>CM042253.1:37034854-37409854 GCA_023566225.1 Romanogobio albipinnatus
TAACTGCTAGTGGTCTTGCTGAGGGACCATCTGCTGATATTTCTAGCATAAAAAAATCAAGTGTGATGACAAGCTGATCTCGCTCTTGGTAGAGAAAAATCTGGCAGCTCCACTATCCAGGCCAGTGGAGAGGAAAGCTGGCTGCTCTTCAAGAGGTCATGCTCTTCACAGAGGCTTTGCTTTAAAAAGCGGAAAACTGGAATGTGTAATTAAACAATTATTTGTAGTCGTTGCCATATAAGTCAAGTCATCACAGTCATGGGAAATATATAATCAGTTTAGGACTACTGCCAACGTTCGTTAATGCTTATAGTCCCGGTCACACCAGCGATAACTGTAACAATATTTATATTACTGGCATCCACATCAATGACGATAATATTCTGTTTATTCTAAGCACATGTTGCTGTTATGTCGTCTCCCTTTTAAAAATGCTCAAGCTCTATAAAATTGGATGGATTCTGATTGGCTCTCCCCATTTTAATAATTCTGAAAATGTGATATAAATTATATCATTCCTCTGCGTCATTATCGTTATAGTTGTGGACTGTGTTGTTTTCTTAGTTAGAACTATTAAAACATCACTCACAAACATGGAAAAGCAGAGTGATATCCACCTTATGTGCAATGCCGAAGTGCTATTTTCTGTGGTGGTGTGGAGACTTAGAATGACAAAATGTTGTAAATGGTAAAATAACTTGCACTACAAACCAGTGTGTTTATGGTTATGATAATATATTAAAATAACATGATAAGTAACAGTTTGCAATATCAAGTAGCATAACAAACAGTTTTAGTACAGCTAAAATAACTGGAAGCGGATGAGACCGGAAGTCTTGACACATTCTAGTTAAAATGGCGGTGCCTGCTCTTACGGTGGATAAACAGATGGAAGTCTCAATATCATTAGCTATTTTTCCATCCCCTATTTTTATTTTTAAAACGCTGGATGGAAACGCCAAGATGTGCATAATGTGCATATAAAAACGTGTGCTCGATAGTGGATACATTTTTATCCGATAAGAAGACATGCACGTAAACTGTGATGGAAACACATTTACAGATCCCTCAATGTGGAACAAAAATCTTATGTGACTTTGCCTCAACAAAGGATGTGATTGGATAACTGGACTAACCAGTGGACCCATTCCATTGCACAGCATCTCAAATATTGAATCTCAAATTCATTCTGAAATGTCATTTATATCTAGGAAAAAAGAGCCACAGTAGCTCCCTGATTGCAGCAACTTTCACTTTTTATTACAGATATTATTTTGGGCCAATTTTCCAGGAAGTGTAGATTTTGTTCTCTTGATCACATGGGATGGAAATGTTTTATGCAAAATTCTAATTTTGGGTGCAAACATAGCTAGTGTATATCGGTAATCTTGGAACGCCGCTATGCCAATCAGAATATGACATTTACATTTATGCATTTGGCAGACGCTTTTATCCAAAGCGACTTACAGTGCATTCAAGGTACACATCTTTTTACATTTTGTCCGTTCTTGCTTTCCCTGGGAATCAACCCAGTGACCTTGGCGTTGCTAGTGCCATTGCTCTATTGTTTGAGCTACAGGAAAGCCATAGTTGATAGTTGCTTTAAAATGCTGACTTATGAGATGTTTGGTGTTAGGTTTCGAAAGGTGTATTAATGTCACGGTGGTTGCAGGAAGGCAGACAAAGACAAAATTAATTTAGATCCAAATGAACAGGTTTAATGGTATTCCCAGCACACATACGATAAGGCAGCAACACACTAACAAAGACTGTGAACGGACAAGGAGTGACTGAAAAGGAAGGACTTATATAGGAACACAAACAAGGTAACAAGCAAACAGCTAAACAGAATGAACTAGTAATGGAGGTAAACATGGTAACAAAGGACTGGCGGGAAACTGAACAAAAGGAGCACATGAACGAATCAGAATACAAACAGAAAGTCCAAACACAAACAGTGACACTTGACTAAGGAGACTGGAATAGAATCAGCCGACATGAGTTTAATAATGTCAACTGCAACAGTGCAAAGCCCAAATGTTTGCTAAAGAAAACCCAGCAGTGCGGACAATCTGAGTGGGTCATTAAGGTGAATTGGCAAATACTGCTCTTGGTAAAGTGCTGCTCTCTAACTGTGGACATAGCAAATGTTCCTTAGGGAGAGATTGCAAGTGAGAGAAACACAAAGAGCTGCACGTCTCTACGTCTGCTTAATTACTACAACACTTACTCAAAGCATTTTTGGCCATGCGTATATGAATGATATGGAGCTGGACACAAAAGGGCTCAGCCATTAAAAAATCTACACAAATGAGTCTCAGAGGGATGGCCTTGCGGTTACAAAAGTGCTTACCACATCACATTTTCGGATGCGTTTCTTTTCAGGGACTCAACTTATGCCTTTTATAGGGTGGAGATTCTTGCTATGCTTGGGATATTCAAGGTAAATCAGGGATATGTGCCAAGACTGCGGTCAGGGCTAGTAAAATGTAAAAGATTTCTGCCTCATTTGACTAAATAAACAGAAAGGCATGTCAGATTCTCTAGTCCTGGCTGTCTTAGTCATTAATCACTGGGATTGTAACCCTGACTGTCAGTCTGGGAGGTGTTTACTGTATCCTGAGAGGAGCTGGTCACCAATTAAGTAAATATTTAGACAATGTGTTCAGTATTGACAAGCACTACAGGACACCTGGGGCCTATACCATGAAGCTGGTTTAGCTGGCTAGCCAGATATATTTAAGCTTAGTTTGTGCCAATCCTGGGTTTTAGGCAGCATTAAAGTGGTTTTAGCAGTGTTCATCTCCATCACTCCAGGGCAGGTTATATGTTCTGGATAAGAGATCTCTTTCTGAAATTGGACCAATCAGCTGTGAGCAAAGTGACACACCTCTGATGCATGCAATAAAGTCACTCCTCCGGTTTCTACTCCAAAGGTCACTACATAGCAAATGGACTAAGGACTAGGGAATAAAGCGTCTGGCATTTAACAATGCTTATTTATAATAATAATAATTTTGAATGATTTAGATATAATTTATGTCATTTTCACATGTATCATTTTAGTTAATCAATCATTAATAGGCACTTAGTTAAAATTCATATAAATAGCCTATATAAAGGTCATACAAATGCTTTAAAAAAAGCTTTAAAATCAATAAATAAAGCTATACAAATCACTACATGTGAGCTTAAATGTTCAGTTCTCTCTATATATCAACTAAACTAACTTCATAACTTGTACTTGCATTGACGTAGCTCTTCTTGCTGTGTAAATTTGTTTAAATTCTTAATATTTTTCAATCATGTAATATTCTGCAGAAGAGAGAAGTGAATCTCAGTTGATCCACAGCATGGGATTGGCTGTTCACTACTGATGTCACAGCTAAACTCCTAAACTCAGGATCAAAGCCTGAGTTGACAGAGAAAGCGGATGATCAGCATCATGGGACCAACAAAGCCTGAATAGATTGGTTTGGTTTTGTCAACTCAAAACTAATCCTGTAACCCTTAGCTTGTTCAACTACCATCATGGTACAGGGTCCTGTTTGGGTGTTATTAGTTTAGACAAATCGTGTTTGTCTATTATTGCCATTGCAAGCCTCATTGGCAGACCATATTTGAGCAATTAGAATTAGTTCTAAACTTTTTCTTGCAGCACTACTATCTATTTTTTTATTGATAAAGTATTTGTAGCTTATAGCTGCATAAAAAGAAAATGCAAAAGACTATTTCTGTATATAAAAATATTAGTTGAAATTAAATATTTTTAATATAGTTTGCAAGAAATAATACTATCAGGTTCATCTCCATATATAACAATATAATTTAGACTCTTTGTTTCATTCTATGATCTCTCACCCCTCGCATATGACCTTTTGAGCTCAACCGTACCCATACGGAAATGTAATATATGTACATATATGAGTCATGTGGGTGCAAATGATCAGGCTGGGCAGAGGATCTAAACGCAGGAATATTTTAATAACACATGGAGAAACACTAGGACCAAGTACACATGAAGAAACGCCACACATAACATCCACAACATGGCACAAGACAGGAAATAACAAAAGAGTCCACAAACACAGGGAATTTATGACAATATGTCCCTATGTCTGAGTAGTGATGTCGTACACTCACCTAAAGGATTATTAGGAACACCATACTAATACTGTGTTTGACCCCCTTTCGCCTTCAGAACTGCCTTAATTCTACGTGGCATTGATTCAACAAGGTGCTGAAAGCATTCTTTAGAAATGTTGGCCCATATTGATAAGATAGCATCTTGCAGTTGATGGAGATTTGTGGGATGCACATCCAGGGCATGAAGCTCTCGTTCCATCACATCTCAAAGATGCTCTATTGGGTTGAGTGGGGGCTCTGGTGACTGTGGGGGGCATTTTAGTACAGTGAATTCATTGTCATGTTCAAGAAACCAATTTGAAATGATTCGAGCTTTGTGACATGGTGCATTATCCTGCTGGAAGTAGCCATCAGAGGATGGGTACATGGTGGTCATAAAGGGATGGACATGGTCAGAAACAATGCTCAGGTAGGCCGTGGCATTTAAACGATGCCCGATTGGCACTAAGGGGCCTAAAGTGTGCCAAGAAAACAAACACCCCCCACACCATTACACCACCACCACCAGCCTGCACAGTGGTAACAAGGCATGATGGATCCATGTTCTCATTCTGTTTACGCCAAATTCTGACTCTACCATCTGAATGTCTCAACAGAAATCGAGACTCATCAGACCAGGCAACATTTTTCCAGTCTTCAACTGTCCAATTTTGGTGAGCTTGTGCAAATTGTAGCCTCTTTTTCCTATTTGTAGAGGAAATGAGTGGTACCCGGTGGGGTCTTCTGCTGTTGTAGCCCATCCGCCTCAAGGTTGTGCGTGTTGTGGCTTCACAAATGCTTTGCTGCATACCTCGGTTGTAACGAGTGGTTATTTCAGTCAAAGTTGCTCTTCTATCAGCTTGAATCAGTCTGCCCATTCTCCTCTGACCTCTAGCATCAACAAGGCATTTTCGCCCACAGGACTGCCGCATACTGGATGTTTTTCCCTTTTCACACCATTCTTTGTAAACCCTAGAAATGGTTGTGCGTGAAAATCCCAGTAACTGAGCAGATTGTGAAATACTCAGACCGGCCCGTCTGGCACCAACAACCATGCCACGCTCAAAATTGCTTAAATCACCTTTCTTTCCCATTCTGACATTCAGTTTGGAGTTCAGGAGATTGTCTTGACCAGGACCACACCCCTAAATGCATTGAAGCAACTGCCACGTGATTGGTTGATTAGATAATTGCATTAATGAGAAATTGAACAGGTGTTCCTAATAATCCTTTAGGGGAGTGTATATGTTTCATATAAGGCAATACATTATTAGCACATATATATCCTCACGATAGATGAAGATATAGGTGTATACCATGTATGAAATACCTATAGAAGACTTATTATACATATATTAAAATAATTTATATGATTACTTTTTATATGGTACTGTATGTTAATGCCATATATGTAAACATTATATGTCTAATTTATATATGCATATTTAAACAACATATATGCAAACATTCAGTATGCTTATATAGGATTTTATATGGATTTATTTAGTTGTATACCACATCTAAAATATCTATAGTACAATTAGTATATACAGTATATGCATATATTACAGATAATTAATATAATGGATTTCGTTAACACTTTACAATAATGTTCATTAGTTAACATGAACTAATAATGAACTGCACTTAAAAACCATTTATTTACCTTTGTTAATGTTAATTTCAACATTTACTAATGCATTATTAACATCTTGCTAACATCAGTTAATGCACTGTGAACTAAATGAACAAACCATGAACAGCTGGATTTTTATGAACTAACGTTAACAAAGATTAACTAATGCTGAACAGAGGTGTTGTTCATGGTTAGTTCATGTTAACTAATGCATTAAATAATGTTAACTAATACAACCTTTTTGTAAAGTGTTACCAATAGGGTATATTTTAAATTTAATTTGTTTTATACATAAAATATAAGACTCTACAACATTTATCAGTGACATGTCAGTGACATTAATTTGTCACATATATAATTTGAACATATATAATATATGGAATAGAGTTATATGTCAATATATGGAATTGTTTTAATTCTGATTTCATAGCGGTGCATATATGTGCTGTGCATGTGAGCATATTAGGATATTTCATATGATACATATATTTCAAAATATGTATTGTGACGAGTCTCTCTGGGCATATCAGCGTCGCCCTGGCACCTGCACGTCCTCATCACGGGCTGATTGGTCACAGCTGCAGCCCGTCATCAAGAGGCTGTAAAAGCCGCCACCGCTCTCACTTGAGGAGACACCCGTCTCATGCTGAACGTGCTGGCACTAATCCTTTGTCTCTTACCTCACAGAAGGCAGCGAGTGACCGACAGCCCGAGTGAGCACGCCTGGACACCCACCTTCACGAGCACGAGGACTTCACTGGAGCGCCAGCCACGAAGACAGCACGCACCTTTGTTTCACCGTTTTCACCTATTATCAAAGTATTGTCAATAAACCCACCCTCCGGGGCTCACTTTCTCCGAGCGACCTTGTTGTGTGATGTCTCACCCGTGACAGTATTGTACATACATAATCATATATAATATATGGGATACATTTATATGTCAATATATGTAATTGTTCTGATTTCTAATAGGTTTCATATGTGTTTACTTTATATGAGCATATTACATATATTGATATTTCATATATGCACATATATTACATTTCTGTATGTGTAACAAGCGGTTGAATAGCTTTGATAAGAGCCTGAAAGATTTTCCATCGTAATCCAGTATGCAAAACAATAGAAACACCTTTATCTTGAGAATACTACGCAGTCTGTTTGTTGATCGATTGCTAATTTCTTTTGTCATCCCTTGAGGGAGATCTATTCATGTGGTACATTACAGCATCTTATAGTGTCAGTTGTACACTGTAAAAAAAAAAAGATGCTTACCATTACCATTAGGATCTTCCAACTCCCAAGGACACTGAATGGTCTAACAACATATTCATGTTATTAGTTTTATTGCATGGTTGAATAATTAGTGGTGCATTGATCTGACTATTGATATTATGTGCTAGAGCACACTGGAGAATTGTAGAATCCCACATAGACATGAGTTCATTTCATGAATCACTGACAACTGATGCTTTTTTTAATGTGCTTTTTATTTCTTAATTAAATTACTTGATTTCTGAAAGGACAAAAAAAGAAACGTGTCCTTTTTCTTAATTTATGCATTGCATTGTTTTATCTGTATGCATATCACCCGGAAACAGTTAACACGAATATACAAATTATATTTGTCATGCCAATAAACTACCTTAAAACTGCCATATAAAAGTTCTTCCTGTGTATATGGAAGACTCACTTTATGAGGAATGTGGCGTCCCTTTCCTCAGAATCGACAGGATAAATCTCATGTTGTAATTCTGTGTGAAGTGCATGAATGGATTCAGCGCTCATGATGGATCATCCAGAAATTTCTCTCAGGCACTGCGGTTCAGCCAGATTTTTCTACTGGCTAAATCACCTGCATCTATTGTGCTTTGTCTCTGAGCTCACACTCAAAAGCTGGAGAAACCATGACTGAAAGCCCTCTGTGGGGTTGACCAGGATGTGTCAGATGGAGGAAAACTTCATTATGATTCACCTAAAAAACAGGAGATTTTTGTCCACCACAGACAGAGGCTCAGACACTGATTCACAATACCAACACACAAAGCATGTGCTATAGAATTTGTAATTTTATTTTTATATGAACTATCCTGTAAATATTTTAATTGTGATGTCTGTTGGTCAAATAAATAATACATTTGTATTTTTTAAATATATTTTTGTATGCTATTAATGTGAGGGTGGCAATGTGACATTTTTATATAAAAATTTACCTATATATACACTCAAAAAAATGCTGGGTCAAAAACAACCAATTGCAATTGCAACAGCAATTGGGTTGTTTTAAGCAAGCGTTTAACCCAACTGCTGGGTTAAAATGACCCATTCACTGCTGAGTTAGTCCATTTTCAACCCAACTTGGGTTGTTTTTAGCATTTTTTAGAGTGTACTGATACATATTAAATAGGGTAAAAAGTGGGACAACTAGGTCTCCCCCTGGTCACCCCTATTTAAAACTTAAACATCAAAAGGACCTTTCAAATACATCATTTTTGAGTAACCACATTAGACTGTCTTCATTTGTAATTTATTTTTAACTTATGTCTCAGTTGGCACATGAAGCTTATTGTAAATGATTAAATCCATTAGCTTAGTTGAAATGTTGCAAATATATTTCACAATACATTTTATATCTTCTATGGGGCGTCGTTTGACCATTTAAATTAGTCACTGCTTATCAGTCACTGCTCATCAGCCACTGCCACCTCCTACTTCCCTCAATCCCATGGGTGCAGTATCTCATATTATAGTGCACACACTAATATTACACTATAACAGAGGCATGGTCAGCCTCACTCTTTATCTCGAGTTAAACTCTGATTTAAGACGAATACAATGATGTGAAAAGTAGTTCGGGCTCTCTACAAAATAAATTAGCAAACGCAGGTTGTCCCAGACGGAGGAAACCAAAATAGACGGCGCGGTGTGGGGAGGGCTTTTTCTCTCCTGTCAAAGGAAAACGGAATGACATATGGGTTTGGCATTTTCAAAAAGGAATCTACACGGGTTAGTTGGGCTTATTTAGCTCCCAATTGCTTTACATTTCTAAGTGGCCGAGTAGGCTATGGGTGAGACAAAGGACTCTACCCATCGACAGCTATTCTGAGGCACCGCATAGCACGGGAGTGTTGGAAACGACCCGCGCTCTGGACAATTTGTTTCACATTTCCAGGGACAAATATGCGTCTTTTAATTTACTTTCCTACTGTTTGGACATCCAGAGAACTGCCTGACAGTTGTAGGTGACACGAAGACAATTTGTGTGATTGTGGGATGATGAATAAGTGGCGCGCGCATGTCTCGCACGAGCGCAGGTGGATCCAATGAAGAGGCGCTGTAGTAAACGAGGAAAAAAACGGCAAAACTGGTCGATATTTTCTGCTGAAGATTTTGTAAGACACTTATATGGTTTGTTTCCATTTCTATATATAAATAGGCATGTGTGGAATACAGCTACTCTTTTGAGTGGCAACGCTTTCATGGGATTTTTCTCCGGACTACAGTTAATCAATTTACTCAACACTTTCACTTGAAAACGCATTGTCGCGTGGACATTCGTCTTTTCGATTCCCGTCGAGCAGAAGAATGCCCGAGGACCTTTCTGCGGCCAAAGCCCTCTACATGGGCATGGAGGTGGTGATCGCACTGTCGTCCGTGATAGGAAACGTGATGGTGGTTTGGGCAGTAAATATTAATAAATCTCTGAGAGATACTACATTTTGCTTCATTGTTTCTCTGGCGCTCGCGGACATTGCAGTGGGAGCGCTGGTCATACCACTGGCGATAACTATAAGTATAGGACTTCAGACTCACTTCTACAGCTGTCTGCTAGTGGCGTGCACAGTGCTGGTTCTGACCCAAAGTTCTATCCTCGCTTTGCTCGCTATAGCCATCGACCGATACCTGAGGGTCAAGATCCCAACCAGGTAAAGTTATCATTTCCTCACTCCCTTTAAGAGTAGGCTACGTTATGCTGACACGTTTAGTAGCCTATATATGCAATGTACCCAATATGTATAAATGGTTTGGGATATAGGCCTAGGGGAGTGAAATAAAACTATGAAAAATAATGACGTAAATGGAAGAAATATTATGTAGGCGTCACTAAAATGTAAGCAAATTTAAGATTTCAACACTTCTCTGGAACACTCTCGTGTAGGCCACAATGCAACTGATGATATAATCCCACTGTTCGGCCAGACTGTTTCAAGCAACATATGCAGTTATGTTGCCTCAGGAGTACAGACGGAAGAAACCACATGCACCTGACCTAATGACGTGTGACTCATGCATTTCTACACTGCTTACACTAGGCACTATTTGCATAGCTTTCCATACATGTTATATGGAAGAATTCATAGAGAATGTCAGTTCCTTATTTTTGCATTGTTCCTTGAACTTTCTATACTTACTGCTTAGTGTCAGAGAGATCATACAAGATTCAAGAAACATGCCACATTTCAAGTCTTCATAACAACAATGCACTGAGAATAGATGGTTTAAAAAGCACTCAAAATGCATACACTATCTGTTTAAGTTCTAGCAAGATCCTATTTACAGATTATACCTATGTCTGGGTGACTCCTTCTCCCCGGAGGAGCTAAATGCAATATACTCAGCTATGTAAAAGCCATTCAATTTTTAAAGATGCTTTTTGTGTGGAGAATATAGTTCGGTGCTCTTTTCTCACTGTAATGCATCAGACATGGGAGTGCTCGAATCAGTTTATTCTATAATTTGAATCGCCACCATGACCTACTTTATGCCAAAATTAACATAAAATCCCCCCCTTCAACACTTGTGAGGTGACTTGTGGGCAGATACATATAGAAATAGTGTGAGGGAAATATAGCACATGGGGGCTACATGGAAAAAGTTACCTCCTACAAAACCATTTATTTTGAGAGGGGCAAGTGGAGAACAAAAACAATACCATGAAATTGTTACGAAATGGCTATAGAGAAATGACAAGTGTCTGAGAAATAATAGATTTGCTGCCCTGAGCAACTGCCTGTTGGCCATTATGCACAACGACAAGATGTTTTCCATTGCAAATTATATTATCAGCATAACAATTTGAGTAAAAAGTTGAATATAGTGTATCATCTTATCTAATATATGTCTCACTAAAAGCAGCATTCAATCTGTATGAATGCCACACGTTCCATCCATGTTATCCCAGCATGATCCCAGAATAATGAAAGGGTGAGCTTAAGTAAAATATACTAAAGTTTTGTGGTTTACTTTGCTCTGCTACATGTGCATTACAAGATGTGTAATACATGTGCAGAAGACCGGTACAAATGACGTGACTGATTTATTTTAGTTGTTCCACTCTTCAATAATGCATGGCTCTTATTCTGTATAAAGTGTAGTCATGCATCACAGCTTTCCAAACACAATCAACCATCTATTTTTGTACGAGACACTGATAATTCAGTCATAGCAACTTAAAAACAGAGCAAAGAGCTCTTCTCTTGGTCCTACAGTATGAGTGAAAACGGAGTAATAGAATTCATGCAAAAGAGACTATTTAGATGAAACAATTTAACATTTCTGTTAATAAAAGCATTCAAGCAATGATTGAAAATGAGGATGATTCAAAAGCCATCTACTTAACAAACATGGTGTATTGACTGTTTGACCTTTGTGAGGAATTCAGTCAGACAGCTGCAGAGACTTGAAAGTCTGCCATTATATCACAGGTACCTTTGTTGTGAAATCATTCACACAAAAGACAAGGAGTTTGGAGAGAGACCTAGAATCGCAGATGAAAGATGGAACTGTATTGAAGGACGAGAGGGAATGGGTTTGGCAAACAAGCTTTCTGATTGTGGTACTTTGTCACAATTTGGCTCTTAATTTAAAGTTAGACAGCAGGTAAAAGAAACTGCCCTTGGTCATTCAAAGACTATACAACTGATTTCAAAGTGAACATAATTCTGTACCAGTACAAATTATAAACAGAATTTAGCCTTTTATTTTATTTTATAAAATGGTTAGTTCCAGTCCTTAATTCTGATTGGTCAATGGCTGTGTTTATTCACAATACAACACGGCTTAGACAGCTTCACCCAGCGGTTCTGTGTATCACTACACAACTCTTAGCAACATAAACACGTTTGTTCTATATGTTTTGTTACTGTATTATGTAGAGTAGAGTATCGTGAGAGAGCGAGAGATTGAGTGAGCAACCTGCATTTAGATATAGCATTCAGTGTTTCCCACAGATTAGAAACCAATTTGGGGTTGGTGACTGGCACAAATATCGATTTCGATCTTGATTCAGTATCTGTATATAGCCTACTGTATTCACTGTAAAAAATAATACCCTATATCTACTCAATAAAATTGTGGCAACAGATTACAAACAATGTTATTAATTAAATTCAACAACACTTAAAAATTGAGTTAGAATTAATCAAATGAGCACATTAAAAATCAACCATTCAAAATGAGTAACTGCAAACATCACATAAAATAATTAATTAAAATTTAAACAAAAATATTGGTTTCCTTGGACAAAAAACCCAACTATGCTAATGAATACTACTTAATTGAATTGTTTTGATTTAACACAAAATTAATATGGTATTATTTTTAATGAGTGGATTAATTAAAATAATTTAATTAAATCTGATTGCAGGTATAAATAACAGACAGAGGCATCAAAGATGAATTACAAACTCATTTTATTGCCAACAAGTCAAAAAATGTTTGTATTCTCAGTGTGAATATTGACTATTCTTTACCACCAGAACTGCATTTTTTTCCAATTACATTTTAAGGCATTTAAATTCACACACGATGAGTGCAAAAAGTGCAAATTCAATTTTTGTGTACAAAATGTTCAAAATACACAATGCAGTTTAACTGTTTAAACATAAAATGGATATAAAACAAGGTTTCCATTTTGTCTGCACAAAGAAGAAAGTGAAACTTCTTTTTCAGTAACATCGAACCACAGAAAAGATACTAATAATCTCATTTTAAAACAGCAGAGATTTTAACAACTGGATTTAGCTAAACGAATAACAATGACGATTTGAATAAATGGACTTAAAGGGTTAGTTCACCCAAAAGTAAAAATTCTGTCATTAATTACTTACCCTAATATCGTTGGATACCCGTCAGACCTCCGTTCATCTTCAGACACAGATGAAGATATTAGTGTTGAAATCCGATGGCTCAGAAAGGCCTTCATTGACACCAATGTCATTTCCTCTCTCAAGACCCATAAAGGCACTAAAGACGTCGTTACAAAGCCCATCTCACTACAGCGGCTCTACAATCATTTATGAAGAGACCAGAATTTATTTTTGTGCGCACAAAAACTAAATAACGACTTATATAGTGATGGGACTATTTCAAAAAGCTTCGAACTGTTATGAATCAGTGAATCGATTCATGATTCGGATCGCGTGTCAAACTGCTGAAATCACGTGACATTGGCGATCCGAATCATGAATCGATTCATAAACCATCACTATATAAGTCGTTATTTAGTTTTTTGTGCACAAACTATTCTCGTCACTTCATAAAATTATTGTAGAACCACTGTAGTGAGATGGGCTTTGTAACGACGTCTTTAGTGCCTTTATGGGTCTTGAGAGAGGAAATTACATTGGTGTCAATGAAGGCCTGTCTGAGCCATCAGATTTCAACACTAATATCTTCATCTGTGTCTGAAGATGAACAGAGGTCTTACGGGTGTCGAACGACATTAGGGTAAGTAATTATTGACAGAATTTTCATTTTTGGGTGAACTAACAAATAATCTCGTTTCCAAACAGCAGTGTAAACTTTTGCTATTTGATTTTAAGCATCAAGCTTATTTTAAGACAGCAGTTTAGATCTGAGGGACTGGACTCTGTTTGACAGCTTTGAACAATCCAGCTCCAGGAGAAGTTTCTGGAATACCTCAAAGGTATACTTTAGATGCCTGGGATAATGGAGATTCAATGCATATGTCAAACCAAGAAGGACACAGCAAGCCCTGGGAACACCTTCAAGGCCTGTGAGAACTTTCACGCCTTCAATAACAATTCCAGTGTCCTTTGGACTGTCACTTGAAGCTCCTGTTCGGGTCACAATTACTGCCATCACAAGCTGTTCAATTCCTGTCTGTTCTTCATTGTCCTGCAACCATAAACAGCAGTGAGACTCAAAACCTAAGAAATACTGATTAAAAGAGAAAATCTGAAACGCAACTTGTTTGATCAGTATTGTAAGATAAAAATAAAGTCCAGTCAACAATATTATGGTTAAGTAACCAACAATAATTTATTTAAATTCACACATTTGGTATATTGAAATTAAGTTTGCATACGTTGAATTCTTTGATGAGATTTGATGAGACGTTCCCCAAGGAATTCTGTCATGCAGCGGATGACCACCTCTCTTGTCATATCAACAGGACAATGTTCATCCTAAAAGAAATAAATTAATTAATAATATCTCCTCTAAGGGCCATGACATTTACCAAACTTGCTCTAAACAGTGCTAAACATTGCAACACCCTGGACAAGCTAACCAATCAAAATCAACCAAAAATAAAATGTTAGATAAGTAAAATATGTGAAAAATATTTTGTTGCTTGAGCAACAAATCATCATATTAGAATGATTTCTGAAGGATCATGTGACACTGAACACTTGGATACTTTTGATGCTCAAAATGTAGCGTTGCCATCACAGGAATAGATTACATTTTAAAATATATACATTTAAATAATATTTCGCAATATTACAGCTTTAAAAAAAAAAATTATAACAAATGCAGCCTTGGTGAGCAGAAAATATTTTTTTTTTTAAAAATCGTACTGTTCTAAAACTTTTAGTATGCGTGTATATGTCTATATGTGTATGACTGTATCACTGCATGACTGTACAAGAGGAAGAATCACAGTTTATAATTTTTAATAACAATTCCAAGTCTCGCGCGAGAACTCCGTCTGGCGCACGTGTGATCTCGCGTAGTTTACTTGTCACATCACACGTGTGTTGGGAAACGTAGTTTTCGGCGATTGTTCCTCCTGTACAGTCACGCAGTGTGAAACCCTCTGTCTCTGATCCATCATGCAGTGTGAACACAGCAGTGACTGAATGCTACCCCAGATAGTCATGCAGTGTGAAAAGAGCAGTGACCCGACGAGTTTGAAAATCGTGCATTCTGAACTCAGCCTATCATGGGCGCACAGACAAGAAAAACGATCGCAGTCTGGAGCTCTGTTTACAGTTAATTACTTCAGCCATTAATCGGTGTATGATTTACTTTATCGGTGTACCATACTTAAAGTGCAACACCCGAGTTAAAATGTACGGAGCATGTCGTGTTGTGCTTCGTGAAAATGCAACTCTACGGCCATTAACGTTATTAAACATGATGTTTCTCATTCTCCATTACAGTTAAGATGGTAATCTTAACACATATAGGAATTGAACATATTATTTAAGTTAGTTAGTTGCCTTATTTGTCAAGATAAACGTAACGTAATTAGATACGATTAGACTTCGTTGCACTAACATCAATATATATCGTTATATATTTAAAATGACGTTCTTATTACATCAAGTAGACAACTTGGACAATTTATAACAGCTTTTTAAAATATAAATTAAATAATAGTCCTTACCTTTGTCAGAAATCAGTCTGCAGCGAGGAACTCCAGTGCATGTATGCCTCGTGCTGTGAGCTGCGTAAAGCACGCGTTTTAACAGGAAATGCTTCTAAATTAAAAACAACTCATTTGTATCATGTTGTATTAATTCAATATTCTCTCTAGTTTAAATTATTCAAAAAGAATAGCTAAATCCTTAACAACCACATTTAGTAGATTTTATTCCAGTAATTTTTAATTAATTTCAATGCAAAAAACTGTCAAAAAATCAAGAAATTAATTTTGTTAAATAAAGTTTACATATTAAATTTCATGAAATCTACAAACCCACAGATTGACTTTTTACAGTGATGTAAGGAAAAATAAATTCTTCTTGGGTTAAAATATTTTTGCTCGCATTCATTAGTGTGTGCTTGTATAAGTCTCATTACAAATATTAGGATGCAAGTTATTAATGTTTTAAAATTTCACATTTAAAGAAATCTAGTGTTTGATCATGTCTAAATATGTATTCAAATGCAAAACCTAAAAATAAGTAAGCAGTTATGATCTGCAACACTTTGCAACTAGACTAGATACATTTATATTTATTTAAGAGCCAATCAGGCTTAGTGGTTAATGGCATTACAAATGAAATGTATTATTTTTTCAGCCACAAAATGACTCTAATTTGCCTCTTTGCATTGGAATTCTCTATTTTAACCTTAATTACTGCACTAATTGTAATATAAATAAGAAAAATATTAGAAGAAAAATAATTTAATTCATCAAATGGTCATTAATGGACTATAATTATTGCACAAATAGTATTAAACTAAAATATAGAATATTTATTTACTTGAAAAATAGTTAAGGTGTATGGTCACGTTTGACCATCAATGAGTATGAGTGTGACCAATTAGTAAGGAATACCTGAGGGCTAAATACAAGAAAAACAATGTTAACAATGTTTCATCTCAATCACTTTCCATAATAAAATTATACTGTAAATATGGTTGACATAATAATCAATGCATACTATGCTGTACTGTTTACCAAATATTGTTGCAAATACCCAGTAACGTACTGTGGGGTTTCAGTCAGGGCCTTCACTAACAATCAACACATCCCACTCTGCTGCCATAACAACACACACACAAACACACACAACGATACATACAAAAAACGATCATGCACTGTATGCACTACGGTTACAAACCCCGCTTTCAAAGTGCTCGTTGGGAAGGTCGCAAGCAACATAAAAGGACACGCGAGACAAAAAGGCAATTGAACTATTTATTGATACCACTGCACTCACATGTCACCGATTAGGCAACTGGTGAAATGAATCAAAATCAACTGACACAAATACTCTTAAACAAAAAAAACCTAACAAAAACATGGACCAACAAAAATATCAAAAGAAACATGGAAAAAACAGCTTGTCAGCTAACGTTACCGGCTTGACATCAGGATTCACACGAAGCTCGCGCAGCCCGTCGTCTGCAGCGGCCATAGCTAATTTCTATGGAAGGCCAACAGGGCCAAAAAGTGTGAAACTGACATGTAAACACTTAATAACGTACATACATTTCACATAGATTGCTCATAACCCGCGAAAAGTTCAAACGGCTGATGATATCAGTGGGGGATAGCGCCGACACATCGCTGGGCCTCTGGGGTGTTTTATCACTACACATCAAAATCTGATTGGCTGATGACACACGTCAGTCAAAGTTAAGATCCAATGGAAAATGGCAGCTTCAGCGGAAGGCTAGCTAGTCTACTAGTCCTGGTCCACAGAGCTGTGATGCTTTTAGATGATGACATATGTAAAATACAGCTCAGCCTCACAAAAAATAACCACATTCTTTGATTCTTCATTCTCAAATATAATTGTAACGTACTGAAATAGACTGTAATTGTATTTAGACATGTTCAGACACACATTAATTTAATTTAATTATAAAAAATATATATATTTTGACAGGGCCAGCAGAGAAGGCCCTGATGGCCCTGACAGCCCACCACTGCAAATACCTGTATAGTAGTGAGAGCTCCGTGAACCACGTGACTGCAAGCGCTGCCGGGAGATTAGAGCAAGTTGCAACTCTGTTTTTCAACGGCTCTGGCTTTAATTGTTATGCCACATTAGCGCCAAAACGCTATTTGTTTGAATTTCGTATTAGAACTTAAAAAATTTTTAAAGCGTAGACTTTGTTTCATATCAAAAGCATGTTTGGCAATTTGGTGTGAGATTTACTTGACAGAGTGAGAGCATGACACCGAGCCTGAAAGCGTGTGCCTCACGACAAATTTCAAGCATACTTTGAGCATCCACGTATGAGGCGTTTGAGGGTGTTTTCCCCTCATATCGGCTTCAATGTCTTGGTAAATTGTGGCATTTCTTTGTTTAGAATCCAGTATTTCTGTAATTCTATTGTCTTTTTAAGTTTAATAAATTGAGTTTAATAAAGAACTCTGTCTCGTCTTTTGTCCAAACAGACTGCGCCATCTGTAAAGAATGATAGACTTTTACGTATACCAGGTGACCTGTAAATGCGGAAAAAAGTTTACATTGCATTTTTGCGAAAAATTTCCTTTTTTGAATTGCCTAAAAAACCACCTCATGCGAGCGTAAAAGCTTTGCGATACATGGGAGTTTTTGCGAAATTGACGCGTTTCCATTGTAATGCAAATGCGGCTACAGTCTTTGCCACCATCTAATGGTGTAATAACGTAACTTCTGTTGCTGTTCATGATCAGGGACTATTTTTTTTCCAGCTGAAGGAAGGCTTTTAGTGATTTTACTTTGTGAAAGTTGCATTGATACATATGTTTTGGCTTTAATATTTGTATTGTGTGGTATAAAAGCAATAAGGTACTCAAGGCTAGTGCTGTATTGTGAATAAGTCACGGCTGAACAGCCCAGCCTCTCGTACCTTTTTGCTTACATAACGGATGTTGTGAACATGTATGTGTTTTCTTTACTACACATTTTGAAATTTAACTCTTGTGTTCTTGTTTTGTAGTTATAAGCGAGTGGTCACTCCCAAACGAGCTAGAATTGCAGTATTCGTGTGTTGGACGGTGTCCTTCATAATTGGCTTGACACCCATGCTGGGCTGGAACAATTTACACAGCCTGCAACGCAACAACGGCTCACTCGGCCCTGACCTCATCATCACCTGCCAGTTTGAGAACGTCATCAGCATGGAGTACATGGTCTACTTCAACTTCTTTGGCTGGGTGCTTCCCCCTCTTCTTTTCATGCTCGTCATTTACTCTGAAATCTTCTACATGATCCACAAGCAGCTGAATAAGAAGGTGTCCTGCCACTCTGAACCGAACAAGTATTACGACAAAGAACTTAAGCTGGCAAAGTCTCTGGCTCTAGTGCTTTTCCTGTTCGCTGTTAGCTGGCTTCCTCTACACATTATGAACTGCATCACACTCTTCTGCCCGAAGTATGAAAAGCCCATGTTCCTCATTTATATTGCCATTCTGCTCACGCATGGCAACTCTGCTGTCAACCCCATCGTTTACGCTTTCCGCATCAAGAAATTTCGTACTGCGTTCCAGAGGATCTGGAAACAGTACTTCTGCTGCAAAGAGGCTCCTCCCCCTGAGAGCCAGCCGAGCGAGAGACTGGATAACAACCCCTATATCGCCGGCGTCACTGCTCCTCCAGAACCTGCTTTGGAACATAATGTCTGACTGAGGTTCCAGCATCCTCTGAGGAGGTCGAATGCCTTCTGCTGGCTGGACGGCCAAAGCTGTCATGTCTCAGTTAGCCTCTTTTGAATGTAAATCAGAGCTCACCACAGACTGTTCTGACTAAAATGTCCATTTATTGGAAGCGCAGAGTTAGTCAAATAATTGTGAAGAGAGAGTTCATAAGGGGGAATCACAGGAAGCCTTGAAGGATGTTTTTAAATAAAATGAGTTTGACAGTACATATCATACAATTAAATGATAAAAATATTGAAATATTTGCTCAAATAATGAATCAAAGATTGCACACAATTGTATATCATGCAGTTCTGTCATTAATAGTTAATATGGAACAGGGCTGTGCACAGGGGGGTGGCCCAGTGGCTAGAGCCACTGCCCCTCTGCCCTCATCAGCTGAGGTGCCCCTCTCGCAGACTATGGTCGCTACCCATCCCCGCTAAAAGTGTTCTGTTTTCCCTCCGCTTCAGATCCACAGATTCCGCGGTGGAAAATGTTGTACCCGATCTGATCTGATCTGATCTGATCTAATATAAATAACACCAACTTTGTTGTTGATGGCACACTTTGTAGAATATATATATATATATATATATATATATATATATATATATATATATATATATATATATATATATATATATATATATAGGCCTAATTTCATATAATAACCCATAAACTGTTACAGAATGTATAAATGACTTTTGATATCATTCTTATTACTTTTTAAATATATTTTAAAGTGTCATTAATGTAAAATACTAAATAAAATATTCTACTTTTTTTATTTTGACAATTTAGTAGAATAATTGAATAACTGATAACAGAATATCTATGAATATAGATAATCATCTGAAAGGTACATTTTTATGATTTATGTACAAGCATATCAATATTTACTTATTTAATTGCCCATATTTTAATTGAAGATATGTCATAATAATAATAATAATAATACAAACATAATAGATTTTGTCATAATAGAATTCACTCAATTAATCTATAGGTTTTAACGAAAGTGAAGATGCCTGAAATGTACATCTAATTCATGAAAATATTAAATAATAGCCCCGTTAATTACAATAACTATTCAATTTAAAAACAATAACACCAGTAACAACATGCCTTCTGTGCCCCAAGGGTCTAATTTTATCTTTTTACTTCAAAATAAAAGCTCCACAAAACCAAAAAACATTGTGTCCACAAATCTCTCATTAACAAATAGACACAAAAACTTTGATGTTCAACATAATACAATGTCAAAGATCACTATTTTCGATAGACACAAAATTAGATCAAAACAGACTGTTCTCACAAAATTAAAAATTGTATATTCATTCATCAAAAGTGCGTAGATGAGATTTTGTCGTCTATGGTCAGGAGAAAAAATTAGGGCTCAGAGAGTGAGGGAGAGCCCACTGAGAATCAGCAAGATCAGACAGTTACAGGCTGTCAGTAAAGGAATAGTAAGAGTAAGATGGATAATTTGTATGGACAAGCACTCAATCCCCAATGCCACCCCACCCCAGTGCCCCTTTTTTTGGTTTGGGCCACTGCCCCTCAAAATGTCTGTGCACGGCCCTGATATGGAAACGTCTATTCACCAGTTACTGGTTCTATATGAATGTATGCAGAACAGACATCAGAGCACCGTACACACTCAGGTTCTTGGATATTCTGCTTGTATTCTGAACCTTTGTGCACAATGTCAGGAAGAGGATGGATATCAGAAACAGTGGCAAGGAGGTGGACACAGGTTTTTCTTGTCCTATTATGGAGTGTCTGAGTGCTGGTCTGTTATTGTGAAGGACTAAAGATTGTACAGCAGGCAGCTGACACACTGCATTTTACACACAGTTACATTGAAGTTCTCTTGCCTTTTAGCTAATTTATTTGTGTGCGTGTAGGTGTATGATTGTGCGCATGTCATTACAAAACTAGAATTATTAGAGGAAATGAAGATGCACTGAAGTCCTATTTATTGTTTTTTGTTGTGACCGGAAAACAAAAGTGGAACTGTCTGTACCTAAGACTAAATCTCCACATTTGAACATTCAGGGTTAATAAATGATCAAATCCAATAATGTACCTTTCAGTTTTATAGCAGTATTTAGCTATACCTTTTACAGAATCATAATTATAGATTGTAAAACAAATGTACGCATTTGAAGGATTGGAATGAGTATGTTACACTACTGGGAAAACCTAGTGAATTTATATTTGACTTAAAGAGATCACCCAAAAACAAAAATTGTCATCATTTACACACCCTCATTCAAACACACAGAAGGGGATTTTCAGCAGAATATTCACACTTTTGCGTGGGTGTGTGTATATGGTGAACTATTTTGGGGTGAACTTCCTCTATGGGACTAATTGTGAAACAACAGCTTGAAAAAAAGACATATTTTACATATATTGAAGATTAAAATCATTTTCCAAAATTAGTTTTCTACATCTGACCTTTAACATTTTCTTTAGGGTTTTGTCATTTATAACTGACTTGTTCCTATCAGTATAAATAATTGTTTGCAAATTGTCTGAAACTTCACACACATTCAAATACATTTTCACTATCTGAAAACTAGTGAAAAGATCTTAGTGCTTCAAAAAAAAAAAACATTAAAAAGCTTTATTAACATTCCATTTTATCTTGTGCTACTCTATTTCATTTGGAACTTGCATGTACAAATTTTAAAAACTTGACACAAATTCAGATGCAATTCCACATGGAAAGTAGTGAAACTATGTCTTAGTGTTTCAAAATGAATTAACCCTCTGGGGCTCTTCGGTCATTTCTGACCCAAACGTTTGAAAATAAAAAAAATTTAAAATCGTAGCTTCATCGGAATGGTCCGAAACGTGGTGACTTTATTGGTACTTGGTATATGAACACCCAAAAAAACTGGGGACAGGATTTGAAAAGTATTTTGGAATGGCACGCGTTAATTTGTGTGTGCGTGTGTTTTTGTGTGTATAAGTGTGTGTGTGAGTTTTTTTTGTCTGTTTTGCACTCTTGATGTTTAAGAGATTCACCCCTTCACTGTTGAGTCCTTTTTTTCTGCATCCTGGCTGATTTGTAGATTGTATGCACAAAAAAACGAATTTCCCATTCATTTCCTATGGGGGTCATTTTTGACCCGAAGGTCCTGAGTGTGACTTTTTTTTATGACCACTTAGACTTTTCAAATCCTGTCTAAATGTTTTTGGGTGTTCATATACCAAGTACCAATAAAGTCGCCAAGTTTCGGACCATTCCGATGAAGCTACGATTTTTTTTTTTATTATTATAAAACGCAAGATCCACTATAGTGGTAAAAATGCTCAATGTGTCCACCGGATGGCACTGATCTTATTTAAAAAATTGCTTTCATGAGGCCTAGGCTTGAATCTAAAATGTAATACAGCTTTAATAATACAAAATTTAAAAAATTATATATATATATATATATATATATATATATATATATATATATATATATATATATATATATATATATATATATATATATATATATATATATATATATATATATATATACATATACATATACATATACATTTTTTATTATATTCAATGGGGAAAAAATGGGTCATAATTATTGCATAAATATTAATTATAAATCATAAAATTATCTCAAAACAGCAAAAAAGAAAAGAAAAAATATTATTGAACAAAAATATATTTCATTGATTTTACTCAAATCTTTTTTATCTTAATCTTAATCTTTATCTTAATTTTTATCTTAAGTGTGACCCATAAATGAAGTTAATAGTGCTTCTTTTTTGGAATTCCAAATCAATGATTGTAGCACAAGTGAAAATCAACAAGACTTCTTTTTCAATGTACCCAACTTTCCTCACGTAACTCAATTTTGACCTGCTTAGTCGTCATTTTTGGAGCATCTCTGCTTGTCAGTGTAATGACACCAATAGGCAGTAGCATCTGACCTTTGGATCACATCTTCCAAACCAGCATAGGATAATGTACCCAAATCCCTGACTTCCACAACATGAGCTATATTCTTCATCTCTGTCATCACCCTCACTGCTTCTATCCTCCTTAATCTTCAACTTCTCCTTTTCTTACTACGACCTTATTTTCTGATGCACTGCCGCCACTATCATCAATACTTTCTGGAAAAGGTACAGCTTTTCCTCTCTGTCACCTATAACACTTACTAACATCAACCTAAAACACAGGCAAAAAGGCTATTATACTGCCTGTCAGTACTGAAAAATGGTGCAGCTACACAGAAAATATGTATCCTCAAAAAGAACTTTATCATTGACGTCTCCTTCACTTCCTTGCTGCCAAAGATGTCCATGAAGGGGATGTCATATATTATTATTTTTTTTTTGGTTGAACATTATTGAACTTTCTTAGCGTCATTTATAAATGGCGATGTCCCATAGAAGGTTAAAGGTGAAGTGTGTATTTTTTTGTCCCTTGCCAACAATAAGTAAAGACATTTACGGTTGATTCCCTCATGCTGTGGCTCTGAGGTACAATCAAAACATTGCTCTGTTTGTTTGAGCATCCTTACCAGCTTGACACCGACACCCGGACCGTGTGTTTGGGCACCAATTTCTCATGGGGGAGTTTAGGAATTTGTTTAAGAATTATTATTTTTTTATGTATTTGGTCACTCTAGTGGCATAGAAATGATACACGTCACTTGTCACACTTCTGTGGGGTTTTCGATCTCACATGTGGATGTTATACCAGGTCTATACTGACATAAAAACTGAACATGTATTTAATCTGTACATAGCAATGTTATACACCATGTCCAAGTACATGTTCATACTTGTTAAACAGTTGTGGAATTACAATCATTTGTACATGAAGTATTTCTGAGTAAATAGGAACAATGGGCTAATTAATTCTACCATCTTGTTTTTACTTGACTGCAACAGACAGACACAGTATAAAATAAGTGGTTCATCGTCATTCATCATCTTCTCTCCCGCTACAGACCTCGCAATACCCCCACCGCCCGACTCAGGCCGGGGAGCCAACTCGCTAACTCGCCGTGTGACCTCAAAGGGCCCTTGCCACTTTGCGAGTAATTTCAAGCTCGACGTAGGGAGTAATACAAGTACCTTATCTCCCGGAGTAAATTGACGAAGCCTAGCGCCTCTGTTGTATAGCTGTCTCTGTTTGTCCTGAGTCTGTAACAAATTCTCCATTGACAGCCGCCCCAAAGTGTGGAGTTTTGTTCACAGGTCCAGGACATACTGAATTTCATTCTTACTCGCAGAAGGTCCGTCCTCCCAAGCCTCTCTAAGGACATCCAACACCCCCCGAGATTGGCGTCCATAGAGAAGCTCGAAGGGGGAAAACCCCGTGGAGGCTTGGGGGACCTCGCGGACAGCAAACAACAGAGGCTCGAGCCATTTATCCCAATTTTTGGCGTCCTCGTGAACGAACTTACGAATCATGGATTTCAACGTGCGATTAAAACATTCCACCAGCCCATCTGTTTGTGGGTGATAGACGCTGGTGCGAATCGATTTAACACCCAACAATTCGTACAGTTCGCAGATCGTCCGTGACATAAACGCCGTGCCCTGATCGGTGAGAATCTCTTTCGGGATCCCCACCCGGGAGATTAAAGAAAACAGTGCGCTTGCAACATTTTTCGCCGAAATAGTGCGGAGCGGAACTGCTTCCGGGTATCGCGTTGCATAGTCCACCAGCACTAATGCAAAGCGATGCCCCCGTGCTGACCGTTCTAATGGCCCGATGAGGTCCATACCAATTCACTCGAAGGGGACCTGCATCAGAGGGAGTGGGCACAATGGTGCTTTTGGGGTGGCCGGTAGATTCACCAACTGACATTCACGACAAGACGCACACCACATGCGCACATTCTCGTGAATGCCCGGCCAGAAGAACCGGGCGATTAGACGGTTAAGTGTCGCCGTTTGTCCGAGATGCCCGGCCATAGGATTAGAATGAGCCGCCTGGAAAAGCATTTCCCGGCGGCTTTTAGGTACCAACAACTGGGTTGTATCTTGTTTTGTCTGGGTGTCTTGGGTCACCCGATACAACCTATCTTTTATAATCGAAAAATAGGGATAAGAGAGCGGCTGGTCAGGGTGGAGGAGGTGGCCGTCGATGGAACGGACCTGACGAAACGCGTTTTTAAGCAACTCATCCCGGGACTGTTCCAGGGGAAAGTCATTGCGGTCTGCGAGAACGGGCATCTCCAGACCGCTCTGTTCCCCCGGAACGGCCCCCGGAGGTCCCGAATCCACCTCTCCCAACAGAGCAACAGTCTCTTTCCCCTTTACACATTTTCCCCAAGAAGCATCCGCACACAAATGCCCCAACAATTTATTAAATGCTGGCCAATTGGTCCCCAAAATTAGCGGATGCCGGAGGTGCGGGTTAACTGCAACCTCAACACTATGCGTTTGTCCCCGAAATTTAATATCCACGGGCAACATGGATAGTTCACCACTTGCCCGTGCACACACCTCACCTTAACCATGCGGCTGTTATCCAACACCTTAGACTGAATCAGGCTTTGATGGATGGAGGTCTGGTTACACCCCGAATCCACCAAAGCCTGATAAGTACCCCCCTCGATACTCACAGGTATCTGGTACAGGCCAGCTTGATCGGGGGCGGCTTGTGGCGTGTCGGGGACCCGGATCAGCGTCCCCACCTCCATTACTGGACACTGATTGATGAAATGGCCAGCGTCCCCACAGTGCCAGCAAGCCGGCCCAGGCTTCCCCGCCGCCCTTGTGGCTGGAAGTGGGTCGTGGAATTGGCGTGGAAAGAGTGCCGGATAAGATGAGGAGGGGAATGGGTCGGTCGTCGCTCCCTGGGCAGCATCCCGCCATGCGACCTGGGAAGGGGGACAGGTTTGGGAAGAGAGGGGGAAGGGACAGCAGAGGGGAGAGAGAGAGAAGCAGATGGCAAGGGTTCGCCGACCCCGTGGCACGCCACCATGTGATCCTCCGCCAGTTGGATGGCCAGGTTCAGCGACGCCGGGCGGTGGCACTGGACCCACTGCGTGGCTTTCTGGGGAAGCCGCACAACGAACTGCTTCAGCACCACACGATCGATGACATCCTCGATGTCGCCTCCGTCGGCCATCAGCCACCTGCGGCAAGAGTCCCGGAGCTGGTGCGCGAAGGCAAAGGGCTGGTCGGACTCTCCGAGGGTCAGGGTCCGGAACCGCTGCTGTTGTTGCTCTGGGCTCTGGCCGACCCGCTGAAGAATAGCACGCTTCAGGTCGTCGTAGACCAAGAGATTCTGGACTGGCAGTTGGTTGGCGGCTACCTGCGCCTCTCCGGATAGCAGTGGCAGGAGCCGCATTGGTCAGTCCGACTGGGGCTATCCCCGGGACTCGGCGGACCTCTCGAAGAGGTCGATGAATGCCTCTGGATCATCCTCCGGGCCCATCTTCGAGAGGTGGATGGTGGCGGCCGAGTTGGTGGTGGTGTGGGGGACAGCCCGAATCTCCCGGTCCATCCAGCTCCGGAACAGCTCCTGGTCTTCATGCTGGGCCTGAAGGAGGGCTTCGAACCTTCTCTGTTGCTCTGTTGAAAAAAAATAACCCAGTTATGTTCAAATGAATGCTTAAGTTAAAGAAATATACATTCAATGTCATGAAATATTGACAAAATGTTCATTCATGACTAAAGTTATATTAATAAACATATAATGGAAATGGTTGGCACAGTGTTTACTATAGCTTTGAGATACTATAGCAACAAAAATAATGTATGTAATTCTACAACAATATATATATATATATAATATGAAACATGAACAGGGACAAATTACAAATGGTTTTCACAAATGATTTTAGCCATGCAACCTGTTTATCAAGTATGGGAGATGCAACTTTTAATCTCACAATTCTTAAAAAAAATAATAATAATTTTGAGTTTATATCTCACACGTCATAATAAAGAGATATAAAGTGAGACTTGAGAGATTAATTCAAAATTCTGAGAAAATAAGTCAGAATTATCAGATGTAAACTCACAATTCCAAGAAAGAAAGTCAGAATTGCGAAATGTGAACGTGCAATTATGATCACAAACCACCAACCACAGTTTCCCCTACAGTTTTTTCAGTAGGTGTCTGTCCCTAGTAGCCTATGTTTAGTCAGTGTATGTTGTTGATATTCTCTCTTAAGAATTCTCTGTTAAGAATTCCTCAATTCTTCCAAAATGATAAAACAGTCAGGGTACTCTGGGTACTCTATTATGGTGTTATATTGACCTCTAGTGGAAGTAGTAGGCGCTGAATGTAAAATAAAACATGCATGCCATAAAAATGAGGCCAATTTTGCCAGATAGCATACAATACACAGCTAGCCTAAATTCAAAAACACATTTTGTATTTGCTAAGTGAATATAATATATATTCTAAATATACAAAAATTCTAAATAAAGCTATATCTCAAATATATATTGATTTGACTAAAATGTAAGCAATAGTGAGTACAGTACCACCCAGTGGTTACATATTCAAGTGAAAATAATATATGGCCGTATTATGTGTGTGTGTGTGTGTGTGTGTGTGTGTGTGTGTGTGTGTGTGTGTGTGTGTGTGTGTGTGTGTGTGTGTGTGTGTGTGTGTGTGTGTGTGTGTGTGTGTGTGTGTGTGTGTGTGTGTGTGTTACATAATTAACTGCTTCTCAAAAAAGCCCACAAACATCAATAAAACAAAAGGAGAATTTTTAAACTGCAGCGGCATTTAAAAGCATCTTATTTGAAAACTGAATGGCACTTAACATCATCTACTGTTATCACTGCTGATTAAAATGCGATATTTGGTGAAAGCAGCGAATTCTAAAGTAATTTATAGGCTCAAGCAGAAGACCCGAAATTTGCACATTGCGGAAGTCAGTGACGTCACATGAGCTCGTGAACTACATGGAGGCGTGGACAATAAACGTATTTTTTGGCGGACAACCCAGTAGCAAATATCAAAGCGCGCTGAAATCTTTTGAATTGGTAAACACACCGCGACATGGCGCACATCTGCACAAATAGACCGCATCATCACCTGCCCGGCTAACCGGCCTGCTACACACACGCGGATGAACGCTGACTGGCAAGCATGCAGTTACATGTATCCATTTTTTTTGTCTGACTTTGTGTCTGCATAAGCAAAGCGAAACTTATGCGATGCCGTTATTCCTTTAGTGCTAACGCTACTTGCTTAAGCTGTCAGTTAAACTATTACATTACAAACACCTGCCAGTGCATATTGAATATTGTGTGTTTACATTTTATGGCAGCGCTGCTAGTGACGCTTTTCAAACACCAACAAATCCAGTGCAACTGAAATACAGTTTTTGTCATCAACAACAACAACAACAAAAAAAACCTTTAGGAAAAAGCAGTAGGTACCTCACAGAAGCACAAAATGAACGGAAAAGTCCTACCGGACACTCCCATAGCCGTAGACTGTTGGCAGCTCCGTAAGTGCCATCACGTCCGTCTGTTCTTTCTGTCTCATATGCACGCGGATCACACCTCTGGCCTCTCATCCACCTGGAGTCACAGGCCCATCTACTGCTCACCTCTCACAGCCAAACTGCTCCAGCTCAAACTGCAGGTGACTGGGGTCCGCACTGGGGAAAATGTAAAAGAAAAAAAGACATTTTTATACATCAGTTCTATTTTAGTATTATATATACTGGTTTAACAAGAACAACATTGTTATACATCAAAGTTAACAGTAAATTGTTATATGGAATTATATTTATAGTGAAAAGTGCCATACACATTATTTTTAATCGACTTAAAAGCTTTTCTCTTCATGTTTAAGGGCAATTCCGCGGAAAACTGTCACATCCATAACACCAACACAATGCCGTGGTATTTAGTTGGCGTTATGGATGTGACATTTTTGCGTGGAATTGCCCTTAAACAGAACTAGTACAGTAGCCAAGTTTTACTTAATTTTAAGTAACAAACTGCATGTTTTCTCTAATATCAACCTTTTTCTCACTCACAGTATAAATGAGTATTTTATACATTAGTATATTTAGCTGTCTTTATATTTTAGAAAGGGGTCCCTCTGCAAAGGGAACAGTATATTTGGGGGTCCTTGGCATACAAGTTTGAAAACCTCAGATGTACAGAAAACAAAATGGATGAAAAATGATTCAAACAGATTCTATGGAGACGATGTTTAATCCTCACAAAACCTAATATCCAGAGATTAATAAATGTACACCTTTGTCCCCTAAATGGCTGAAATTGGCAGGAATTAAAAATTTTGTTGTGTTGGTGATCTATAGGTCAAAGAGAAATGGATTCGTCCCTTGGAGATTGGGGAAGCTCACATGCTGTTGCTAGATGATCTTGGAAAAGAGCGGCTGACCGTTACTCTAATAGATGCCAATCACTGTCCTGGGGCAGTTATGTTTCTCTTCGAGGGATACTTTGGCACCAGACTCTACACTGGTGAGTGAGGGAGGGGAAATTAGTATTATGGAAATGCACAATATTGTAATAATTTTTCTTTAGAAAGTTATTGATTCTCGCTCTTACATACTGAGATTACATTTTAGTGATGCAGTTATTGTGTATGATCTCAGGTGACTTCCGTTATACCCCATCCATGCTCCGTGAGCAGTGTCTGAGGAACAACACTACCATTGATGTACTGTATCTGGACAACACAAACTGTGACCCCACTCGAGCTGTACCTTCTCGTCAGCGAGCCGCTCAGCAAATGAAAGAGATCATTAGGACTCATTCTGGATATGCTGTCGTTATTGGTAAGACTCTTTCAATGAAGACACTTTTATAATACAATTTCATGTGTTTCAGTTCAGACTACAGAAAAACAAAACAGATTCGAGTCTGATAGTTATTAAAGGCCAACTGTAATGATAATAGGGATGTCACAGTGAGGACATTTTCACACTGATACATACACGTGCGACACCAGTATTACCGATAACACTGTGAATCACTTTTGAATACATGCTCCCTTTTCGAATTTGCGATCACGTGTAGCCTACTGTTTATATAACTTGCCGTTATCTATATGTGGGGTATTGAAATCACATTTAATGCACGCTCAAATTCACCATCACGCATACACTTTTTGTTAAAAAAGCACCAAATCCTCCATCATCGTCATGTCAGTCATCTATCCTTGCTCTCGTCATATGATAAGTGAAATCTAACTGCGACACTGCAGCTCGTGCTGTGTGGAGCAGAGCAGACCCTTTCAGTTTATAATTGTAGCATCCGTTGTCTAGGGGTGGTCGATTCAATGTTTTACGGAGTGAAATATTGTATTCCCGACTCCCCACGTAGGAGTCGATGGTATCGACTCCCGGAATCGACTCTTGTATAGGAATACAAGATTGTCATCCATTATTACACACTAGGCTATTCTTATTTCCGATAAAAAGCCTAAAACAACACACTTTTTATGAGACTGGCCAAATTTGGTCCAGTTTAGAGATGACATTACCTTGAAATGATTCATCCCCATAGTTTTCTAGTTGTTGCCAATACTGCCTAATTTTAAAGAGGGAAACGGCATGAGAAAAGTCTTTGTCTAATGTTATTTCAGAGTTAAATAAACGAGAGAGAAGGTAATATATTCTTTAATTAATCTCGTTTGGGTGAGGGTGATAAGCTCATTGTCATCTCTTGTAATAGCACAAAAAAGCTGCTTGGTCAGGATAGCTTTCAAGATATTAAAAAGAATAACTAGTCTAAATACATATAATAATGTACACGTATTAATGTGTTTATTCTTGTTGGCAGTTTTTTTTTTAAATTATGATTAGTTTAATGATTATGAACACAAATTAGGATATTATGGCAAACCAAATTAATATAAAACTGCTGAAACCACAAAGCTGGCACGGAGGTATGTATATAATTACAATGTTAGTGGCTGGTTTTTTTTTTTACATTTACAGACACAGCAACAGAGTTGAAAACAAGAGTCGATTCCTGAGCTGTAGTCAACTCCAACACTAGAGCTATAATGAGTCCAGGAATCGACTCTTTAAGAGTCGACTCACTATTACTGCCATTGACCAAATGAGCGAATTAGTTTTCATTTCTATGAAAAAGCAAAACGACAGTTGGGCAGTGATAAGTAAATGATGTATGGTCAAACAGTGTAACAACAACTACTACAGCAAGCCTAAATGATAACCATGTTTTAATAATCATTCTAATTCTGTGAGAATAGGGAAGTCCACAGCTTCACAAAAAGAACAATATTGTTGGAAAAAAAATTTCCAGCTGATGAACAATGAAAACATTGAGAATCAGAATCCACATAACTTTAAAGAGCTTGAGCATTTAAAGTGGCAGACAACAAAAAGCTCTGTCTCCCATTATACATACTTCTATATTGTTCAAAAGTATGGGGTCAGGAAGAAATTTATATTTTTATTCAGCAAGGATGCATTCAATTGATCAAATGTGACAGTAAAGACTTTTATATTCTTACAAAATATTTCTCTCTCAAATAAATGAACATTTTTAACATTCTATTCTTCAAAGAATCATAGAAAGAAAATGTATATATTGTGTATTGGCACCAAATTATCATATTAGAATGATTTCTAAAGTATCATGTGAGACTGAACATTCAGCTTTCAGCATCACAACAATACATTACTTACTTTTACTTTCCTTTGTGAGCATACGACTTATTTAAATATATATATATATATATATCTTTCCTGTAGCTCAAACAATAGAGCGTGGCGCTAGCAACGCCACGGTCATGTGTTCGATTCCTAGGGAAAGCAAGAACTGACAAAATGTAAATGTGTACCTTGAATGCAATGTAAGTCGCTTTGGATAAAAGCTTCTGCCAAAATGCCATCCATCCATCCATCTTCTTCCGCTTATCCGGGGCCGGGTCGCGGGGGCAGCAGTCTAAGCAGAGATGCCCAGACTTCCCTCTCCCTAGACACTTCCTCTAGCTCTTCCGGGGGGACACCGAGGCGTTCCAAGGCCAGCCGGGAGACATAGTCCCTCCAGCGTGTCCTTGGTCTTCCCCGGGGCCTCCTCCCGGTTGGACATGCCCGAAACACCTTCCCGGGAAGGCGCTCAGGAGGCATCCGGAACAGATGCCCGAGCCACCTCAGCTGTCCCCTCTCGATGTGGAGGAGCAGCGGCTCTACTCCGAGTTCCTCCCGAGTGACTGAGCTTCTCACCCTATCTCTAAGGGAGCGCCCAGCCACCCTGCGGAGAAAGCTCATTTCGGCCGCCTGTATCCGGGATCTTGTCCTTTCGGCCATGACCCAAAGCTCATGACCATAGGTGAGAGTAGGAACGTAGATTGACCGGTAAATCGAGAGCTTCGCCTTACGGCTTAGCTCTTTCTTCACCACGACAGACCGGTACATCTGCCAAAATGCATAAATGTAAATAAATATATATATATTTCAAAATAACACGTTCATTTCGATTAATTAATCTGAGGAAAAATAACACGTAAAAAATTTTTGGGGGGAGGTCAAATAAATACAAAGCAGATGCATGTTGACTAAATTCAAGCATTAAAGAGAAAAGTGTCTTCACTTTTATCTTTTTACACATTCATTTCACACATATAATTGAATGAAGAAAGGAAAAACAAAAGAGAACCGCAACAACAGACTAGCATGTTGACTACTTGAACATAAATTTTGCTCTCCTTTCTTTCTGGCCAGCAAATTTCTCAATGACTCTCTGATTAAAGTCAGTCATCTCAGTAGTGTCATGACGTTTGCATTGTTCAGTCAAATATTTGAGGTCTCTTACCCCCGTTGTTGTCCACAAAACCGACAGTTTGAAATAAAAGACAGGGAAAGCAATAAAGGGCATTGCTAACAACTAGGGGTGTAACGGTACACGTATTCGTATTGAACCGTTTCGGTTTAGGGCTTTCGGTACGGTGCATGCGTGTACCGAACGGTTATGAATGTAATCTTTAACAGTTAACAGTCGGCTTGTTGTAAGCGTGGAACACACTTCAATCCGAGTTCCCACACGAACATGTTAAGTATTCAGTCCATTTTATCATGAAATTCAAACGATAAATGCCGTTTTAACGCTCTTTAATGTGACGTGACTGATAGACACGTATCAGTTCAACTTAAAGCGGCAGCGCGCGAGTCAATGCGATCATCTCTTCCTAAAGAATAAACATAAATTAATACATCTTAAGGTATGTTGAGGATACATTACAACTTACTGAAATGTATCATATGTCGTATAATCGCTCCATTTGCGTTTCAACGGCGGAAAGACAATAAAACTGCTTGTAAACAATGTCACGCAGAATCACGTTTACTCAGAAGTCATTCAGTGTCCACAGCTGTTAGCTCACTAGAGAAATCAACTCTTTCACTGAATACATGCACTATATTAGCCGTTATATTCATTATATTAGCCTATATATATTCATTATATACTAGTTAGCCTGTTAGTGATGTCTTGTTTATTTAATGTATGTTTAAATAAACCTGTCATGAAAATTACAGCCACTAAATGATTATATTTCAACAACGAATAAAAATAATTAGATTTAGAAGTTAATGCAAAAACTGCCTTATGTGAAGCTTATGAGTGTTGATTATTATATCTAAAAATAAATAGCAACTGATTTAGGCTAATAGTTTGGGCTCTGTTGTTAATCTTTAATAGCTATATGTAAGTAAGGGCTCCCTATATAGTTTACAGCATTATCTTTAAGAAACTTTGTTATCATTTAATTATTTTAAGGACAGACACAATTTTTTTCATTAAACCACTGTTGAATAAAAATTAATAAAAAGCAGTTTTGTAAAACTGCTGTACCGAATCCATACCGAACCGGGACTTCAAAACCGAGGTACGTACCGAACCGTCAGTTTTGTGTACCGTTACACCCCTACTAACAACACATCCAGTCAGCCACCTACGTTTCTCATAACAAGCATGTGAAGCTCCGAGTGTAGCGTCTGATTCGCCAGGGAAGCATCGACCTGCGTCTGGAGGAGGATCTTTAAGAAACCAATTAGAGACCAGCTTCAGGTCACATGCTGCCCGTAGATTTTTGAACTCAGACATCCATTTGTCCGGCGTCCCTCACCCATGAAACCGCATGAAACATATTGAAGAACATATAAAATAGTTAACCGATCAAAGCCATTTTTTATTAAATGCTGAGGCTCTTACTAACAGCCGGCATGTTGTATGAGTAAACTATTTTATTTAAATTTTTATATCATTTTTGTATACATGTATATTTCTGGAATTTTGATGGGGGTGGCGCCCCAGCGCCCTCTATTGACCAGCCGCCACTGGTTGACAGAAAACATACTGTGAAAAGTGACTGAATTCATATCAAAATTTTGAGTTAGATTGATATTTTGATATTGCAATAATTATTAAACGCTCTGTTATCTGTTATTAGGTCTTTACTCGCTGGGTAAAGAGTCTCTGCTGGTGGAGCTGGCTATGGAGTTTAAAACATGGGTGGAGGTGGATAGAGAGCGTCTGGAAACCTTGCGAGTTCTGGAGCTCCCTGACGTTTTCACCACTGACTCTGGTGCGGGCCGTATTCGCGTGGTCTCTCAGTCTGTGATCAACGCCTCCAACTTGCAGGCGTGGAATAAAGTGCAGCCTACCATTGCTATATTGCCCACCAGCCGCCCTATGGTCTCCTGCCACCGTAATGTCTATGTGGTGCCATACTCTGATCATTCCTCCTACCAGGAGCTAGAGGACTTTGTGTCTGCCCTCCGTCCTGTCTCACTAGTGCCTATTGTGGGCAACTGCCTACCTTATTTTTCTTCCCTTCTGAGCCCCCACAAGAAGTCTAAAGCGGTGGTGATTCCAGAGTCGGTCAAGCTCTCCATGATGACCAATTTTAATATTCAGGGATCCACAAACGGCATAGGCGTTCTTCAAAGAACCTCACATCCAGAGTCTCGAGGGGTGGTGTTTGACTCTCCAGAGTCAAAAATAACCCGACTTAGTCACAATAATGGGGATTTAGATGATGTGGAGGGAGATCATGATACTGTGGATGAGAATTCTGAGATGGATAAAGATTCTGACTGCATTCTTCTAGACATGAGCACCGACTCTTACCATGGCCCACGTGGCAAGCGTTTGAAACTCGTCCGAGTTGCATCGGAAGATGTCGTCACGATCGGCAGCAGCCTTCCTCCGGATGACAATGAATCCATTAGTACACTTAAAGATGTAGGATCACCTGATCGCAGCTCCATTTACGAATGTGAGCATGAAAGTCCAACAAAGTCATCCAAGGAGAAGAGTCCTCAAATGGGCAGCACCAATTCTAGAGAGATGTGCTCTTCGATGGACAGCATCAGCATCCATGATCAGGCCTGCGTTACTGCTGCGGCTGTGCTCGCGCCCCCTGAAACAAGATCAGTGACCTCTCCCTTGACCCTCAGATTAGAGCGAGAGCAGTGGCTCCTTCAGAACTTCACCATACCTGCTGAAGAATGCAAAAGTGACCAGGTGTTGCGTGGACTTCATGAAATGTATCGCATTAACCAGGTTGATCTTGCTAAACCACCAGGTGATCCTCTTGAAGCTGCTATAAAGGAGATACAAAAATCTAAATGAAGCCGTTTGTGATTAAGATAAGCACTTGTGTTTTTGTAAATGTTTAATTATTATGTATCAGTGACAACAGTATTTCTCTCCAAATCATTAGTAATGTGCCAAAAACTAGTGATGGCATCAATCTGATGGTATTATTTTCAGTTCTAATGTTTGCCATATGACACCAACATGTGTTGCATGCCTTTTTCATATGTAGCATTACAAAGCACCTTATTGTGGCAAATTTGTTGTTAGATGCAAATAAATGTTCTCATCCAACACGTTCCTTGTCTTTGTCAAAATTGGCTTGATTACAAATAAATCTTTTACTTAAAGAATATGATTTTTAGACCTTTTAAACTATAAAGATTTCAGTAGAATATTGGTGAAGCATCCAAATGAACTTGTATTTAATGTGAGAAATATTTGGCAGCCTGAAACAGACGGCCACAGGATAGAAAAGTGCATGCTGTGACTTGTGACAGACCAAGGATTTGAAGATTATAAAATAATATTTTTCACATTAGCATAAACCTCTGTGGCATAAAGAGAAGAGTGCGACTTTATTAGCTGTTCAACGCGAACATTAATGGGGGAAAATGCCCTTAAGTAATACTTTGAATAATCTGCCACCTATTCTGCTTTTTTTACGGGCAGTGGGGTGTGCTATAGGACATGCTGGATTTATCTCTGAAAGCAAACAAACATGTCACTGCATCGCATTAATGTGGCAGAATAGATTTTAAATTTCAGTGAGATGACAATGTTCCACAAATGACTTGCATAGACTACATTGTGTTCCAGGGGGGTGAGAAGATGATTGGAAGATGTTTTGTTTTCACTTTTTCTTGACCAAAAAAGGGAGAAGCAGTCTTTAGGCGGTGTGTATTGAATAGGCTCTTGGTTTAACCAGAAGGTGGCAGAGTAGTTCAATACTCTAAAACTCAGCTACATACTGTATACAGTAACAGGAAGGAAAATATTCTGAATTAATCTTATTGATTTTATGATTGCCAATAAAAGTTTGAGAAAAGCTTTTTTTTTGAAAGTGATGATTATGTGCACAGCTGCAAAATTTTATTAATTTTAGACTCAAATTTTAATCGTGAAATACTATTCTGCTTAAATTGAAATAACAGTTTGCAGTTATGTAACCTCCCAAGGCAGAAGTTCTGTTGTTGAGGGAACATTTACACCACTGAGAGTCTGATTAGATTAGCAGACATTAGAGAAGCGGCCCTTCCTTCCCAATCTTGTCATATGCTCTTGCCTCGCGGATGGGTATGAGTTAAAAAAAAAAAAAAACACCTTCAATCAGTTACACACCAAGAAAAGCCACAAGCAGCTCCATTGATGTCTGTGAGAGAGATACATTACAACCTAACTTTCAACTGTGACAGATTCATGGCAGTTTTATCAGATATCTCTGTTCCCTCATATCATTTAATGTTCGAAGAATGGGCACCATCAAAAGTTTCACCTAAACAATTTCTCTCTGAACAGATTATACGCGAAGGATTTGTCCCTGTCACTGATACCAATGCCTTGTATTCAGAGAGATATGAATAAAATAAGAGCGGATCAATGTCTAATATATTTCTCTCATACACCACAGATAGGAAAGTCAGAGGTTTTTGATTTAGTATTCACCAGCTTGTGATAATGCCTGTAATACATATTTAGGTAGTCCAAAAACGTCTATTTACCATTGTATCCACGTACTGGGGGATTGTGTGTAAGTGATTGGGCTTGCATGCTGCACGGCTGCTTGTCTTTAGGAAATATACAACTAAAGCCAGGCTTTCCTATAGCAGTGATGTTTAATTCAACTCTGGTTTCTGCACGCTCACTCTGCTCATAAAGGATGAATGGTTTGATGTATCAGGGGGGCTCTTTGCATTCCAGATGAGGCCAAATCCACAATAGAATGCTCTCCAGACTGGCTTGATCCAGCACAGGCATCCTTACATCATGTAACATCATGGAATGACGGCCAACCGCTGGCTCAAACAACCGCCACAGGGAAACAGATTCACCACAGCCAGCCAGAGAGTTATCAGTCTAAATGTGTAGCCTAATTCTGTCGGCCCCTCTGAGTTATCACTGAATGGTTAAATGCTAGACTGGATAGTACAGTAATACCATTATCAACATCAAATTCTGCTATTTTGTGCTTCGAGTGAATTATTTTGTACTGAACAAGTCGCAAATGGGCGGTGACTGGGATGGGACATGTTCGGTTCACTTTTTCTAGATCAATTGTTGTGGTCACACGATGTTGAATGCCATCAAGACAAAACATTGAAAATCCTTTACAGAAGCTATATTTCATTTTAGGTTATATAGCAGATGCAGGGCTAAATTAGAAACGTTGACTTTTCTTCTTCGTTTGATCTCAGATCGCATAATTTTTTATGGTCTCTGATCTGCAGTGTAGGATAGCCTACAGTATCATCACCCCAAGCATAATGCAGTTCTTCCCTCTCCAAGATTGGTATTGTCAGAATCAGACCCTCGTGTGATTTGAGTCTGCTTCCCGAATTAGGCCATCCAGTGACTTTTACTGGGAAGATTGAGCCAAGTTCTGGTGGTGGTGCTGCTGCTGGAGGTTTAAATTAGACATGGAGTATTTCATCAGCCCCTGTCGCCACTGAAAAAGTCTTTGATGTGTCCCAGACAGGGTGTCCCTCGCTTTACAACAAGAGCCAAGACTGAGAAAGAAAAAGAGGAAGAGTATGTAGAGTAGAAAAGCTGGTCCCACTTTATATTAGATGTCTTAATGAATCATTAACAATTTGATACAATGCACTTATTGTGTACATACATGCTTTTAAATTGTGCTTATATTTTAAAAATATACCTGCGCATGTCATTACAGCTGTAATTAATTTCTGTAATTACATCTAAATTACACTGTTGTTGACCCTTACTTACACCTTAACCCACACTTAAACCGACCCACCCATACCACTTAACCTGTTCCTAACCATACCCGTATCCCATCATAATAGCAGTGTTTTGCAATAAAATATAACCACAATAAGTACTAGGGCTGGGCGATATATCGCATTACATTGTTATGCGCATCTCGTCAGTAAAGCCGGTTCCTTGATTAGTAGTAAATCGCCATCACCTGCTTTCAGATGGAGCGGCATTTACTACACAGAGCCGTAGTTCACTGACAAGCGGAGCCATATCGCATTAATTATCGCAGGCGATACGTCCGATAGAATACTGATCCAAATAGCAGTTATAGCAAATTAGCAGTTCCTTCTGAAGGATTTAGTAACAGTCATTATACTAGTTGGGATATCATTACCTTCACTTTAGAATTAGTTATACATTATGCAACTCCTCAAAACATTAGATTCATCCACGCTGAGGAGCATTGCCGATGCACAACCCACGTAAAGATGATAATTCCACAAATAACTGCAATTGCAATGGCGACAAAGAGGCAAAACTTATGGATTTCAGCTTTAAGTTGGGCGGCAGTGGCTCAGTGGTTCATGTAGGTTGTCTACAAACCGGAAGGTTGGTGGTTCGATCCCCGGTTCCACCTGACCAAGTGTCGAGGTGTCCTTGAGCAAGACACCTAACCCCAGCTGCTCCCGACGAGCTGGATGGCGCCTTGCATGGCTGACACCGCCGTCGGTGTGTGAATGGGTGAATGTGAGGCAAGATGTAAAGCGCTTTGGATGGCCATTGGTCTGTTAAAAGCGCTATATAAATGCAGTCCATTTACCATTTAAGTAGAAAAGAAGTCACTAAATCACAAAAAACTAATAGTTGATTATGTAGCATATAATACATTTTACTTGATATTATTGAGATTTATTGTTGCTCCAGTGTTGTTATATTTGTAATTGGGAGTTTTCTATTGTCAAACTGAAGATCAGGCACACTTCAAAAATTAAAACTATTGTCATCAAATTTCTGGAGGCATTCTGGTGTTCCAAGCTGTTCACTTCAGCTACATCCAGTATGATGTGACAGCAGGCGGCCAGTACGCTTTTCTGTAATTCATCATCATACAGCCTTAACTCATAGTTTACCAGTATTCAATTTCAATAATACAAATTAAAATCAGTATAGGTTACAAAAAAAATACAAAACAATAATAAATATTAGGGAGGTATTAAGGAATTGTGAGAGCATAGACGGAATAGTGAAATCTTTTTCCCCCCAGCAGGCTGCAGTTAAGTGCTCATGAAAGAGATGAGTTTTCAGCGGCTTCATGAAAATTGTCATGGATTTGTCTGTCCGGATAGGGTTGGGAAGATCATTCCACCAGCAAAGAACAGTGACTTGAGAGTGATTGTGTCTCTCTGTGATGGTACCACGAGCCGCCACTCCCTTACCGACCTCCTCGAGGGAATGTAGACTCGTAAGAGAGAAGTGTCACGAACTTCACTTTTATGGACTTTTAGTTTGGTTATCATCAGTTCCTGTTTCCTTTGTTTCTAGTTTCCCTCCAGTCATCAGTTTCCATGGACAGTTTCCATTAATCATTCATTTCATCCTCTCATTATCACTGTGCATTTTAAGTTCCTGTGTGCTCACTTCAGTTGTCTGGTATTGCCGTGTCTTACACACTGTTACATTGCCTGTTCTTCATCTGTGGACTATTTGAGTTGTCTTGAATGTCTTGAACTTGATGAGAGCCGCAACCGACAGCCAGTGCAGAGATATATAGAGCTCTCTTGGGTTTGTCGAAGACCAGTCGAGCTGCTGAAATCTGTATCATTAGATTTGATTGCACATGTTGGACGTCCAGCCAGAAGAGTACTGCAACAGTCCAGCCTAAAAATGACAAGGATGAGAAGTTGTTGCATGCTTAGTTAGGAAGAGCCTCAAAAAGATTACCTCAAGATTCCTGTCTGAACTCGATGGGATTATTGTAGCTGACCCAAGCAGGATGATGAAACTATGCTGTACTAATGAAATTTAAATGAGTTGACAATATTCATGAAATTAAAAATAAATAAAAACTGAGAAAACAGATTATTGGTATAATTTCATTCATTTTAACAGAACAGAACACCAATCCATTGATTGAGTCGGCTTATGATGATGCATGAGGTTGTTCCGTTTTTCTGATTGCTCTGTTTTTCTGTTCTGAGTGAAATAAATGTGTTGTGGCAAACCTCTCAAATTTTCTGAGCAGAAAAACACGTTTAACTGCTCACTGCACTTGCAAATTAATTCTGTTGTTGGCTAAAATATGCCTGTAATGAACACGCAAATGAGATGTTTACAAAAATCCCTCGCTCGTGTATATGTAGATTTTATTCTGATTATTTTGATCATAACTCCGAGCATTGCCAATTAAACGTCTTGTTATGTATGCATTGTTGAAACTAGATGAATGTCAAAGCTGTACAATGAAATACACTAAAATTATTTAAAAACGTGCAGCCTAACAGGTGCAATGAAATGTGTCTGAGGGCTGGAGTTCTTCTAGACTTCCGATGCCCCAGATTTCAGATGACATTTGTGAAAATGTTCCCTGGTTTCTCTATTTCAGGCTCATGCTTTTCAATGGAGTGACTGTTTTAAAGCAGGCTGGCTAAAGGCAGGTTGACAAAGAGCATTAGTGTTTCCAGCACGTTGATGACCTCAGACCAATCTTCCCTTCAGCCATATCGTATAAGGGGACTGACATCTCTACTGCAAAGAAGACAGACAACAGATAAAAGCCTGATACAAAATATGTTTTAATAGCGCATCAATCAGTAGCAAAATCAGTCTGCAAAACCCTTATAGTGGTTAATACTTAATTTGCCAGCATGTTTCGCAAATAAAACAAAACAAAAGACACATGATTGCGGAGAACAATCATTTCCGCTCGTGGCACTAAATGAATGAATAGCAGAGGTTTTCAAACCATGGGTCATGTCAGAAATATGAAATAAAGTACTCAAATTAGGTACAATGAATAAGTTTGTTGGTGATCATAACTTGTGCTTATTTCCATATATTTCTCACATGACACCACCAGAGGGACGCAGACCATAACAGTGGCTGCATCCAAAATCTACTTTATAGAAGGCGAAAACAGTATGTGACAAAAGTCGGATTTCATAAAAGAAAACATACTCAAGAGAGACAACAATTACCTCAAGAGAGTTTGCAATTTCAGATGCAGCCACTGTCTCATGCATCGCTTGCAAATGTATGTACATGTATTTTATTTTTTACACTAAATGTCTGTAAAGTAATTTCACAATATTAATAGCATAGAATTACAGTATATTGTTGGCATCGATGCTGCTGGTATTTTACTGTAAAACAAAAAATACAAGAAAATACTTCATTTGTACGGTAATACGCTGTAAAGCAATTTCCCAGTATTCGTACCATAGAATTATACTAAATTGCTGGTTTACCATTATTTTACATACGTTTTTGTACATGTCATCAAGGACGTCTCAATTTGAAGAATCCTTTGAAGGCAACCTTCGTTTTGCGTCCTTCATTCGGCCTGTTTTGAAGGATTCATCAAGTGTATCTTTCACATCCTCCAATCACCCACAGTCCTTTACACACATTCCAATTCACAGGTAGCTAATGCAAGATGAAACAAAGTTATGTTAAGATTATGTTATATAATGTTAACTGGAGACCACAGACAGTTAATAACCTGTAATGCATTAACAGAAAGTCAGTTAATATAAAGCTTTTTAATATAAAGTATTATTAAAATGATAATTGTAATAGTATTTTCATGCCGTGACTGTGGGGGTGGAAACATTTATTACTTAGCCATGCACATGTCTTATTCTAGCATTTAATGCTCAGGACGCAGCCTTACTAGGAAGAAGCCTTCCGTTTGAGAAGCACGTATGAACCTGTGAGTTACTGAATTACTTTGAGGAGTCCGTCACTGAATTAACTCACCTAATCCATCAGCGTTTCCCGAAAGCATTGTTAGCCAACTATGGTCACAAGTTCCGTCATCAGCATATAGTTCAACGAGTCGGTGTTTCCCATAGACAGTAAAAGAAATGGACAGAGCGACCCCATAGACTTCAACGGAGATAATTGAAGTCAGATAGAAGCACTTCCTGATGGCTGAGCGTACTGCGCAGCCTCAGACTGAGCTTGACGACGTAGATGCAGAAGCAACTTTTGATGAATGAAGCAGGATCTGCAGCATCTCTATCTGCGTTTATGCCTCCACGTCCCCCCGATTGCCTCATAGACAGTAAAAATTGCCTACGAGCTTCTACTCGGGTCTATATGGTAATTTGCTCAACAGCACGACACAGTCGATGGTTATGACGCAATCGTTAACCTATATTTTACAAAAACAGCTTCAACGGGGCGATAGTGTAAGATACAAGGCAATGGAGCCTTTTATATATTGTCGTGTTTGTTTAGAAATAAACAATGGACGAATGGAGTCTTTAAACGCCTCAGATGTAAAGATATTCGCCGTCAAAGTGAGGCCAAAATGAATGGGTGTCAATGGGATGCTAACAGCAGGTGATGGCTTGGTTAGCAATGGCCGCGCCTATGGAAGGTACGGTTTCCGGGGGCTGGATTACCCCCTTGGTGTTTCCCGAAACCATAGTTCCAATGAACGTTCGCAAACAGCATCGCAAAGTTGCATTAGAAGCGTAGTTTCTTGTTTGCATAACGTGGACTTAATAAATCCTCATCTTGAACAAAATAAGCATGCTGACATTCAGTACTAACCTATATCTTTTATTTAGAATACATACAAATGTAATTTACGTCTTTTAGTTTGTCAAGAGTCTTTGTTTTTGTTTTTTTTTAAAGAGTGCGCATGTGCGTACGTGCTCTAGTACGTAGGCATGAGCCAATGATTGAATCTGAAAATAAAGCAAAATAACTGAGAAAAATTAACATTATTCCTCAGATGCCATGTTCATAATTTATAGCAAAAATATCTAGCATTAATTCAACCTTAAACGGATTCATTAAAAGAAGTTATTACTCCACTACCTGCGTGACATCATTAACCACCAGAATTGAACGACAAATTTGCGACAATGCGGTTTCGGGAAACAGTCGTGACTAGATTTCTTCAACGATGCGTCATACTATGGTAGTTAAGCAGTGAGTTGCGATAATGTTTATGCAATGAAAATGAGGAATAATAATAAAATAAAGCATATTTTACTCTGGTGTATTTGGAAACAATCAAGAAGCTCAATCAGCTCTAGGCATCGTAAAATCTCCCCCTTTTTCACACTAAATCACCAATCTTGAACTTAAACCCATTGAAGGCCGTTATCACCTTTTTCTAGCACTGATAACATTAACAGTTCCCAACTTTCTTCTCAAGCTTCAAAAGCATCCAAGAAGGAGAGGGGGTGACTCCCCATCACTAGGCACCAAAAGGCCATGTGGTGTAGAGAGGACACTTCAAACACACAATACATATAGGAAAAGACATTGGCTACATTTAACCCAAAATCAAACTGTCCCAAAATGTGTATGTATTCCTGTGGTGTTTGTATGCCCAATGTTATAGTACCATATTACAATTATTTAGTAATGTTAGGATCATTTCAAGTGCGTGTATCCAGACTTTCGTGTTGCCCCAACCCAGGCATGCATTGTAATAAAATGATCCTCTCCTCATGCCTTATTTAATGGTGTCCAGTACATTGCCATAATTTGCATCATATTCTTTTTTACCATACATTGGTTTGATTCTGCAAATAAGAACTTTCTTTCAGGATCCTCCGGACCAGGACCAGCAGACTTAAGAACAGTTTTTTCCCCAGAGCTGTCTCTTTACTGAACTCAAACCCCCGCTGATCCACTCCCTCATAAACTGCTAACTCTCCTACCTCACATCTGCCTTCACTTTGTTATTTGCACTACCGACTGTTTATTACAGTAACAACTGTTTACATATGCATTCTGCACTACCATATCTTTAATGGATTATGCTCATTTGCACTGCCGACTGTATTCATAGTACCAACTGTTTACATTTGCATTTTGCACCGTACTTCTAACTGTAATATGCAACCACTTTCCACTGCACTTTTACACTTTTTTTCGGATAGCTCTGTCCATAATTTATTGCACTACCTTAATCCAATGCTATTCCTTATCTTGCCTAACATATTATTGTATACCTCTAACTGTAAAATTCTGTGTAAAGTAAAAGCCATCTGTATATTATATTCATAGTACATATTCACCTGTAAATTCTGTTTATAGTAATAGCCATCTGTATATTTATTCACTGTACATATTCACCTGTAAATTCAGTTCTGTTTATAGTAATAACCATCTCTCTATTTATACATATTTATACATATTCAGTACATTTCCATGTCCTGCACTTACGCAACCATTGTATATCCTGCACTTGCTGCTATTGCACTTCTGGTTAGACCTAAACTGCATTTCGTTGCCTTGTACTTGTACTTGTGTAATGACAATAAAGTTGAATCTAATCTAATCTAATCTAATTTCTCCCGCTCAAAATTCACACCATCATATTGGCTACTGGCTTATGATTAATTATATATATTTCCCTTTTGAGGTAATTTGCTATACATGTTTGTGAAGGTTCCTAAGATTGATTATACTTGGGTCCCCATATGAGCATATAAATGGCAGAATATGACTAGTTCATCTCTGCTCTGTCACTTTCATCATTGTGGATTGTTTTGTTGTAGAATGTCTCTCTCCCAGATGGTTTCGGATATACTTTGGATCTGTACTTCCAGAGAACATTGTCCAGATGTTTCTCTCTCTCTCTCTCTCTCTCTCTCTCTCACTGGCAAGTGTTTCCCAACAGAGAGAGAGAAAGCCATTGCTTTTGCTGGTTCTTCAGAGAAATTTGTGGAATTAATTTGGCATTAGAACTCAAAAGCGATACGGTGGTCTTTGAAGGGACCATCAATGGGTCTGTCAGAATTGTGAGTCTCCATCTCTCCTGGTAACATTGAAAAATAGCTTTTGATTTCAAAACATTCCCCCTAATTACAGTACAGCTGAAAGCCTCAAGAAGCAGGACGGCAATTTAGCAAATGCATTTTTGTTCGAGGGAGAAAACAAATAAACTCATAATCAGTGATATATCTTGTCCTTCCTCCCTGCAATTCAGGTGATGCAGCTGATGTGTCAGAAGTGAATTTTATTAAATGCTGCAGGTGCCGGCCCGAGGGAGCCCACTGATTGGACGGTGTGTTCTCTTCTTTGCTGCTGTTTGCAATGACAAAAAGACTGTGATTAAAGGACAAGTCTGAATAATCTCCTGACCAGTGGCGGCTGGTCAATAGAGGGCGCTGGGGCGCCGCCCCCATCAAAATTCCAGAAATATACATGTATACAAAAATGATATAAAAATGAAACAAAAATAAAATAGTTTACTCATACGACGTACCAGCTGTAAGAGCATCAGCATTTAATAAAAACTGGCTTTGATCGGTTAACTATTTTATATGTTCTTCAATATGTTTCATGCGGTTTCATGGGCGAGGGACGCCGGACAAATAGATGTCTATCTGAGTTCAAAAATCTACGGGCAGCATGAGACCTGAAGCTGGTTTCTAATTGGTTTCTTAAAGATCCTCCACGAGAAGCAGGTCGACGCGTCCCTGGCGAATCAGAATTGGATGCGTGTTATTTTATCCAATCTGATTGGTTCTCGTCACCTGTCATTCAACTTTACGCTCTTGGCCACTAAAGCGAAAGTGCGCGGGCGACACCGTCACTCCGACTCCGCCAAAACCTTGTTAGGTTGATCACTTTCGTAGAGATGGCAGCAGTTAAACCGAATTCTTTCACAAGGCGTTCGTTGGAAGAAAAAAAAGGATTAAGGATCCCGAACCGGACCAACGTGATTTACAAATCCAACAGCAGGCCAGTGACAGAGGACGAAGCTACACTCTGAGCTTCACGCACTTGTTAAGAGAAACATAGGTGGCTGACTGGATGTTTTGTTAGCAATGCCCTTTATTGCTTTCCCTGTCTTTTATTTCAAACTGTCGGTACTGAAGTTTTGTGGACAACAACGGGGGTAAGAGACCTTAAATATCTGACGAAAAATGCAAACGTCATGACACTACTGAGATGACTGACTTTAATCAGAGAGTCATTGAGAAATTTGCTGGCCAGAAAGAAAAGAGAGCAAAATTTATGTTCAAGTAGTCAACATGCTAGTCTGTTGTTGCTGTTCTCTTTTGTTTTCCCTTTCCTCATTCAATTATATGTTGGAAATGAATGTGTAAAAAGATAAAAGTGATGCTTTAATGCAAAAAAAAACTTTATCAAAAAATTAATTATCACCAGCCGCCACTGCTCCTGGCTGAGTTTACTTTTCTATTTGCATCAGGATGGCCCTTTGCAGTCAGTCAATCGCAGCCTAAACAGAATTGACCACACAAATGGCAATCATTAATCAAGTAAACATGAACGGAGGATAGCTTCTGCAGTATTATCACAGCAAAACAAACAAACAGTATTTTTACCCTTTTAGGCGACGAAACTCCATCTAAACACAGTGACCAGAGAGACTAGTGACTAATCGCTCAGAATGAATGTGACAAACCCAGAGGAACTAAAGCGAACAGACTTATGTAAATGCACACCTGTCTCTGGAGGGCCCAGCCGTGGCATCTAACATGAATTAATGAGAAAATCTCCCTGCTCTCCCATTAAAGGCTGCTTCGGTTTGTAATAGACTGTAACAGTTTGTAAAGGATGGATTATTCATGAAGAAGAAACTCATGCATACAAAAAAATCTCTCTCCGATCTTGAAAAATGTTGTCATCGTTTTATTCTTTTTCATTTTAAGGCAATCCATTACAAATTTCACACACCACGTGAATGACAACAGCAATGTTCTATGATCAGTTTGGAAATAGCTCACCATGCATATCGAATGAGATAAAGAGAGGTAAAGAAGAAGAGAAAAAGAGAGAAGGAAAATGAATCCAGCAAGAACGAGAGTATATATCTGTATTCCGGTTATGAGACGAGTGGCAGAGGCTTAACGAAGAGCAACGGGCCAGTTCGTCACTGAACCCGGCGGCCATTTTGGCACAATCATGCAAATCTCACAGAGGGAAAGTTAGCACTGGACAAGGGCCACATCTTTAGTACATTATTAACACTTTTTCATACTATTACCTCTTTGCAGTCATTTTTTGAGCTACTTCACTATGACTTACTGGCTTTATTATAGTGGGATAAATAAAAAATAAAAAAAACAGTATTTGCTAAATTTACACCATGCCATAAAATTAACCCATTAACATTCTCTGGAAAGTGTTTCAGGAAGCTTGTCATTTGTTTTTCCGATTTACAAGCTACCTATAGCAGCAATGCATTCATGAATATTAAATAGGATTTACATTTATGCTAGTATAAATTACAGGTTGACATCTGGAACACAGAATTAGTAGAAGAAGGGGAAAAAACACACCAAATAAAAGAAAAACAATACACCTGTTAACACTCTCAAACAAACCCTTTCACCCAATGCTCCCTTTGTCAGACTTCATCTTCACCTCCTAATTGATTGATGGATCACTTCATTCTCAGTAACTAAAGGTGCGCTAATAACTCACGGTAAAAGAGAGGAGCATTTAAACACATTGTCTTATTGCCTGGGAGCAGATTTTCCAAAAGTAACAATCTCTGCAAAAGAACAATGTCATTATTGTTGTAAAAAAGGATCTCATTTTGTAAACATCTACGCTCACTCACAAATTAGTAGTTTCAGGACCAATGGAGATTATTTTTTTAAAACAACTTCACAATTGAAACGTATTAACAGATGCGTGCTCTAAAACCATAACATTGTTACAACTTGGGACAAACAAGCAAAGATGTCAAGATTTACTGGACTAGAAGAAAACGTATGCAAAAGTGCGAGTAAGAAGTATAAACAGCACTGCTGTCCAAAAAAGAAAAACTGTCTGTATTTAGCTACTGATACATACACATTTGTCTGTGATAATGATTGTTTTTAGGTTACGAAATGACCCTGACAAAAGAGGTTGTATGTTTTTTAAGTGTTTCTAATGCTGAATAAGATCAAGTCTATAGTTATAGTTAACATTTTCTGAGATTCAACTGAATGTTTTAATGTAGAAAATCAACGTGAGCTTTCTTTGTAATAATATATAAAAACTGTTTCTAATTTATGCTTGCTAGCAACCGTTAATGCAAATGTACTGTTTGTAAGGCAAGTTTATCAATTCAACTGTGTACGATGTTTATCTAATTATTACGCCGATGCTATAAATCATCCAAGACTAGAACATGTAAACAAAGTGGCATTATGTTTGCACTGCGAGAAAAGCAACTTCAGCTTGCAATGTGTTTTTTTTTTTTTATCTATTGAAGCCACTAAAATAATTCCGGTCATGGTGAAGAATTGAAAAGTGTTTTAAATTCCAGGGAGAATCCCAAAAATGAAAGGGCAAAGGTTTAGCGTGGCTGGATACGGGCAGCAGGAGAGTCAGTGCTATGAGAAAAACAGCAGATGTTGCCTCATCTCCAATCATCTTTAGCATCGAGCGGCGAGGGATCTCTCATGTTTCCCCCCGATGGGTCGTATGCATCTGAAGAGCTGATGTACAATATCAAGATATACCGGCTCCAGAGCATCAAGGAATTAGAGTGGCAAATTAAAAAGAATAGTAAATCTGGCGTTCTTGAGCGCTGAAATTTCAGTCTGTCTGTGACTTCTCTCCGATTCACATTTACACATTTTACAGTATTAAGAAAATATTTGTGCTTTCTCTGACTTTTACACTGGATTTTTCCTAACTGACTATGTAAATACATTTAATACAGTGTCTTGATGCAATGTACAATTGATTTTTGACCTGGATTTCATGCTTTAGAATAGAAAATCGTGTTTATCATATAGGTCTAAAAAGCTATAAATGGGAAATCGCTATGGGAAAGACTTTGCCCAAAACCCGGTGGAAAAATAAAACCACAATTACACAAACTATCAACAAATTCTACAAACAAATCAAACAATTCCACTACATAGATTATCCATACAGGGTATACTATTTCAAACAATCACTTATAATTTCAATATATCTTTTTAAAATCACATTTCCTAGTGATGCTCTCCTCTGGTGGATATAAATTATATTTCCCTACTATAACACGCAGTCCTCACATGCTGACACACAAGCGTTTTTGTAGATGTTGAGATGGTAAATAAGCAGAAAATTGTATTGCTTGCGCAGAGCATATATTTCCATGTATCCAGCACAGTCAGATCCAAATTATAAATCCATTCATAGCATTGACTAATTTGTGTAGAAATTATGGGGGAAACAAACTCGCAGATCAGTCAGAACCTGTTCAGTTCAAAGGCCAGAACACAGATATAGTTTTCAATTTCTCCAGTGTATGGGATCCAAAAACAGAGAATTGAAACCATCCGCTGTTCTAGACGCCTGAATTAGTCGTATTGGCTTTGAATGAGATCCAAATTGGAGGTGACATAACAAGCATGGCTGTTTTCTTTTGGCAGGCTGGGTAAACTCATATGGTGGGGGTTGGGCTGAGCCCAGGTGGGCTGTAGTCTGGTGGCGTCTGGTTGGGCTTGATGCCCCTTGACTTCATATATAAGATTAACTGCTCTGGAATCTCAGCCAGGACATCCTTGGCAAGTCGGGCCATACTCAAGACATGGTTTCCTGTCCGGTCCATATAGTCTCTGAATGGTACAAACTGCAGGCACAGACAAGATTAAAAAGAAGTTAGCTATAGGTGTTTATTTATTCCCTGAATCATTTTTGTTTTGAAATTTCCAATAAAATGAAAACCTGGCTGTTTTACAAAACATACTCTGGAATCATTCATTATTCATAGGTTGCACACGGCTTGTTGTTTGTTATCTCGAGATATTTTTTTCGAGTGTGTTGTCACAGTGTTCTCTAAATCTGAGATGGCTGTAAATGTAGGTCACCAAAAGTTATTCCATAAGAAACTTCCTCAAATAGTTATCGTATTACTTTGACACTGGTTAGGCTATATATACACACCACATACTATCCAGTAGTGGTCCTGACTGAATAAATGTTTATGAACAAATCAGTTGAGTGAATGATTTAGTGGCTCAGTTATAATTTTGTTCCTGAATTAATCAAACTGAATTAATGGTTTCAAATGTCTCACTCATAAAAGACAACCACTAGTTGCCGAAAACGTATACAATGATCAGGCATTACATTATGACATTCCTAACATTGTGTTGGTCCCCCTTTTGTTCCCAAAACAGCCCTGAGCCATCAAGGCATGGGCTCCACTAGACCCCTGAAGGTGTACTGTGGTATCTGGCACCAAGATGTTAGCAGCAGATCCTTTAAGTCATATAAGTTGCGAGGTGGGTCCTCCATGGATCGGACTTGTTTGTTCAGCACATCCCACAGATGCTCAATTGGATTGGATTTGGAGGCCAGGTCAACACCTCAAACACCTCGTTGTTGTGCTCTTCAAACCATTCCTGAACCATGTTTGCTATGTGGCAGGGCTCATTATCCTGCTGAAAGAGACCACAGCCACCAGGGAATACCATTCCCATGAAAGGTGGAAAGCTGCAACAATGCTTAGGTAGGTGGTAAGTGTCAAAGTAACATCCACATGGATGGCAGGACCCAAGAATTCTCAGCAGAACATTGCCCAAAGCATCACACAGCCTCTGCCGGCTTGCCTTCTTCCCATAGTGCATCCTGGTGCCATGTGTTCCCCAGGTAAGTGACGCACAAGCACCCGGCCATCCACGTGATGTAAAAAAAAATGTGATTCATCAGACCAGGCCACCTTCTTCCATTGCTCCGTGGTCCAGTTCTGATGCTCACGTGCCCACTGCTGGCACATATCAAAATCAACTGCAGGCGGTCGATCCTTTTCCTATTTAGCACCTAAACTCTGGAATAGTCTTCCTAACATTGTACGGGAAGCAGACACACTCTGTCAGTTTAAATCTAGACTAAAAACACATCTCTTTACTATGGCATACACATAAAACACTTTTTCAATGAAATGATTGTTAGGCTGCATTAACTAGGTCAGCCGGAACCGGGAACACTTCCCATAACACCTGATGTACTCGTTACATCATCAGAAGAATGGCATCTACGCTAATGATCTAGTATCTCTTTTTTATCCCGAGGTTTACTGCAGTCAGCCGGATCCGGGCCGTATCCAGATCAGATGGTGGACCTGCGCCCAGACAAGACCAACGCATGACCCTGAAGTGTCTGCAGAGACCCTGTCAATTAGACTCCCCCTGAAATTGCCTCGTTGACACGGCATCCTCAATAAACCCGTCTCTGGCGTGATGACTCCGATTGTTCGAATATTACAATTTAATAATTCTTAAATCGATATGTCATCCTCAATAAACCCGTCTCCAGCGTGTTGACTCCGATCCTTCGAATATTGCACTATAATAATTATTTAATCAACACATCATCCTCAATAAACCCGTCTCCGGCGTGTTGCCTCAGATCCTTCGAATATTCCGATCTATTATGACCTCTGACCTGTAAAGTTGCCAGAATAATAATCATACGCTGCTTGTTAAATGGCCAGAGGAGAACTGGCACCCCGACTGAGCCTGGTTTCTCCCAAGGTTTATTTTTCTCCATTAGGTCACCTGATGGGGTTTTGGTTTCCTTGCCACTGTTACCTCTGGCTTGCTCAGTTGGGGACACTAAATTTTTCAACTAAATATCCAAATAAATCTAATTATTACACTAAATTAACCATATAAACTAAATTACTGATCTAATTACTGATCTAATGCCCACATTGTCACTGCATGATAATTGAAATGAACTGATGACATAACCGTTTTTTCCAGAACGGCTATACGGCTGAATAAAATTATGTTGCATTATTTTCCTGTTTAACACTGTAAAGCTGCTTTGAAACAATCTGCATTGTTAAAAGCGCTATATAAAAAAGGTTGACTTGACTTGACTTGACTTTTGGTGGTGGACAGAGGTCAGCATCGGCACCCTGACTGGTCTCCGGCTATGCAGCCCCATACACAACAAACTGCGATGCACTGTGTGTATTCTGACACCTTTCTATCAGAACCAGCATTAACTTCTTGAGCAATTTGGGCTACAGTAGCTCATCTGTTTGATCGGACCACACGGGCCAGCCTTCGCTCTCCACGTGCATCAATGAGCCTTGACCCTGTCGCCGGTTCACCACTGTTCTGTCTTTGGACCACTTTTGATAGATACTGACCGGCAACACCCCACAAGAGCTGCAGTTTTGGAGATGCTCTGACACAGTCGTCTAGACATCACAATTTGGCCCTTGTCAAACTCGCTCAAATCCTTACGCTTGTCCATTTTTCCTGCTTCTAACACATCAACTTTGAGAACAAAATGTTCACTTTCTGCCTAATATATCCCACCCACTAACAGGTGCCGTGATGAAGAGATAATCAGTGTTATTCACTTCACGTCATAATGTTATGCCTGATCGGTGTACATATACACACACATATACATTTATATACATTCATAAATACACAAATACATAAAGATATGTACCTGTACAATATCCCTCTCTGCCAGTTTTCCTCTGGAGGATATTCTTACATCGTCGCCATCCAGTTCTACCATGGCTAAAAAGTGAGATCATCATGTTATCTTCCCTCCAGTCAGTCAAACTCAATCTTGAGCCTTTGGGCCCAGCATGACACCAGCATTTACCCCTTTGGTGGAACATTATGAAAGGCCATACACCAATACATATAGCAGATGGTTGGACAGGCTAATTATATTGAACAGCTGTGAGATCTGTGAGTTGACATCTGCTTACCAGTCCGAAACCCTAAACCATCCCAATTAGGTGACTTTTCATCCAGAAACTCTACTTTATCTGAGTGCAAACTGTGAAGTTGCATTCATGTTTTAAACCTCCATGTGGGAATACTAATACTAGCTTTCATTTAGTGGAGTTAGGAAATGTTTAGGAAAATGCTGAGTACAAAACAAGCAATAAAGGGTTATGCAGTACATTTTCTTTTTATGTTTGCAGTACATACAACTATAATGAAAAATAAGAGTAAATAAATATAGAGATAAAACTAAAGATAAAGAATGAATCTTTACAAAAGTGTGAGGTTAGTTTAGTTTCTTACCATCAAACTCAGCCTGGCCAACTCCAACAATAATGATGGACATAGGTAGTTTTGCCGCCTGAGAAGAAGAGAACAGAGAAGACAAATTCTACCTCATGATAAGCAGTTTACATGCTCTGATATGATGCTACAATACCTTTTTAAAAAATACTCAGTTTTACTGTAATAGTTGCAGAGTGTGTATGTGAAGTTTCAGCTCAAAATACCCCACAGGTAGTTTTTTATAGCATGTTAAAATTGCCACTTTTTGGGGGTAAGGAAAACCCATAGACCGTAAATAAATATGGACGACGCGTCTTCACTACCTTCCACTGAAGAAAAGTGAAGCCACCAACGTCCGAATATGGCGCTGACATCTTGCGCAGATTGGGGACAGTCTGTGCAATTGTAAACGCGAGACCGGAGTCTGCGCAGTAGAGAGCAGGAAGTATATATCAAAGGCCCCACACTCTCGCAGATGCAGAACAATTCCTTATGTCGGTGTGAAATAAACTGTTATGGAAATGTAGAAATTAAAGCTAAAACTCCAATCTCCTCCCGAAAATCCCCCCAAAAGTCTGTTAGAGCACCAAATAACTAACTAAAACCAAATTTATTTAAAAAACAAACACTTGAAATGAAATCATCTTGATAAAAACTTCCTAAAATGACTGATGTCATCTTTGGGAAAAAATTATTTGAAGTGTAATTTGATTGTTTAGTTTGTCTCGGGTCCATTAGAAGACATGGAGGGGCGGGGTTTATGAGCTATATTGGGACCAACCACACAGGGGCGATCGAGGCTCTTTGGCTTCAGTTTTCAACACAAGTGTGGCAGGCTTGGAAAAAACGCACCGTTTTTCTGTCCCTTTAAATGCAAATGAGCTGTTGCTCCCAGCCCCCTTTCCAGAATAGGGCGGAGCCCTCAGTAAGTGGTTTTCAGCCTAATAATGGATTGAATTTTAATTATTATGGTTTAATTATGGTTATAACTTACGTTGTCATCTTGTTTTTATGACATGCTATTGCATGTTAGCAATAAAGGTGAAAATACGGATGCGAACTCCTGGACTGGAGCCTGTTTGTTTAAACATGTATTCTCTTCAGAACGCATGTAACATTTATTAAGCCGACTATGGTCTATGTGATGGTGTGTGTGTTTATTGATTTTCTACGGGATATTTCATTAGAAATTGAATTCAACCATGGTGTCCTCAGTGGCTCGGATGCCGGGAGTCTATGGAGACTATTATGTTCGTGGGTACATCCAACAACAGTTTTTTTTTTTGCCGCTTCCCTACTGTAAAATAAGAGTAGGGGGAAATCTGAAACTGCGCGTTTGGAGAGATTGTTAATGATTTATGGGGATTATAAAAAAGTATTAGATGTATTTTTACCATTATAGGCTGGTTGTTTACACACACTGTGGACACACATCTATGTTAAAACACCTTATAAAAGTGAATTTTATAATAATTTGTTTATAATATAGCCATTCTAATAATAATAAAAAAACATTTACTTAATTATTTGTACTATTCTAATGAGAATCAGAAACTAGCAAAAAAACATCATGGTTTCTGTCACGTGTAGTTCTGTTTTGGTTTAGTTTTCTGGGTAATTATTACCATATAAACAGCTTTAGCTTAACAACAATAAAGTTGAAAAAAATGTATACATTCAACACACAGCTTGTGGTAGGGATAACAAAAGATTAATTTTTTTTCAGTACATGTTGAGCCAGTCAGGTTTGAAAGGACGTTATGACAGTGTGATGGTTTGAAAACAATATTTCAAACCATTTTTTCTCATACACTGAGGTGAAAAGCTATGCATTATTCAGGCCCCCCTGGATCAACATTCCCTCTCCTGTGCTAGCTTTCCCTGTTCCTGATGATGCCTGACTGACAGGTCAAATCCCCTTTATCGGGGAGGTAAAGAGTGAGTCTATAGTGAGCAAGTTCAGATGCAGCTTATGAGTGACAACGGATAACAAGAAAACCACAGGATATTCAGAGAAACAAAACTCACTTTCTCCCTAAAGCAACTTCCCAGTGGTTTGAAATGAAAAGTAATTGCAGATAATGCATTACACATGATCCCAGTAGAAACAGACTTAAATAAAGAAAATACATACAAGTGGGAAACATGATTTCTATGAAATGTAATCTGAAGAGCTTATAATGAAATATACCTTTAATATACAGTATCAAATATATAAAAAGGGAAATATGAAAGGCTCCTGAGGGTTTGGATTTTGAAAGTACATTCCCAGGGGGCCCGTGAAAGCCTGTTGAGAGGAATGAATAATTTGTTGAATAAAGCTGGCTGGACACACAACCTCAGTCACACTGATAAGTTTGTTGGCTGTAATGGAGTTAGAATTGGAATTTCACCGGGGGCCACACACTAAAACACATCACACAAGATGAAAAAGAGCCACACACACAGAGCACAAATAAACCCCAAACGGTGGGGCCTGGAGAGCTAATCAAACTATTGAGTGATTTAGATCATTAATTACTACAATTCAGAGATCGATTTCTTCAGTAACCCTCAAGCTTTATGTGGGAAACCAAAAGATGGACTCAACAAATTGTGAGAATATGAATAAATACTAAAACAGAATCAGCTGATTGCTTATTTCAGAATTTCATACATAAATATAGAGGAAATCAATCTAATACATTCTTTATGTTGATTTTCATGGTTAAGAGAAATAAAAACAGGTTATCAATAAAAACAACTGCTTTGTACTATACAGTAAAAACTCTCCTCTGCATTTGATTATTAAGAACAAGAGTTCAAATAAATCGATAAATACAATAAATAGGACAGATAAAACCAACACATACATTTACATAAATAGATAAAATGAGCGCTCCCATTGGCGCTTCCTTTAAGACCATGCCCACTCAACTATTGCAGGAAATTTAAAACAGCAAACCCCATGAGAATATTATAAAATGTGAATATTATAATAAAGTGGCAGTGGATTTCTGCAACTTCAATAAAAACATGTGAATATTATAAAAGCAGTAAAGACACAGTAAAAACAGTGATGGAAGACAAACTCTGGGTCTCTCCATCACACACACACACATAAACTAATTGAAAAAAATATAAACTGAATATATATATATATATATCACTCACTGGCCACTTTATTAGGTACACCTGTTCAACTGCTTGTTAACACAAATATCTAATCAGCCAATCACACAGCAGCATCTCAATGCATTTCGGCATGTGGACACGGTCAAGATGATCTGCTGAAGGTCAAACTGAGCATCAGAATGGGAAAGAAAGGGGATTTAAGTGACTTTGAATGTGTATTTCTGAATCTACTAGGATTTTTACACACAACCATCTCTAATGCTGAGTTCACACTGCACAATTTTCAAACTGCATGACTATCTGGGCCAGCATTCAGTCACTGCTGTGTTCACACTGCATGATAGATCGGCGACAGGGGGTTTCACACTACATGACTGTACAAGAGGAAGAAACACTGACAGCTCTGTCCCGTCCGCAAACTATGTTTCACAACAAAACACACGCGAGAAGTGAGAAGGAAACAACGTGGATCACATGTGCGTCAGACTGGAGTTCTCGCGCGAGACTGGAATTGTTATTAAAAATATAGACTGCAGTGCAGAAACTTGCGGTCCAAATTGTCTGTGCGCTGATTTGCAGCAAAAAGGAGAAAAAGAAAAAAGATTATGGAGGAGGAAATGGTTGGGGAGACACAGGGAGCAATGATTGTGTTCTGCAAAGAGAGTTTGAGGTAAATAAATAATTTTGCACCGTGCTACTGTTATGGCTGGTCAAGCAAATGTTTGTGCTTTGTTTGTTTGATATAAATGTAGATTCTATTAAAATATTGATATTCTGGTCTTTAACTCGTCCCCGAACCTCCCGCTGCCCTGTATCTTGCTCTCTCATTGGCTGTCGTTCATCGCCGATGTCATTTTCAGTCAGAACACATTTCACACAGCAGGTGTTTGAATCGCCGACAAGTCCAGATATTTAGCATGCCAAATATCTCACAGGCGATGGCGACTCATCCGTGATTCTCTCTGATCGCGTCTTTGATCATTCACACTGCGTGATTGTCACTCGCATGCACGAGCACCGATTTGCCTATGATTTTGGGCATTTGTCTGCGATTACGCAAAAACCTGTCAGCCAGTCAAAATCGGGGCTAAAATCGGGCAGTCTGAATTCAACATAAGGTTTACAGAAAATGCTCTGAAAAAGATAAAATATCCAGTGAGCGGCAGTTCTGTGGGCAAAAATGCCATGCTGATGTCAGAGGTCAGAGGAGAAGCTGATAGAAATGCAAAAGTAAATCATTACAATCCAGGTCTACAGAAGAGCTTCTCTGAATGCACAACACGTTGAATCCTAAAACAGATGGGCTACAGCAGCAGAAGACACCCTGGGTGTCACTCCTGCCAGCTAAGAACAGGAACCGGAGGCTACAATTCGCACAGGCTTACCAAAATTGGACAACAGAAGATTGGAAAAATGTTGCCTAGTCTGATGAGTCCTGATTTCTGCTGCGACGTTCAGATGGTGGGTCAGAAATTGAAAGCATGGATCCATCCTGCCTTGTATCAATGGTTCAGGCTGCTGGTGGTGGTGTAATGGTGTGGGGGATATTTTCATGCACACTTTGGACCCCTTAGTACCAACTGAGCATCGATAAAATGCCACAGCCAACCTGAGCATTGTTGCTGACCATGTCCATCCCTTTGTGTGTACCCATCTTCTGATGGCTACTTCCAGCACGATAACATGTCATGTCGCAAAGCTCAAATACTGGCTTCTTGAACATGACAATGACTTCACTATATTCAAATGGCCTCCACAGTCACCAGATCTCCATCCAATAGAGCGCCGTTGCTTTGAAATGTGGTGGAATGAGAGATTTGCATCATGGAATCTGCGTGATGCTGTCATGTCAATATAAACCAATATCTCTGAGGAATGTTTCCAGCACCTTGTTGAATCTATGCCACGAAGAATTAAGGCAGTTCTGAAGGCAAATTGGGTCCAACCCAGCACTAGCAAGGCGTACCTAATAAAGTGGCTGATGAGTGCATATACATACATACAAACAAACAACAAACATAAAAAATACAGGCAATAATTATTTTATCCACTTTGTGTTGTGATGGTATTGGTCCCAGGCTGTTTCTTGTCTACCAGTCCATCACTGCCTGTATGCATTGTACAGACAGCAAACTGAGTGCTTGTTGCCAATGGGCAAGGATTATAAAAACATATTTATGGGGTTGGAAGTAGGTCAGTATTCCCGGAAATGCTCACGGGGGACAGAAGCGGTCATGTGTTGAAAGAAATAGAGCTGGGAAGATGAGTCTAAACAATCACATTTCACACACACTTCATGAATTCACTGCTCTATTTCCTGTAGGCCTTTCCTTTAAGCGCCTCTCTCGCAATCTCTCCTTTACTTGTTTCCGTTCCCTCTCCCACTTGTTTCTCCCTGTTTTCTTTACTTTCTTTTACCAAATACCTCTCTCAGTCTTGAAATAAGAGCAGATTACTGTGAATTATGTGATGTGACACATTTACAGCTACCCTATAATAAACTCTGTGAATTGCAGTGTTTTCTTGTCTGCTGGGCCACATACCCTCTTGCCTGGCTTCAGTGTATTCTTAGATTTTCAGTGGCTGCTTGAACACGCTCACATTTGCTAGTATCAGTATCAGAGTCATTTAATAGATTTATTAAATATTAAAAACAAAATTCTTACACATACACTGCAAACATGATTATTAAATATTGAAAAAATCCATAGATATACAGTATTTCTAAGATCATGTACTGTCTCCAAGTTATTTTTCTTCTTTTTTCTTTATTTCAATTTTAGTTTCAAGCATACATTAAAAGGGGGGGGGGGGGGGGGGGGGGTGAAACACTCAGTTTCAGGCAATCTCATGTCAATCTTGAGTGTCTATAGAGTAGTACTGCATCCTTCATATCTCCGAAAAGTCTTTAGTTTTATTACATTTATAAAAGAAAGATAGGCTGTACCGAGTCTTTCCGGAAAAAAACGAGCGGCTGGAGGCGTATCGTGTGGGCGGAGCTAAAGAATCATGAGCGCCGCAGCTATTGCGTTGAGAGCTGAGAAGCTGTGACATCCTTAAACGTGGAAAAAACGTTATCCTAAATAAACCATGGAGATCAATCAGATTTAGCCATAAATATATGATCCAGAATATGATCTAGAGGCTGAAATTGAACAGAAACAGCAACGACGACTACAGCAGGACGTCTCTATGGTATGTACTGTAAAACGTATAACTTATAATGGTAACATACCTGCTTATAGCGGCTTGTCGTGGGTTTTACAACATTTGTGTGTGTTTACTCATGGTTTATGAGGACATCATTTGTTCCCTTTCGAAAGGGAACTCGCGCTGCGTCAGCTTCAACGCTATGGGGAACGCCTCCGGCGTGACAGGTGCCTGAAATCACAATAAAACCGCGTCAATCCTATTGACCGGTGACAGCCTTGACGTCATCAAGGTGCAACCAGGAAGTATAAAAGGGCACCTTGCCAACATGACAGCATCTCTTCGTCTTCAGTGACTGTTTTGCCTGTTATCGCCGAAGCGTCAACCAAGAAAAGCCTGAACTATGAAGTGTGCCAAGAAGTCGCGCCACTTCCGCAGATGCGCAGAGCCGTGTACCAGGTATCTTACACCTGATGACACTCACACACTCTGCGTGTACTGTCTGGGGGAAGAGCACGCACGAGAGGTTCTCGAGGGAGCCTCTTGTGCGAACTGTGAGCGTTTTCCCATGAGAACGCTCCGCTCTCGTTTGGCTCTCTTCTCGAGGGGAGAGAGTTCAGCAGTTGGGAGCGGCCCCGCTCGCGTTGAGGCCGAGCGGCGGCTTCAGTCCTGGGGCTCCCAGCTGGATCTGGCTCGTCGCCTGGAGACCGGGGTGGTGCTCTCGGACAACGAGCCAGATCGCGAGGGGCTGACTTCGGAGGAGGAGCGGGACCTGAGATCCTCCTCGTCCGCTGCTCTTCCGCTTGAGCAAAGGATGGTTGAGGAGCCGAGTGAAGCGCTTGAGGCTGAGACTTCTCAACCACCTTGTCCCATGTATGGGGAGCTGTTGGAGGTTATGGAGCGTGCTGCGGGTAGACTGCAGCTGCCTTGGCAGCGCGCTAGGAGGGATGACGTCCGTCCGAGCAGGTTGGACGACCGCTATCTCTCCGCCCATGATCAACCAGCTCCCGGGAGTCTTCCATTTTTTCCTGATCTCCATCAAGAGATCTCGAGAGGATGGAAGAAGCCCTATTCAGCCCGGATCCACCGACGTCAGCGGGCTAATTTCGCTGACATCGAGGGATTGCCGGAGGCTGGATATGTGTCTTTGCCGCCCGTAGACGAGACGTTTGCGAACTACCTCGCTTCCGGGCGGCCATCGACACTTAGGGCTCCCACCCTGCCGTCTGAACCTCTTAGGACGACATCACGTTTAAACGGCAGGGCATACATGTCGGCGGGTCATGCCGGGGCGGCTTTACACACGATGGCAGTGTTACAAGCCTACCAGGCAGACCTGCTGAGGGACCTCGATCAGGGGGAGGGACTAACCCCTGATGCGGTGACTGAGCTGCGCCGCAGCACAGATCTGTCTCTCCGGGCCACCAAGCAGACTGCTTTCGCCATCGGTCGCTCAATGGCGGCTATGGTGACCACGGAGAGACATCTGTGGCTGTGGCGGACATCGCGGGGAAGGAGAGAGCCTTTCTCCTCGATGCCCCGGTCTCGCCCTCTGAACTTTTTGGCACCTCCGTAGAGGCGGTGGTGGGTAAGTTCAGAGAGGCGAGGGAGTGCTCAGCAGCATTTAAGACATACATCCCGCTGAGGTCCGGGACTGCGCCCAGGCAGTCGGGTGTCACTCTCCTGTCTCAGTCTGAGGGCTGGAGACGGGAGCAGAGAGCCAGCGTCGCCTCTCGAGCGCCCCCAGGGAGGACCGCGGCGCAGAAGAGGCGGGACACCCGCTACAAGAGGAGGAAGGAACCCGGAGCTGGCAACCGGGACCAGCGCAGGCAGCGGACTCCGCCCCCGAGAGGACGCAGGTGAACGCTGCCTTTTTTCCCTCCCTCCGATTTTTCCCCAGGCGCATTACATCAGGCCGATGGGCCCATGATGAGCAGAAATGTATTCTGACGGCCCGCCTGGTTTGTTTGTGAGAGCGCCCCCTCAGGATGGCGGGCGGATACTAGCCTAGGGCTGGCTTGAAGCACCGCGAGGAGCGATTGGTGAGTCCCCCTCTATAGGGCGAAACATTTTCAAAATAATGTTTTTCACCTTCGCTCGCCTGAGAGGCTTCTTGGGGAGATTTGGATCGTCGCTGGATTTTCGCAGGGCCTGCAGCTCCCCGTGAGTAAGCTAAGAACGATCTTCTTTGCAACATTATGTGGTTGTGTGTGAATGCCTCACTTTTGCTAGTAGAGTTGCCGCCTCTCTGTGTTATGTTTTCCCCACGATGTGGGTAACTAATGTCGCGCTCTTGCCCGAGGGCTTGTAGTGTAGGGGGCGAGCTGTGTTTTCCTAGCGTGAAGTGGGAAGTAGCTGAAGACCGGGTACGAGCTGTAGTGAGATCTGCGCCCAGCTCTGCGGGGCTTTGGGAAAAAGGGTTTTTGGGGCCTCATTGTGTAATATTAGTGGTGATAATATTTCTTTCCCGGGCCCTGAGTAGATCTAGTGCAGACTTATGTCGCACCACTTGGCCTAGGCTTTGTCAAGGATGGGGGCGTTCCCTTTTAATGAAGTCGTTCGCCCCTGGCCTGTTTTCTGTTATAAGAACATGGCGTTGTTTATGCATCCTTGTTTCAGCCTCCTCTTGTTACAGAGTCGTCCGGCCAAGGCCCGCCCCCTTCTCTGCGTTCTGGGGTTTTAAGTAATGCAGACGAGGTGTTGCAGGAGACAGCGACTTTGCCAGTGGTCGTGGGGTGGAATTAAGCGTCTTTCGCCGATTTGCGACTAGACTTTATCTGCTGTTTCCGCCTTTCGGAGCTTGGTGGTCGCCATCTGCTGGCAGCCCCCGGCCTCCTCCTGGAGGACGGTTCGGCCGGTGGATTTCATATTTCTGTGATATTTTCCCTTGCTTTATGTCTCTGCTCCACCTCCTTTAGGGCCCGGGTCGAGCTGAACATCGGATAATCCTTCTGTCTATACGGTTCTGGTCGGATGCTCCCCTGAGGCCCGAGCATTTCCAATGGCTGACGCCCTCACTATCAAGGTTGGCCGCTGCATGGAAAGTAAGACAGCCGCCCCGATGCAGGTGACGTAAGTTGTACTCCCCTCGCTTTAGAGGGTCTTTGTTTAAGCACTTTCGCTGAGTACACTGCTGTTGGCAATGTGATTAGGTCCATGTTTGTAGGCACTGCCCGAGAGACTGCGCCGTCCTGGGGGCCCTAGGACACGGCGAAACAGTTGTCCCTAGCTGCCTCTGGGATGGAGCCAGCCCCAGGTGTGGGCGTAGGAGCCGGCTGGTTGTTAGTGGCCAGCCTGGCAGTCTGGGCAGCAGGACTTCAAGACAGGTAGTAGGCGCTAACCGGCCTCCTTGCAGGAAAGTCCCGACACCCTGGCCCACGAGTGTGCCTCGGAGGCTCTTCTCCACTGGTGTCGACGTCAGCAGTGACCCGTCATTTGGCTCTGGGGACGAGTCCCCAGGTGTTAACTGGACTTCCAGGCCTTCGTCAGCAGCAGACAGCTGCCGTCAGCCCAGGCGCAGCAGCCAGCCTTCTTAAAGTCACGGCAGGGTCCTTGGAATCTGCAGACCTCCTATTTGGGGGTAGGCCCTGCTAGGCCTCCCTGAGGGCTCATTAAAGACAAGACGTGCTTCTGCATTCTGGATCATTTGAAGTGATTGGATCGCACAAGAGGGGAGTCCAACCAGAAGCGCATTGCAGTAGTCAAGTCTAGAAATAACCAGGGCCTGGACAAGAAGCTGTGTTGCGTGCTCTGTTAGGAACGGTCTAATCTTCCTGATGTTGTGGAGCGCAAACCGGCATGAGCGAGCTGTCTTAGAAATGTGTTCTCTGAAGGACAGCTGGTCATCAAATGTTACTCCAAGATTTCTGACTGACTTTGATGGGGAAATCAAGGATGTACCTAACTGGATGGTGAAGTCATGTTGTATGGTGGGACTGGCGGGGAAGATGAGAAACTCAGTCTTTGCCAGGTTAAGCTGCAGGTGATGTTTTCTCATCCATGCAGAGATGTCAGCCAGACAGCTGGAGATTCGTGCAGCTACTGTGGGGTCGTCTGGGTGAAATGAAAGGTAGAGCTGAGTGTCATCAGCATAGCAGTGGTATGAGAAGCCATGTGCCTGAATGATGGGTCCCAATGAAGTAGTGTAGATGGAGAAGAGGAGAGGACCAAGCACCGAGCCCTGGGGAACCCCAGTGGTCAGTGGATGTGCTTGGGATTCCTCACCTCTCCAGGCAACCTTGAAAGACCTACCTGTGAGATAGGACTCAAACCAAAGGAGCGGAGACCCTGTGATGCCCAGCGATGAGAGGGTGGACAGAAGAATCTGATGATTGACCGTGTCAAAGGCCGCAGATAGATCGAGCAGGACGAGGACTGATGATTTGGAGTCAGCTTTAGCTATCCGCAGGGCTTCAGTGACCGACAGTAGTGCAGTCTCTGTGGAGTGGCCCCTTTTGAAACCTGATTGGTTGATGTCCAGCTGATTATTCTGTGATAGGAAGGATGAAACCTGATTGAAAACAACTCGTTCAATAGTTTTTGCTATGAATGGTAGTAGAGAAACAGGTCTGTAATTTTCTATGAGTGATGGGTTTAGCGTGGGTTTCTTAAGCAGTGGAGTTACCCGAGCCTGCTTGAATGTGGTAGGGAAGATGCTGGTGCTGAGAGATGTGTTGATGATGTGAGTGAGTGCTGGTAGGATTGTAGGAGAGATGGCTTGAAGGAGGTGTGAAGGAATGGGATCAAGAGGACAGGTGGTAGGATGGCTAGAGAGGAGAAGTTTAGATACTTCAGTCTCAGTGAGTGTAGAAAATGAGAAGAGAGGATGTTTGGTTGTGGATGTGGCTGAACTGAAGTCCACAGTGCATGTGGGTGAGAACTGACTGCTGATGGTTGTTGTTTTATTTGTGAAGAATTGTGCAAAATCGTCTGGAGATAGGGAGGTGGTGGGGGAGGGCAGAGGAGAGAGTTAAATGTTCTGAACAGTGTGCGTGAGTTTGAGGTGCTGTTGATCTTATTTTGGAAATAAGAAGATTTAGCTGCATGTACTTCATCCGAGAAGGATGAGAGCAGGGACTGATACTTACCCAGATCGGATGGGTGGTTAGATTTATGCCATGTTCTCTCTGCTGCCCTGAGTATCGTCCGGTGTTCACGGATAGCACTGTTGCCTCCCTGAGGGCGAGCTCCCGGTTCCCAGTCGCTGAGACAGTTAGCAAGGTTAAACGCTATGGACGGCATGTTCTGCTATCAGGTGGAGGCATTGCGCCTCCCTGGAATCGTTCCCCGGTCCCCAGTTATAGGTAACGGATAACGGATCGTAGCATGGGCTGCTATCAGGCAAGCTGCACGGGGCTTCCCTGGGGGATTCGCTTTGAGTAGTAGGCCCACGCGGCCTCCTCTGAGGGCTCGCTCTGGTCTTGTGGTTTCTGGATAGTTCCAGCCACTGAGCATAGGGCTGTGATGGAGGAATGCCCTACCTTCTGTGCAGTTGGCAGGCCCGTTTTGGCCTCCCTGATGAAGCGAGTCCCTGGTCTTCCCAGCTACCTCGAGGGCTAGCGAGACTGCGATCAGGTATTTGGCCCGTTTTGGCCTACCTGAGGGTGAGCGCTGCTGTTGGACACGCTAGCAGTCGACACATGTTACCAGGTGGAGGCCCCTCTCGGCCTCCCTGGGGGACGAGTTCCCCAGGCGGGAACACACAACTGGGTTTACGCTGACAGCTAGTGGTCACCCGCTATCAGGCACCGGTCTCTGGCCGTTTGCGAGACCTGAAGACGGTGTTTTTACCCTAGCATGACGAGACGTCACTGCGGCTATGCGGTCCTGACAGGACGGGACCTTCATAGTTGGCCTACGGCATGGTTACCTACCGGGCAGGCTTATGAGCTCCTCTCAAGTGAGGGTCTGCTATGAGTAGGCCCTCGGGGCCTCCCTGGTATGATCAGCCTGTAAGGCCCTTTGGCCTCCTAAGCACGTTTTAAAGTAAGTGCTTGGTAGATCCGAGGATCGAGCGGCTTGACTCCCCTCGCTAGCAAGGATTTGAAAGCACTTCGCTGAGCGCTGCTCTCCGGGATAACCCGTCTCTGAGGTCCGGCTAGTGGATGACACTGCCTTTCTGCCTTTCACTGCAGCACCCTAGCGGGATGTCTCTTCGGAGGCGAGTACCAAAGGCTCTGTACTGTACAGACAGTGTTGACCGTATTACGTGTCCCATAGCAGACTGGGTCACCAGGTCAGGTCTCCCTGGTGGCATTCGGTGAGAACCTCCCGAATAGTGACTGGCATAGGGTTCCCTTGTAGTTCCCTTGCCACATTCCCTTAAAGGAACCCCTTCTAAGTCGAATGGGTTGGTTCCAGGCCTTCGAGCAAGGCTTGGGAAGGACCTCATGTGTGTGAAGGTTCCTTCTCAGGCGATAGCTTGGGCTATGACCGTAGGGAGCGCTGTCACTGACAGCCTAATGTGACCAGAAGGGGAGTGGTTCAGGCATTTCAGTAGAATTTGCTTGTCTTGACAGTTGTCACTGCCAGTGGGCATGCACTCCCGTCGGCATGGCGGCGTGGGTATATCGTTCCCCGTAGTGTCGAAGCTGACACAGTGCGAGTTCCCTTTCGAAAGGGAACGTCTCAGGTTACAAATGTAACCTTTGTTCCCTGAGAACAGGGAACGAGACGCTGCGTCACTTTGCCATGCCGCAAGGCCTGCCTGCCGTAAACAGTCCCTTCAGACGATCGGATGCTGTCATGTTGGCAAGGTGCCCTTTTATACTTCCTGGTTGCACCTTGATGACGTCAACGCTGTCGCCGGTCAATAGGATTGACGCGTTTTGATTGTGATTTCAGGCACCTGTCACGCCGGAGGAGTTCCCCGTAGCGTCGAAGCTGACGCAGCGTCTCGTTCCCTGTTCTCAGGGAACAAAGGTTACATTTGTAACCTGAGACGATTTATGGACTATTGTATGCAATTTAATGTTAGCAGTAGCAAGCGGAACGGTTTTGCAAGTCAGACTAGTGCGTGTTTACATAGAAAAACAATGGAATAGTAGCACATTTGAATGAACGAGTCAATAGCTAACAACACAAAGACATTTGAAGCAGTTTTACTCACCGCCTGCTTCCAACCTTAATCGCTGGAACCGATCCATCTTTCAGCGTTAGACGAGCTACAAATCCAGAGTGGAACTGGGCCTAGTTTATAAAACGATCGTCGCCGAAATGCAGGGATCTCATTAACGCTGGGTTCTTTGGGAAGCTGTACAGGGTTGTCTTGGGTTTCCCGGACAACCAAAAACACACATCTTTGTTGACATTGTTGATTTCGTGACGTCCTATGACTGCAGCGCAGCCAGCTTCCCTAAAGCCGAGCACAGCGCTATAATGGGCGTGCACTTGCTCTCTCGCTCTAGTCGCTCGCGCGAGAGTGTACGGCCCGTATAAGGGCCGTACAAGGACATTCTGCCCCATCTGACGTCACATATACCCATACTCGAAAAAAACTTTCCGAAACTTATGAGAAACCGGAAGGAGTATTTTTGGCACAGAAAATTGGGGGAAAATTTGCCCATGTTTAGCATGGAAATCCAAGCCTTTAACAGTGTAAAAATCTCAGTGTATGCATGAAACGGCATTTCACAAAGTTTAATTAAGTTCAACTTTTTTTTTTAACTATGCTAATTGGGACGAGAAAAATAAATATAATCAATATTTGAAAATGTGTTTTAATGTTTTAATGTAAAGTAAAATATTTTATTTCATTTATGTTGAATTTTTTCTTTATTTTAAGGATGTTTATAGATATTTACAGGAAACAAGGCAGAAATATTTATTAACAAAATTATTTTTTACTGTGTGGCAGAGGGCATGTGTGTCTAAAATGGTTAATTCTTGTTAAAAAAAAGCTCCCATGATCTAAATCCTTGACCAAAGCAACCATTTAGTCTATGTGAATTAACCTACATCACTTTAGTTTCTCTCAGAAAATAGATATAAGAGACTAAAAGAATAGGCTATTAATTTAAATAATTGTATCTATGCTTCTCAAGTAAATTATGCATTTATTTATTTATTTAAAGGATTGTTAGTTATTTTTTACTTGGAAACCAGACCAATACTGATTACGAAATTTTTTTTACATAGTACCAGCGAGGATTTTGTCTATTCTTATAAATCATTGACAGAAAGTGACCATTCAGTTTACTGAATTAACATTTCGCTTCAGCTACTCTCAGAATATATAAGAGGCCAAATTGCGTAAAGTGCAGAGAATCACAGAGTGAGAGAGTGCACATGAGAAACACTTCAAAGTGCTCATTTTTATCTAATCATTTGAAAAAAAAGAAAAGAGCACACAAGTGGAATTCTCACAGCAGACTTCAATAAAAAAAAAAATCACTTGAGGCATAGAAATGAATAACACACGCTCGGTCATTCAGAGCGCATGAACCCATATCAGTCAGTGCAGAAATGTTACCATGTAACCGAAGACAGATCCAAAGCATCAAGGGTAGAGGGTGAAGAAGAGACAGAGCAGCAGGCAAGATCTTAAAAGGAAGGTGTGGCTGTTCTAATAATGTGACTAAACAGTCGCAAATTCCCTTTAAATCCAGTCTGCTGGGTAACTATAGCAACGGTGACAGACGAATCCCATTAGGTGTGAAGACGACCTCCGGAAGACCAAAACACACCTTACCTCTTCTTAGGCTTTGCCTGGGGGGGTTCTTGTGATGCAAAGTTGCACCACAGTGTGCTGATATAAACAGTTTTTGAAGAGAGAGAGAAAAAGAGAGAGAGAGAGAGAGAGAGAGAGAGAGAGAGAGAGAGAGAGAGAGAGAGAGAGAGAGAGAGAGAGAGAGAGAGAGAGAGAGAGAGAGAGAGTGAGGTCAACGATTACTCACATTGACGATGGCTTCCTTAGTCTGAGCCATATCTGATATCACACCGTCTGTGATGATGAGAAGCACAAAGTACTGCGAGCCATCTTGAACAGCTGCACCATACCTGTGTGCGCAGACACGCAGTCACATTTTCATATTATCAAATATATTACAAATGCACAAAATGTTATTATCCAAATCACCCAAATGACCCATAAACCAAACATGAATATCTCTTCATGCTGGTTCAGTTGATTGACTGTGTTTTAACATCGCAGATGAATAATGAAAGAATGAGTATCCTTATTGAACACTTAGTATTCAGAGCTGAATCTCATGCATATATATATTTGCTCAGGGATGTCCCTGTGCTATTGACACAGCTCTTCTGCCTTCATCAAAATCCCATAATGCTCTTTGTGATGCAAAACACTTTAAAGAAGCTATGATAGGAGATCTGGCCTCTCGGAGTTCTGCACTTGGTCACAGCAACACAAAGCAAACATTTGGGGGTTGTTAAATCATCTAGAAATGTTGATTTAGACAAGGGATGGTCCTGTCCTGGAGGGTCGCTGTCCTTGAATTTCGCTCAGAGTTGTGCGACGGTCACTCACTGTTTGCGGATACCATAGAAATCATAACTGTCGTGTAATTGTCTGTGACTTCTCTTATAAAAAAGCCTTTTTTTCAGTGTAAACTCTAAAAATAGATCAACCCACAACAAATGTTAAGAACAAACGTGTTGAAGATTAGCTGATGGGCTATCATTAAATTCATTCATTAAATGATAAGCTAAAAGTGATTTTTCTTTGAGCATAGTGAAGCCTCTCCTCCACTAACATTCATTTAAAAAAACGGCCTCTTGTCTCCTTCCCTCAGTACCACTGCATTAGCAGGGATTATGCTTTTTCGGCTAAGGTTTCAGGCTTGCTTTCAAGTGGCTTTGTCCTGAAAACATTGATTTGCTTGTTCAGGTGTGTTTGATTAGAGTTGGAGCAAAACTCTGCAGGACAGCGGCACTTCATGACCGACATTTCCCATCCCTGACTTAGACAATAAGTATAATCAGCTACAGTATTCATGAGTATAGAAGCCCGTGTTTGTCTCTGAGTACGTACAAAACAAAAAGTCCAAGGGGCCATTTACAAAGACCACGTTTTTCATTTCAATGAACTACTTTTACATTGTTTATCTATGTAAACACGCACGAGACGGACATGTATAACTGTTGCGCTCACGTCTTTTGCAGTCCTGAGTGAACGAGCCCTAAGGCCCTGTGTCCACCAAAAAGTTTTCACACGGCTGGCGTATTTTTCCAATTGTTTTCAATGGGAACGTTGCAGTTTTAGAACACAATGAGTGTAACGAGGCGCTGAGCGTCTTCTAACTATTTAAAACAAGAGCCAGAGGATTGTAACAACATTTTTGTATAGAAACAATACAGAAACCCAACTATCTGTGAAATGAGATACTAGTAACACTTCTTCGGATATTCCATATCATATCAAGCAGAGTCCTAGCCTGACAAGCCAGACCCACATCAAGATGTTGGGTCTGGAAACTCACCATTGACAGGGCTCAATCCGAGGGGCGGGATAAACGGTTGTCTGTCAAATTCCCTCTGCACGCAATTGGATAGCGCCATGACCGCCACAACCAACCAGAGCAAAGAAGAAGTTGAAGCCGAGCTAACGTTAGAAGATAGACTTTCACCTTATCCGGTCGGCAAAACTTCAAACATATCTTCTTTTCTTAAGAATGACTTCAGTGCCGTTCTTTGTTCTTTTCTCAAAGAAAAGCTTAACTCCAAGTCTTCCAGAGTCACGGCCAAAGCCGATTCAAAAGGCCGCTGTTCATCAGCTTCTTTGTTTACGAGTAGCACGCAGAACCTCCGCAACTCTGCCGTGACGTGCCGTCATTATGTTAAGCCCGCCCACCGACTCTATGCACGCTGTGATTGGCCTGACCAGAGTTTGGTTTTTCCAGCTCTGAGGTCTACCGAGAGTTGCTATACTACACTCGAGGGAAAATTTATTTTCTGCTGCTAGGGTGCGTATAGATTTCTAGGCTAGCAGAGTCCTGCATGGGTGCGGGTACCCGACGGGTGACCTGCAAATATTGCTGAAACGGGTGAAAAACACCCTGTGTCGGATACGAGTGCGGGTCGGATCGGACAAGGGAGAAACACGGGTCTAAACACAGGTTTAAAACAGTCACGTGTAAACGAATGTATATATATATAAAATATATGTATGTATATTGTAGATGTGTTCCTAAAAAATATATGCATATTTTTAGGAACACATCTACAAAAATATGCCTTGCCTGTATTTCAAGTTGATAAAATAATTTCAAATCCATATCAGTTTATTTGTACACGCGCCCTCCCAGGAGAATCACAACCGCGTGCGTGCGATCTGCCTGAACTGCAGTCGTAGAGATGGATCCTGAGGAGTTGAAGAAAAGATAGCTGCAAATGTGGAACTTCATCGCTGAGGAAGCATGCAGATAACTGTGGTAACAAACCAAGCGGATTTACAAAATCGGACCCGGGCAGGTCTCTGAAGCAAAGTGTCAACATCAACTGAAGAACAAAAAAAATACGTTGCACTTCCATAACGCTCCCAAGTGCTCACAGCTAGGTATTTACAGCTGGCTAAAAATGCTTTGGTGGACACACTGCCTAAGTGTGACTTTTTTCTTGTAATTGCTACTTCTTGTAAGTTATTTTTTCCTCACAGTTGCAACTTTTTTTCATAATTCTGGCTTTTGATCTCACAATTGCAACTTTGTTTCTCATAATTCTAACTTTATATCGCCCATCTGTGATTTTGTTTCTCAAAATTGCAATTTTATCACAGATTTTTTTCTCAATTGCAAAGATATCTCACATCTTCTGACAGTTTTCTCATAATTGTAATTTTATATCCCACAATTGTGAATATTTCTTTCGTATTTCTCACAATTGCGACTTTGTCACAATATGGTTTTATGGTTATTATGGTTCTTTTTTAAATGTTTATCTCACAATTCTTTAATTTTTTTTCTCCAAAAACTAGCTTTCATATATCAGCACCTGGGTCAGCCTGAAAATCAGTTAAGTGGGGTCTTGTTGTTCTGATATAAATGTCATAATTTCTGCCTATAAAGGTTTGGTTTGTCTGAAGCAATGTGTCCTAGAACACCACCTGAAGATTTGTTTTTCAAAAACTGTGAAGCATACACAAAATATAGTCAGTCACGATAAGGCTGTGTGTCCACGCTAGGCACTCTGCTGAAAATGCCTTGCTATGGGCACTAGAGAGCGTTTTTGTGACGCAGCGTTTTTTTTCTTCAGTTGAGATGCTTTGCTTGCTATGGAATATCCACGGAAGTGTTATTAGTATCTACTTTCACAGATAGTTTGTTTCTATATAAAAATGTTGATAAAATGTTAAGTATACGCTCTTACAGTTTTAAAAACGCATCGCTCCCATTGAAAACAATTGGAAAAATACGCCAGCCGTGTGAAAAAAAAACGCGGCCTAAATGACAACACAAAGACTTTGATATTAATAGCGTTGAGCGTTGTTGCATTTTTCTTACCTCGCTACATGGTTGATAATGGGAGCAAAATTGGTGGGGCCGTAAAGCTGGACAGTCTTCAGACTCTGGTGGTAAGCCTCTAGGATGCCCTCCATCCCGTTGCAGTATGGGTTATCAACATTACCATTCTTCAAAGAGAACATCAGAGATCAATCAACAACTATGACTCTACTGTCATGGTTACAATCAGCAGATTAGATTTATCATAACACTTACATTTCTCAAGATATTTGCTGTTATTCATTTGAATATGAATCTACAGTACAAAGTACTTGATGTTTATTAGGGCATTTAGACACAATAATTTGCGCTGCATCAGTGATTTCTACTGCAAATGCACTGATTTCAATGACAATGAATGGCAATGGTCCATCTCAAGGACAAGCAAGGGTTTGCAAAAGTATCATTCAACCAAAAACTGGTTCTTTCACGGTTCTTTCTGCATCCTCACATTCATATTCATCAAACACACCGTCAAAACCTTCTCTAGTGTATCACCCTTAGGGATCTCACAATCTCCTCAGTATTTTATGATTCATTAGATAATTATTCATGCTCTAAGGACGGTGATATTCAAAGAATCAAGGAGTGAAGTAGCAAGAATAAAAATGAATAGTCATGATCCCAAGTTCCAGCACAAGGAAAGATAGATGGGAAGGAGTAGCTGATGAAAAAAGAGAAAGAGTGAGCGAAAACTAATTAAGAGACTCAAAATACTCGATGAGCTGAGGGTTTGGCACACACATCATGAATGCTTGGGTAACGTTAATGAGCAGGAGTGTCAAGAGAGCCTTATTTACACATTACACATAGATGTAACCAAGCATTACTAATTACAATATCATCAACATATGTGCAAACAACTAAATAAATACTTAGACAAGAACCCTAGACAAGTCACACATCAAATTTCACAAACAGAATAAAGCAACGTTATTCAGAGTGTCTGAAAAACACGGCACGTATTTAGGATTCGAGCAGTAATGACTCTGGATATGTGCCCACTAGCTGTGAAATACACATAATCTATCATATCTAGGAACAGGTACCAGGGGAAATTCGTGGGAAACCCGGCCATCAGGAGGAAGTTTGGCTCCAAAGCCCAATGCAGGAAACATCTTATCGCTGTCATAGTCTTGAATGATCTCCCCCACAGCCTTCAACGCCATGGCGTACGCGTTCATCTGATAGGGGTTCATGTAGTGCAGGGAGGTAGACTGTGAAGGGTTCCCTAGAGTTTAAAGAGATGGGATCATAAATTAAGGTTAAAATCTGATTCAGATATGCCAGCCAACAGCATGGAGAACAAACTCAAAACAGGAAACAGTCAATACTGGAAAAAGTCTTACCATTGGAGGCAGTGAAATCAATGGCCACTGTGAAATGGATCTGAGTGCTAGAGAGAAAAAGAGAGAAAGAGAAACGGTAAGAATATCAAATGAAAGCATTTAAATCTGAGCCAACATTTTCACACAAGATGTGAGAACCTGACGGTGAAGCTCAACAAAGGCGATGGATCCCGATTCATCCCAAACCGTGGCACATAACATTTCCTGCTTCAAAACACTCCAATGTTTCCACTCCTACTGTTCAAGGGGTTGGTGCAATTACCATCTCCAGCCCTGCATTGTGCCGTCTCTCTCACCTGACAGGCAGAGAGCCAACCTCCCGCTTACCAGACATTTCTCACAATCAACTCTGCCTGGTGGGCAGATCCAACATCTGTGTAATCCCATTTCTTTTTCCTCATTTTTCTAATTAGAGCAACAGTGAAACTGGTCTCAGAACAGCAGTCTACAAGCTAGCAAAACTGCTAAAAATCACGTATTCTCTCACAATTCTGTTTCTGTGTTGGAATCTGTATTGTCCCCTAGCAATTCTCTCTGCAGGACAAGCATCTGTAATCCAGAACTAAGCTGGAGTTCCCACTGATTTCAATACAGAAACAGACAGCTTGTCGATGTATATATTTATTATACATTTTTAGTTTTTCAGTTTCAGTTTTAGGGTGCGTGTTCACACTTGGCATGTTTGGTTCGATTAAAACGAACCCTGGTGCAATTATTCTGCTAGTGTCATAAATCATACAGACTAAATGGCATGAAAGCCATTCAAATAAAATAAAATAAACACAAAAATATAAATAAGCATAAATTAACACAAATGCATACGTAAGTCTCATATTTTGTCTTACTCACTGGATAGTGACAAAATGTACTGTATACAGTTCACCCAAAAAATTTCTGTGCGAGGAAAAAAATCAAGTGTCAGTACTACATTAAACTACTATATATAATAATGCAATGTGGGAATATTTGTGGGTCCTCATAATGCCGATTGTCTTATGTTACCAGTAAAATTGAAATATTTTAAATATATCTAGTCAGTGACAGAGTGTAAGCAAATAATTCTGTATTTTCAACTTCAGAATTGTGAATATTTATATTGGTGTCACATCGTCCTGTGCATTGAAGTCCAAGCCTATTCATTTCCACCCCAACGTAATACCAAATTTAGAATTTTAATCAACAGTACATTTTTTGTTAACCTTTTATCCAAATGCCTTGGAGTATCGTAATAATATAATATTGTGAGTTCAGTATTGTGATATGTATTGAATCGTGACATGAGGGTATCGTTACACCCCTAAATAATATTGTGAGAAAGTGCTATACAAATAAAAAGAAAAATCTATTATAGAACAAATTCTAACACTGGCATTTTTGTTTATTTCTTGCATTAGATCATTTTATTCCCTATAAACTAACAGAGCACTGAGCCCACAGAAAAAAATGGCAAATCTGAACACCTGCACAACAGAAACGATGATAGCAAGCAACTTTTTCTGCTGCTGATGGGAGTACAACACTTGCACAGATAACCTCTGAAGCACCAAAAATATTATAATGAAATCTAATATCTGAATCTCATGGTATTCCTCATTCAGCATGAACTGCATGATTCTGCTGCTGTGCTCTCTGTGCAAATGAAAAATGAGCTCTGGATGCGAATATAATGTTGGAAAACATGGAGTACGAGGTCAGTGAATATGTATGAAACATTTCCACACACACAAACAAATCATCCTCTGATGCAAGCAGGTAAAAGAAAGAAAAAATGAAATGTGTGTGTGTGGGGGGGGGGGGGGGGGATTTAAATGAATGTCCTGATCAGCAGGCGGCCGTTACAGCTGTCATTCATACGCAATCCCTGCGGCGAGATTTTTTCCTAAGAGCTGATTCATTAGTGATGGGTCATCTGAGAGTAATTATGTACTTTAAACATACACTGTACATTTGCAAACATGACCACACGAGTGATTCTGGCCAAATCACATTCATAGGTAACGCAAGGGTATTGTGCTTATGCAAAGACATTGGGTAAGCACCAAAAAACTGTTTCCATTTTATCATCCTTTGTTTTTTTTTTTCATTATTTAACTCAGCACAATATAAACAGGAATGCCGGGGGAGCAGCACAATGGTGATTAACAAGCGCTGTTTATGCTCCTTTATCTTCATTTGTTGTTTTTTTTCTGTCCATCTCAGTTTGTGTGTGTGTGTGTGTGTGTGTGTGTGTGTGTGTGTGTGTGTGTGTGTGTGTGTGTGTGTGTGTGTGTGTGTGTGTGTGTGTGTGTGTGTGTGTGTGTGTGTGTGTGTGTGTGTGTGTGTGTGTGTGTGTGTGTGTGTGTGTGTGTGTGTGTGTGCGTGTGTGTGTGTGTGTGTGTGTGTGTGTGAGATTATCACAGATGTCTCCAGGCACAAAGTCCCTTTGGTGGAGACGAAAAACCTTGCAGAGCTTTTGAAAAAGAGCTTTCATATGAAGAACATTTATCTTAATGGTGGAATTCTGAATGTCATCTATAGGAATGAAAAAACAGCTAGAAAAGAATGATATAGAATGATGGGATTGTGCCTGTCACATTAGCAACAGAGAAGAGAGATGTATTTTACATTCATGATGAACTGACACTTTCAATCCAATAAATTCAAAAAAGGCTGACAATTATATATATCTTGTTAATGTACAAAATGTGCAAGAACACAACACAACTCTGCAATGCGGCAGTTTAATAATTCCTCGCTGTATGGTGAAGTTATGAATATCTTCTTGTGTCTTTAAGGCTGTATAATGCTCATGAGTTCTTTAATGACATTTGTGACACACAATGTCTCACTCTGGACCAGGATGAAGTGGAATCTGATGAGTTCAAGAGACCTCTAAACACATAATATCCTATAAAAAAATGTTCAGATTCACTGAACAAAATAAGAAATAAAAGCATCACTTGCTATGGCTAGTTTCTTTCTACGGTATTTGCCATTGGACAACAAAGAAACTGAATAGAGAGCAAATGGAGAATTTAGCTTCTCAGGTTTTCCACCATTCATGAAAATGGTATATTTAAATAATCTAAATGTGTAAATGTAAAGCAATCATAACTTCGATCACACAGTAAAAGAGTGCATATGCACAGTGTGCGGAAGCTGTGCGCTGCCATATATTGTTTACGAATTGCGTTGTAATCCAGATCATTTTTTCAATGGCCTTGAAAAAGTAGTAGTACATGCCCCCTTTGTCCAAACCACAAATTACACATAATGGTAAATTCAGTTTAAAGAGTCTTTGTTTGCTGTTGAAGAAATATTTTTACCAATAAAAACTGAGCTTAAGGCAATTCACTACAGGCGTAACCATTGTTTTTTTTTTCAGGTTCTGGTCAATTTTGAGATTTTGAAGCTATTTGATCTATTTATGTCTATATATTTCAATTACAATACATATATTTAAATGTCATTTTCTCAGAAATCTTCACTTCAGTAGCACTTGAATGCCAAATGTTCCAGTTATTCCTATATTTTAAAGGTTTTAGAGAAAGACCTGATGATATAATATTTTAATTTATTTTTTTTCTGGCTGTTGACAATATTTTCTGATCTATGGTGTGATAAAAGGAGATATCCAAAACCTCTGCTGTAACAACCTTTAACATAATATAACATTTAACTACCTATAACATTTCAGAAAACTTGGAATACAAAACAACTGTCTTAATGTACTGTGATAAATCAACTGGGGGAAGTATGGTGAGATCCTTTATTTGAAAGTTTTAACCTATTCCCTCGTCTTAATTTAAATGAGAATAATTAGTCTAGAAAAAAAACCTTCCTTCAGTCCGTTTCTTTTAAAAACATGATTAAACATTTAATAAGGTCCTTGGAAAGGGTTTTAAATTTTACATTAACTCTGAGAGCTACCTTTCTGACCTGCACTAAATTAAAACCTCGCTCAAAACTCTTTCACTCATTCACAGAAGTTAAAAGAGAATCCATCGCACTCTCTGAAGCAGGATATGTTGATTTAAGAACCAAAAGGGTTATATATATAGTCCTCCTAAAAAGAGGAAAGTGAATGAAACACGAAGCAATGGGAAATCCATACAAAGGTCTGCTTTCAGCGTCAATATTAAAAGGTCAGAGTCTGATGGAGAAAAATAACAAAGGTGAAAACTTGACAGAAAGCAGTTTGAGTGTGGATAGAGTGATTTGACTCGGTGTGAACTGAACGTGGCACACAGGGTGATGTCAGAGCGATATGGATTACTCTAGTGTGAAAGGTCAGCCACATCTTTTGGATAGTCACAGATCATAGACAGTTTAAACACTCGCTTTCTTTCTGACTCTCCTTCCCGCTTTGTTATTTTTTCAGCTTTTGCCACATTTATTTTTGTTCTTGGAGACAAAGAAAAATATTTTATATCCCTAATCTTATTTCCCCTTATTCCTTGTAAAAAAAAAAAAAAACGTAATGTCTACTTTAGGGATGCTACAATTCTCAATATAATATTGAACCGTTCAGTACGGCATTCACGGTTCAATCTGTTTTTATTTATTATTTTTATTTCTCTACGAATTGTCTCTGTTTGAGTGTGCCTGTGAGTCTACGCGCTGATATGAGCAAATTTCCAATCACTAAAGTTTGCAATGCTGGTCAGATTTCACACTTTAACAGAGCGGTGAAGTGAGGCTGTAGTGCGCACCAACATCTTTCAAATCTGTGCGTTCAAATAGTGTACGAGTGCAGGTGACTTCTGAACATCGCAGTTTGCTATCTGTGTTTAAACTCATTTAAAGGTGCGGTATGTAGGATTGACACCTATTATTTGACAGTTGTCCTAATTGCCCTGAACATAGCACATACCGAACCGTACCGAAACCTTGACCCTGAAACCGTGATAACCGATATCAGATTTGAGGGACAAGTTTATAGTTTATGTCAAGTTTAGGCTTACAACCAGGGTTAGGTGATTTTACGTCACTGTTATTCACCTATCATATGCACCTCAGATTTTAGGGATAACTTATGGGTGGGTTAAGTTTAGGGTTAGGGATAAGGTTTCATACAGGAATGTTGTACCAAGATCAGCTAAATATGTTGAACGCGTCTAAATCAGGACGTCCCTGTGCCTCCCTCTCTCTCTCTCTCTCTCTCTCTCTCTCTCTCTCTCTCTCTCTCTCTCTCTCTCTCTCTCTCTCTATATATATATATATATATATATATATATATATATACACATAACGATATGAGCTCTCTTTCGCTGCTTATTGCGCTTCAATGTTTAAAATAAATTGTTTAAAAACGATAAACTTTTGTGGCCACACAGCAAAGCAACGTCATGTGAGTGTAACCATGATATAGACAATAGTCCAAAATCTCTACTGGTTGACAAATGTTTACCGGTTAACCATGTCTACCGGTATATCGGCCACGCCCCTATTAATATTAATTAAGTATTAATTTCTTTTAACCCCAATTTATTAAATTCATCACCAAACCGAACAGACAGGATACATTATTACCTTTAAAAAACAACCAGATATATTAATAATAGCAGGATATATTAATATAGGTATATTAATAAGCAGGATACTATTTAAACCTTCAATTCGGACATGCCCTGATGCCTTCCTACCTCCAGATACTGCCTGTCAATGCAGCATTCTTCCAGTTTATGACGTATCCTTTATGTCAGAGATAACAGACAGAGAGGGACAGCAGGTCATACTTCCTAATGCCAGAGATATCAATGGATCAGACCACAGTATAGGGTCAACGACCCTGAGATGTTTTCCGCAAAACTGGCATCCGAGCAGAAGGCCAGCCTTTCATCAGAGCAAACTGAAAAGGACCTGGCAACCCCTGAATACTGATTACAGTAACTACAACAATAGCCATGTTTGTTGTTCTAGTTTAGCATTTAAGGGGTTATTCGGGTCTTGTTTACTGGAACTCTTTCCCAAAGCTGTTTGACGCCATTACAATGATAACATCCTGGTGGCTTCAGCAAGACTTTGACCTTTACATCCACTGAGAATGTTTACAAAAATTATATGTTGTGATGCTGAGATTTCAGAAGCATTTTAGAACAGGCTAAATACAGTACATAAGCTTACGTGAGGGTGAATGTGTGCATTTTCGCCCATACCCTGCTTTGATGTAGTCCAGGAACGTGTGTTCGGCCTCCACAGAGAATGAAAGCATTGTCACCTGGGTAATTGAGCAACAAAGAACAAACAGTTTACAACAGCATATGCGCACAAACCACATCTGCACATGAAACAATCCATCATAGCATTATGCAAAGACTCTCTTCTCTCAGCTGTCAGTGCCACACAGTCTTTTTCATTAGTATTGTCATTAGACGACCAGAATCTTTCCATGTTGGGAGGAAGACAGGTGATGGACTATTCATTTAAGTTTTGATTATAATCTCAAAGCCAATTCATGGCAGTCAATGCGGAGAGACTTTGTGGATCATCAATCACTGTTATACACCCGGACCTCTAATATTGCTTCCTCACTGCTCTCCTTATCAAAGTTTGAAACAGAAAGCACTATCCAGTCAAGGGACTTGGATCTCAGATTGTCAAGTAATTCATCTGAATAATAACCAGACATACAGAGTCTTTGTGGAATACAGCTGGACAAATATATTCAGTGTTGTAAGAATGTAGTGAAATCAATGCCCAAATTTTTTTTTGCCTTGCTTTTGTGAATTTGAAGTACGAAAATTACTAAAACTAAAATTGAAATGAAAATAATTTAAAGCTAAATGTAAATATTAAAAAATAAAAAGCTAATTTTAATTTTAGTTTTTTTTTTTTACTGAAAATATAAAAATAAACCTTAAAGGGGGGGTCTAATGCTATTTCATGCATTCTGACTTATTTACACTGTTAAAGAGTTGGATGCTCATGCTAAACATGGCCAAAATATAAATAAATTAGTTAGACATATGACATGTATTTATGTGACAAATACACACCTTCCGGATTCGAACAAGATTCGGAAAGTATGTATCGGCCATGTATTACGTAAAAATGGGTTGAATTCATTGTATAGTTCTCCTGGATGAGCGTGTGCAAAAGGGAGAGAGCACCCATCTACGTGCTTCTTTCGGGTTACGGGAGCCGTCGGCAGCGCTTTGTTTTTAGACCACAAAATCACCAATGTCACTAAAAAGTGTGTTTCTGGTTGTGAGGGAACGATAACCTTGTTCAGCTTCCCAAAAAGCCCAGCGTTAAGGAAACACTAGATGCAGTTTGTTTTTCCGAAGCAGCAACAGAGTTCTGCAAGTGTGTTTGTTTGTTCCCGGCCACGAGTCGAAAAGGTGAGTGAAACTGCATTAAATGTCTGTGTTTTGTTGGCAATCGGCGCGTAAGTGCATATAATGTAATGCAACATGAATGTATAGTGAATAAACAGTTATCCAGGGAGGGATAATGCCATGAATGCATTGTGTGTGTTTGTCGTAGGTGTGTGTCTCTTTAGCTCCGTCCACTGCACTCCTCCACAAGTTCGGCTGTTTTCGGAAAGACAGTTGGTACAGCTTATCTGTCTTTTATAAATCTAATAAAACTGAGGGCTTGTTTGAGATATGAAGGATGCAATACTACTCTGTAGGATGATCCCTTGTGAAAAAGTAGTGTGCTTAATTGTATTGAAAGTGTACTTTTTGTGTACTTAAAATCTTAAAAGTATACTTTTTAAAAAGTGCACTTGCAGATAATATGATATAATTAAAATTAAAGGCCACTTAAGTGTACTTAAAGAGAATACACTTTAATGACAATATTTATAAACACACTTAAGTGCACTTTTAATAAGTGCACTTTGTAATAATATCTAATTAATTCTTACTTAAAAGTACACTTTCATGACAATATTTATAAACACTGCAGCTTGTAATAATGTCTACCTATATTTTACTTAAACATATTTAAAATAATTATTGTTATTTATATTTTATAAAGTACTTATATTGACATACTAATACACATGGGGGAAAAAATCCAAAATTACATTTGTTAATGTATTTTAAATGTGTTTAGTCTATAATGCATATTGTGTGCATTAATGTATTTCTTCTAGCTTCAATACTTGCTTAAGAATACTCCAGTACAACTTATTGTTGAAATTTTTATCACTAGCTCCTAATCGCGATGCGTGAGGAAACTGAAGCTGATCAAACAAGAAGAGAACAACGGAGTGAACCTTTTGGATCATTGGATGATTACAGATGAGACGTTATGTGCTGCAAATAACGTATATCTTGATTTAAGCTTTCTTGATTTTTAATTTTCACCGTAACATGGCAGTTCTTATTGCGATTAAGAGTGTATTTAGTTTAATCGCAGATAGATGCAATATGTGATATTAATCATGTTTCCTATCATCATGTATCTATGATTGCATTATGATCATTTCTTATATCGGAATGGGATCACGTGTTCGAGGAATTTGGCTGCTGAAAATACAATATTTTAATCGAACTCAGAATTTTTAAATGAACTAAATGACTTAAAGTTATAGTAACATTAGACATTTATATACATTTAATCCATATTATAGCGACCAGTAGCCTAATATTCAATATGTCACCCACCTCTAGAAATAATGTTTGTAATATTTTTTCTTTTTTTTTTTGCATTTGGAAAATATGATGTTAAGTTACTATTTGTGTTTTTGTAATATTTTGTGCTTATCTGGAGTTATTTTATGTTTAATTTTGTATGATCAGTATAGATGTGTTATTGGAGATCCAGTGCAAGCTGTGTGGAATCACAGAGCCGTATTGATGATGTGAAGTTATTGTTAATTATGAATTTATGCCCTGCCATGATGACACTCTGATCACACACTACAAGCTAAAACACTGCTATCAAGTCTATAGCTTTTAAATGCTTTGCATCTTGTCCATTTGTAAGTAATAAATTCCCACCAGTGCATTTACAGATCCCCCTAATCATTATATATTTTACAGGTAACAACCCAAAGGAATGGGGCCGCAGCATTGCTGTGCCAGCCGTGGCAAATACAGGAACATCCTTCATGGAGATGGTTAGATGAAACTTGCAAGGCACGATGAGGAAAAATGGAAGAATAGCTTTCTCAATTTGCATGGGTCTTGGGTTATTTATATATATTTAAGTTATGTTTAATTCCCTGTAATGTAGGAATAAAAACGATTATTAAAATGTCCTCTATTTTATTTAAAGCCCAGTGTCAGTGAAGATGCTGTGGTGCGTGGGATCTGGTGTTTGTGGGAAACGTGAAGGAACCTCTCCCAGCATTCTACTATGATGTTGCCCTGACGACTGAGGTAATTCATCACATAGGTGATGCAGTTGTGGTCAGAAGTTTACACACACCTTGCAGAATAAACTGCTTCATCAGGGCAGTACTAAATAAAAAGACAACATGCTAATTTTTATGATCCCTCTTATTGCTAAAATTATTATATCTTTTTTTTTTAACATATACAGCAGTGTGAATATAAACTTTGGAGCGCAACTGTACATCTATTGCTTTCATTTTATTGAGCCAATTATAATAATGGATAGATCTGTTTCATAAACAATTGTTTTCTTTCTGTTTTCTTTTTCTTTCCTCAAGGTATATATTTTTAGCTTTCCTGCCTCTTTGGAACATGTCCCATTCTCATCTACTGTGGAGAGATGGTGCACAAGTTTTCTGCCGATGGAGAGCTTCTGGAACATTGACATAAACAGCACTTTCTAACAACTTCAAAAGTTGGTGATGAACAACAATAATAATTGCACTCTTAATGGCAACTTATTACATTTTATTTCAACTTATTATGATACATTTTAAATCAATTACACTTAATGTGCATTCAGTGCGCCAAAAACATTGCATTTAATTCACACTTAAGTGTATACCTTTAAAGTATATTATTTGTGCAATAAGTACACTTTAAAAAAGTACACCAAGGTGCACTTTTTTTTCACAAGGGATACTCAAGATTAACATGATATTGGCTGAAACTGTGTGTGTTAACACCCCCCCCCCCCCCCCCTAATAAACTATTACTTTTAGTCAAAATGTAAATAAATGCTCAAATTTGTGTTTCCCATTCATTAACTAGACTGGCGGCCCACCACAGTCTACTTTGTCTCACCACAGTTTCATAATGAACTGAAACTATGTTTATATTTCTCACTATAACATAAAAGGTCTTTAATATTGTGTTTTCTGCCAAAATAAAAGCACAAGGGTTTAGCTCTGGTAGAAATTAGGACAATATAATGTCCCAACTAGTGTAAAGTGAAATAATATACTAATGAAATATCCATATTAATTTATTTTAGAGTGCATGTGTTTAACAATTTAGGGCTATTACTGTCATAGGAATAATAATAATAATAATAATAATAATAATAATTATATGTTAATATGTTAATAATATATTTTCTTTTGTTAAATTTGCACACTGAACATGGGTTGCAGCTCTTAATTTTGAACTCTCAAAGTGCACCAGATAGATTAATTTAACGTTAAAATGTACAAGTCTCACAAAATCCTGTGGGAAACACTGTTAAATAGCATATACATAATACACAAATAGCCCTGTTGCTAGAGACAGAAAATAATTTCTCTTAAAAATGAAAACGTATTTTCAGAGAACATATCTTGTTTTGTTTTGTTCTTGTTTTCCATCTGCAAGCATTTGTTTTCTTGTTTTAGGCACAAACCTCACTAAACAATGTCATACGAACTATAAACTTAATTTAAGATATATTGAAAACAAATCGTATTATCTTATGCAGTATTGTTTTTAGGTAAATCTAACATGTTAAAACAGTTGTAGCCTACTGAAAAACAAGATAAAAAAATTATAAAAAAGAATTTGTGCAGGATATTAGGATAGCAAATTCATTACTCACTGTGCCAGAGTTGATGTATCTTCTCTTTTTGAGTTTCTTCTTAGGATTCACCACCTGAAATGGAAAATTTAGAGATGACACATTATTTACAGGAAGAGTGTGAGCGTGACTGTGTGTGTGTGTTTGTCTATGTGATTTACGGGGACATTTGACCTGAATACACACCACATTATGAGGACATTTTCAATTATGAGGACAGGGCCGGTGTCCTCATAATACTAACAGTGTAGAAGTGTTTCTATACATAGGGGGAGCTCAAATCCTGAATTTCAGCCGAAGTCTCCATAATACACAATGACCTGATTTTGTGTATCAGCTGTGTATCGCCACAGCGCCCCTGGACGTGGGTCCGCGGTACTGCGCCCCTCATGAATATTCGCTCCGTGTATGAATCGCAGCTTCTGATTGGCTGATCGCCTGAAGTCCTCGTAATGTCAGATTTTGTCAGGTCCACTGTGTACAAGTGGGTTTATTCAATTTACTCGTTATTTAAACATTATTGTCTACAATTGATCAATCGTAAAACATATTTATAAACGTAGAGTGATCCTTGAATGAAATGTAATCCTTAAATATCATATAATATTATATAATCAGTTAATTTCCTCGTTGGACCGGATAGAAACAGCACCTGAGAAAACATCTGTGATTTGGACCTGTCTGCAGCAACTATTAAAAGAAAGGTAAGTTAATCTGCAGTTTAATCTCTTGTGGCTAAGTTTGGCTTGTTTGTGTGTGTTTTATAAGCTCTTTTCTGCTCGTTTTACAGTCAGAAAGCAGCTAGCGCCTGATGCTAACGGCGCTAGCATAACGTTAGTCATTCTGATCCCACTGTCAGGAGAGATTCAGAGATGCTTGTCAGATTTAACTTGTTTTAGATTCCAATATAATTGTAAATAACTTATTTTGAGCACATAAATCAGTCTAGCCATCGTAACAATGCATTGTCATGACAGTTACAGTCTGTGAAGGGCATACAGTATCCTGACATGCTACTGTTGTTAAATATTACTGCAGTTTAACGTTAGCTTGGTTTAAAGGTATTATTATTATATTATTAAGAAACAAAGAGATCAAAATATGCTTTTATTCCTCCTGAATGTAATAAAATATACTCTGTACCAATAGAACTGTAAGTATTAATGTTTATTATGAAAACAATCTTGCTGAAGAATGTCAAATTAAATGCAATGCTCATAATTATTGATGTTTTTCTCTATGACAGCAGACACATCAGATAATGGCTGAAATGAGAAAGCTCAAGCCACTGGAGGAGGCCGTAAAGTTCTCTTCAGAAAAAAGAATGGTCTGATAGAGCTAAGTTTAAGTGAAATTAATCTGTTTAATAAAGCTGTGCCAGGTACATATGTTGTTTACAGTGATGATTTTTCTTCTGTTGTTCAGTTGTGCTGAGTTTAAGAAAGGAGATTTCCTGCTGGAGACTCATAAGCAAAGAAGAAGGAGAGTGGAGGCAAAGAACATATCTTCATGATGCCCTGAAAGTGTTCATGTTTGAGTTTCGTTATGATGGAAAACTCCTCTGGTAAGTGTTTGATGTGTATGCAAGTTTATAATTCTGGCCCTGTTTACAGTAGGGATGCACCGACATTAACATTTTGCCCGATACTGATAATTCTTTATATCACAAAGCCGATATATTGGCCTATAAATCTAAATACAAATTTGAATATACTTTGAGCACCTGATTACAAAAACAAAAGGCTTGCCATTAAAAGCCATATCCCAAACACTTTAACATAAATCAAACATATGGAGTACAGTTTGTACTAGTGTACGATTCCTTAACTTTTAAAATTAGTTTTACACTCCTATGGCCAACTTTCTTTAAAATAAAACAAATGGTACCACTTTATAATAAGGTTTGATTTTGTTATCATCAGTTAACATGATCCACCAATGAATGAACAATACTTCTACAGGATTTATGAGCCTTAGTTCATGTTAATCTCAACATTTTCATATCCAGCCTCGGATCTGTTAACATTAGTCAATGCACTGTGAACTAACATGAACACAAATGATATATTAACTACCATTAACAAAGGTTATTGCTTTATATTGGTTCATGTTAGTAAATGCATCAACAAATGAGACCATATTGTAAGTGTTACCAAAAAACCCACTGCCTGACAAAAACAAAAAAAAACCTAATAGGGCTGGGCGATATGGCTGAAAACTGTATCACGATATAAGTGTTTCATATCGGTCGATATCGATAATTATTTATATTTATTATGACCTGTTTAAAATAAGGACCAGGAGAAAAATATTATACATTTAAACATTTTTATTTTAAACGTAACCTTCCTCTGATTATAATCCCCTCAGTTATAAAGGCAGAAATGTCAACACAACCATAGAAAACGCTCAAATAATTAAAATATAAACAAGTCTAAAATCACAATGAACACTTAACAGTTGTCTCTTAACATTAAGGTGCAGTGGTTCCGTTATTTATTTGTATCTGTTAGCGTTTAGATGTTTTGTCATAAGGCAGTGATGCAGATTAACATCACCTCTGCATGTGTTTCAAAGGCTGACTCTGAAATCGCCCCCTATACCCTTAAATAGGGCAGTATTTGAAGGGACAGCCATTTGTAGTGGTTTCCAAAACCATAGTGGATGTTATTGAGTGCACTCATTCTATCCCAAAATGCACCGCAATAACGAGTGTACAGCCGATGTACACACTGTCCGAATTCACTCACTCGTTCTCATTCACTCCTTCAAGTGAACTGTATCAGTGGACTAAAGTAGGGAATAGTGATTTGAGGGTTTAGGGTGCGATTTCGGATTCAGCTGAAGAATAGCTTAACGGCGAGCGCGTCGAGTATAAACACGTCCCCAAACGAACACACTGTCAGCGGAGGTGGTCAACCAAACTGATACTGTTACATGATTGGCTGTTAGCCTGTCACTCCCTACGTTGCTAGGTTACCAGAGAGCGAGTGCCTTTGTTCATGCAACCAAACTTGCTTCGCAACCTCTGGTTTCTTCCAACGAAGAAAAAAAAATTATCAAACACATTTTTTATTGATATCGATTACGTGTCTATCGCGATACATATAGTTATCATTTTATCGCCCAGCCCTAATACCTAAATAATGCAAACAAGTCATTGGCCAACATGACTTAGGCTACATATAAAGAATCAAAATGCCTGTGCCATGGATAAGTCTCCGCACGGAGAATAAGAAAATGATTTAAATCAAACCATATTGTTGATTAAAATAATGCGAGAACAATAAAGGTGCCAGTTATTAATAATAATGCATCAATGCTTTATATACTGTATATATTTTTAAATGAAACAATTTTAATATTACAGTGATGGTAAACCTCTTTAATATGACTTAAATAACTTGTTTGAGCTCTGCTGAAGAGAATGACCCATAAACTGAAGCGCTTTGCTAGAAGGTTATTAACTCAACAGAACGCATCCTTTATACGATAATGCAGATATTTAAAAAATATCAACATGATATTGCAACTTATATTTGCACAAAATCTATTATCTAAGTTATGTGGTATTACACAAGTACAGGTACAAGGCAACGAAATGCAGTTTAGATCTAACCAGAAGTGCAATAGCAGCAAGTGCAGGATATACAACGGTTGCATAATGGATATGTACTGAACATATTTATATATTTATTCAGTACATATCCATGTCCTGCACTTATGCAACCGTTATATCCTGCACTTGCTGCTATTGCACTTCTGGTTAGATCTAAACTGCATTTCGTTGCCTTGTACCTGTACTTGTGTAATGACAATAAAGTTTAATCTAATCTAATGTAGTCAGAATAGCGCTCTTCCTATGAAACACGACAACTAAACCCGAAGACTTTATAACTAATTACATTAGTGTGTATACTGTTATAATGTTATACGACAACTCGCACAATTTACATATGAATGCGAGCGGAGACCAGCCGAACACGGTGAATGTGTGTTAGAAATCAGGAATGCTGAGAGAGAACATTGTACTTTACGTTTTTCCTCTTCAAACCAAACTTGGGTAATTAGCTGACAAAGTTTAAATCACGTCTGTCTTGCACACTTCCCATAATGTTTACGCTAGGGATGAACCGATACCACTTTTTCCAGAACGAATCCGATACAATACTTTCATTTTTAGTACTTACCGACTTACCGATAGTACCAATACCTTGTATTTTCATTGCCCTTTTAATTAAAAAAAATATTGGGTAGAGAATATTAATCAAATTGAGTTGGCTTAGCAAATAGATATCCTTCAGTTATTTTCATGCCTAATTATGCCTGTTAAACTGTATTATAGGAGCTACTGTTACTTCCACTGTTCATTCTATTGCTGTATCACAGGCCCGGCTCCAGCTTTGAGATGCAGGATGGGCCAATTGAAATTCCTGGTGGGCCCAGACTTTTAACATTATTTTTCCCCATAACAACTACATTTTATAACAAAAGAGGCAGGACTTGAAAGGAACTCTATATTTGCAGGGCTAAATGCAAGCAGTAGCACAAATAAATAGAATCAGGGTAGGACTAGGGGCTCTGGGCTTGAGTTTATGTTTGGGCCCTATACGCTACAAATAACCTCAACTACAACATCATTATAGAGTAGCACAAAATACACAAAAATGAAAAAAACTCTGAGGTTCCTAGAGCAATTAATATGCAACATGCCTAGTAGGGGTGTCGGAATTAATCGTTTCTTCGATGCATCGTGATGCAGATGAGGACGATTCGGTATCGGTTCAGTAATAGACCATAACCGATTATAATGTACTGATGCTTTTCTGCCATCATTTGTCACGTACATGTGTTGTTGTGGTAGCATACAATGGTAGAGGGAGGCGAGACGCAAGTATGAGTAGTTAAAAATGCTCCAACTACTGTAAAAGCAGACATCTGGGCACATTTCGGCTTTTATGAACAACCTGGTAAGCACGACCTGGAGAAGACACGCGCTGTGTGTAAATCATGTCACGCACAAATCAAATGTGCATGGGGTAATACCACTAACTTGAGAAACCACGTCAGCCGTTTTCATCGTGAGCTGTTAACGCCTGTCAGTGCCAAGCGGACTCAGCTCTGCCAAAATAGATCAAATTATATCAATGTTAGAGTTCTTAAAGGGCCTGTTTACACCTGGTCATGCGATTTTACAGATCAGATATCTATCTGATTTATCAAAATTATTTCATTTACACTTGGTCACATAACTGTATCTCCGCAAAACGGATATTAATCCGATCTCCAATTCCCGCACAATATGCAGATTTAATGTAGTTAATGTTACTGAAATCAACAGATATGAGCTGCATTTTATTAATCATCAGCTAATTTCACAATCAAAGACCGCAATATGAGCGAGTGCGGCAACAGCGCTGGTGAGATCATTCGGTTTCTTTACTTTTAATGAATATGATTGTATGTTGTTGAGCACCTGCGACTTGCTTTCGGTTTTATTTGCGGTAGTGTGTGCACTGGCTTGATAAAGAGATACTCAGCTGCTCGTCTGCTGCGATGTGTGCTTTAGTAGCGCTGTCATATCTGGCTATAACATATAGCCCATAACACGCTCTCACACGTTTATTTTTTAACATTGTTGGGAGGAGTAAATTGTTTCCACAACCAGATGCATTTATACTTTAGCTTTCACTGTAATGCGGCCCAGACCTCCTCCTGAAGTGGCTTTTAGTTTTGTGTATTTGTTCTAAACGCTCCTGTTGTCTTCTGTGCCCAGACTTGAGTTTTGTTTGATACATTCAAGAAGCATGTTTTCTTTGAGCAGGTAAAATTAAAGGTTCAGTTCATTTAACTGACTGACAAAATTATATACATGAGGATAAAGTGCAACGTCAATGCATTGTGAGGCATCGTGATATTGAACCGAACCGAATCGATGGCATGATAATCGTAACTGAACCGTGAGACCAGTGTAGGTTCACACCCTTAATGCCTAGCCTCGCCAGAGTCGAGGAAAGATCAAAACCCTGAAATAACACTGAGCAATGAAGCCAGAGATGAACAGTATTTTTAAATGCATTAAATGCCATATCTGTGTCCTCTTATGTCAGATCAAAATTTTACATCTTTTGTTAAAATGTAATGTAACCTTCACCCTTTAAACACTTTGGTCAGTTCAATAATAATTTATGCAGTTTTATATTATTTATTTGGTAGAATTAAAAGAGCAGTATCATGTCTATATTTATATTGTTCAACTGGTCGAGGTTGATATGGGCTTTAGAAAGTTGGCTACTTAGTAATAACAAGTAATGGAATGGTTTTTAGAAAGAGAGTAAATGGTAAAGTAATCTAATTACACGTTTGAAGATGTAGCCTGATTAGTCTAGCTAATAATTAATTAAATAATAGGCTACTTTTTAAATCTGAAATTAAAATGGCCATCATGGTGCTGTATTGAGTGAGTTGAATCCTTCATTCAACCGATTTGTTCAAATTGCAAACTTTATTTATGAATGGGTAGCTTAAATAAATAATTTTACTCATCTGATTCGTTCAAATACGTTGATTCTTTGAGAAATAAAACAGTGTTGCTCGGAGACACAGCGGTTCAAGAACTCATTAAATAGATTGTTTTTCACACATTCTGGTGACATTTCTGCCACACTATGGCCATGAGATGGGAGAGAGCACTGGGCCTGCTGAATCATATTTTATCTTTAATTTAATAGTTAATATGTAGAGCTGTCTTTTGTTGTTAGATTACCATTGATTAGATTACCAGCAGGTTTAATAGGCTGCTATCACTTTAAGAGCTGCACATATCCAACATGCTGTTACACACGTGTTTTTCTTTCGGTTGTTTACGTTCACTTAAGACATAACCGACTAGGTTTTATTTTGACAATTTTGTTTGAATAATTTGGTCTGTTCAAGTGCAAGAAGATATGAAAGACATTTGCGCAGTGTCTAAGAGGCAGCTTTTTGGGCGCGTGCTTTGGATGTTTGCCCACTGAAAACTTCTTGAAAACTTTGTGATAACTGTACCGCCTTCCTGTAATAACACAAAGAACCACTAATTATACAAAAATCATGTAATAGTTAAAGTTTTTACTTGCATATACAGTGTATTTTTAATCCAAATGTGTGCTGGTGAGTGGTCAGCAGTCAAGAGCATGCAACAGAAGTCTGTATAATTATGGGCCATAATTTCCAGCGATAATTTCGTGCACAGCAGCTATAGTATGGATATTTCATTTGTTTAATATTCTGTTTATTAGATACATTTTCTTCATCTTTCTCTGATATTCACATTGTGCTCTGTTTGCTCTGTTGTCTGTGTTTCTTTGTCTGGACGCAAACACTACACACGAATATCAATACTGGTATCGGAGCATCTCTAGTTTCCACATTAGGTCAGTCGGCGGAGAGCAGGCGGTCTTTTGTGACTGTTCGAACACATTCTACCACAGACGTTTACACTACGAAAGCAATCCGGTTGAATGCATTTTCCAACTCCTGGAAGTGGTTGAAAGTTGACGAGCTCAAAATGTTTTAGACTCCATTTACACCTGTATTTAGCATCATCCACTTGTGATCCGATCGACCAAAACACATCTTAATACCAAAAGCTATTAAACTATTAAATAATTGGTGATCACAAAGAATATATTTGAATATTTGTTATTAGATTTTCAGCTCTAATATTGTCTTTTTTGTGTGTCTAACAGGAATAAGAATTCTTAATTGAAAGTTGAATTGTCATTTATTTAGTGTCAATCAGCCGAGATGGCGGTTCCCTTGGATGATCTCTGACCATATGAACCCAAACAGCTGGATGAAGACGATCCGTGTGGATAGGAAAAACTTCACCTATGCTTATTTGCTGTAAGGAGCATCTGTCCTGATGAAGAGATCACATATAATTACAGTGATTCTGAGTGGCCAAGGAAATGCACGGTACGGAAAACTTTACATAACCTATTTAGCATTTGTTAGATTATTTTAACGGTTTATGTTATCCAAGGTAATGTTCCTGTCTTTTTATGCATCACAGTATGTCAGGTGTGTGTGGCTTACACATGTTTTATGAGGACATCATCATAAGATGTTCCTGATGTTTGACTTGACTGAAGAATCTCAGTGTTGTGTGTGTGTGTGTGTGTGTGTCTTACACCAGGTTTATGAGGACACATGTTATTACAAGGACACTGGTGCACTGATAAGGAATATTAGAATTGATACTGATAACCCATAATTCTCAGCTCACTGTGGCCATTACCGATATAGAAGACTCATATTTGAGCTGGGGAAATAAATACTGTAATAATCAGTCCACAAAAGTGTTGGAAATGATGTACATATGACAAAGCGTAACTGGTGGCGTTGCATTCCCAAATGCACATTAAACTCACAGCACATGCAGAGATGGAGTTCACTGCACTTACTGTGAACTGATACGCTGAAAACACCAGAAAAATATGTTTGGTTCATTATGAAACTGGTGGGCCGCCAGACTATAGGTTTACTATATCGTTTACTAGGGTTAGAGTTTTTTAGGGTTAGCTTATAACCAGGTATAACTTATCTACTGTATTGTTTGTATTGTCTTTATATTATGTTTGACTTCACGTGTATTGTACAGCACTTTGAGTCAACCATGAGTTGTGTTAAAGTGTGTTATTCCATATCCCTGTAACGTGTCCTCATAAACCAGCTGTAAGCCACACACACACACACTGAGATTCTTCAGTCAAGTCAAACATCAGGAACATCTTCTTATGATGTCCTCATAAAACACGTGTCCTCATAAAACACATGTCCTCATAAACCAGGTGTAAGCCACACACACACACACACTGAGATTCTTCAGTCAAGTCAAACATCAGGAACATCTTATGATGTCCTCATAAAACACGTCCTCATAAAACACATGTCCTCATAAACCAGGTGTAAGCCACACACACACACACACACACACACACACTGAGATTCTTCAGTCAAGTAAAACATCAGGAACATCTTATGATGTCCTCATAAAACACGTGTCCTCATAAACCAGGTGTAAGCCACACACACCTGACATACTATAATGCATAAAAGAACAGGAACATTACCTTGGATAACATTTAAATTGGGGCTGAACGAGTTTGGAAAATAATCTAATCGGATTTTTCTTCCAATATTGCAATTTAATATGTGATTCTTTTTAAAGCTCCTTATTTCCTCTTTTGTAGTGATTGTTGAATCTTCTGAAAGGGGCGAGGTGAGAAGAAAACCACAGATATGATCTCCAGGAGAATCTCTGCAGAACTGAGCACATTTCAGTGGGTAAACTGCGGAGCAGGAGTCCTGCTTTAGCTTCTCACACTCCGCAAAACAGACCCGACTTTGGCAGGAATCAGGGATTAGCACTAAAGAGGAAATTGTTGCAAAATGTTTGGGTAACACTTTATAATAATGTTCAGTTATAAGTTATTAGATAATGATGATCTAATCATTTACAAAACATGACATACATAAATGACTAAGTAATATGCTAACATTTTGTGAATGTTTTGTTAATTCAGTTATCAGTCATTTAGAAGTTATTGGTTAATACATTCATAAATGATTAGTGGTATGCTATAGCATGTATTCATATATAAGTGTAGTGTAGACTTTAGGGGATGCAGAAAGTGTTGTAAATGAGTTGCACAGGTGTTGAACACTAGTGTAAGTGCTGAGCGCTGAGGGTTAGAACACTGTCTCCTCTTTAACCGCTCTACAGCACCTGATCAAACCGCTTCACAGGCATTTACACATGATTATCAGCTTCAAAACTAATCATCTTCTCAATCATCCTGAATGTGTGTGTGCTTTTGAACACAGAACAGCTGAAAACTTAAAGATGCATCGATAAATTACTGATCATTGACTAATGGTCTGTTCATCATTTGTTCAAGATTACCCATTGTTTATTGAGATACTCCATTAATTTATAAGTGATAAATAGTGCATCAACTAATAACTCAAACATCTACTATTGATCTGTTTTGATTTATTTCATGATTTACAATTGTTCGATAATAAACAGCACATTTGTAAATGGTTAGCATATCACTTAATAATCATGTATGAATGTCATGTTTTGTAAATGATTAGTTCATTATCTAATAACTTATAACTGAACGTTATTATAAAGTGTTACCCATGTTTTGTTTTGTTTTGCTGCTGCTGGTCATTTAGTTTTGATATAATGTATGGAATGTCTTAAACTTGTGTTGAAAGCTTTAAAGGGATATTTAAATTGTCCTCATTTACTCATAACCTGTGATTCTCTTTCATCTTTTTGACAGAGCAGAAGATATTTTGAAGAATGTAAGTGTTTTTTCTGTGCTGTGGAACTCGTCTGATCACCAACATTCTTCAAACTATCTTCCTTTGGGTTCAGCAGAACAAAGAAACTCATAAAGGTTTAGAAAAACTTTACGGTATGACAATTATTTTTCATTATTGGGTCAACTGTACCATTAATTTATGTTCAGTAATTTTTGTTAATAATTATGTTTATGAAAGGTTTCAAGTTCTTCATCTCCATGCATTAGTGTATCTTGTGATTTATGTAATATTGTCAGGGCAACAGCTGTAATGTTGTAAACAAGTACTAATAAACTTCTTATTCTCTGAAGGTGTGTACTGTTATATGTCCTCATGTCTGTTCAAATGTCATATGGTCATGTGACCACACAAATAGCCGGTCCTTGAGTGTTGGAGTCTGAGCCACAGGTGAGGATGTGTTTGTGTTCATTTGTCCTCATAAATCAGGTGTGTCCTTATAATGCACAATGCCTTCACGTTTGTGTTTGTGTATTGCCATGTCCCATTAATTCATGTTTGTCCCTCTAATACACATTAATGTCATTTGTGTGTGTGTGTATCCACTGTCCTTATAATTTTGGTTTTGTCATAGGCGGGGCTTAGACACTTAATTAAGGTGTCCTCATAATTAAGTATATAGTCAGGTTGTTATATTATAAGTTGTGTTGTGTGTATACAAATTCTGAAGTGAAATCTGTGTTGTATGGCTCAGAACAAAATTTTTGATACCCTCCACATCACTGTAGAGCAAGTGGAAAGGGGTGTCCCCATAATACACCAAACAACTGGTTTGGGCTGAAGTGTCCTCATAAATCACATAAACCCGTATGTGTGTGTGTGTGTGTGTGTGTGTGTGTGTGTGTGTGTGTGTGTGTGTGTGTGTGTGTGTGTGTGTGTGTGTGTGTGTGTGTGCGTGCGTGCGTGCGTGCGTGCGTGCGTGCGTGCGTGCGTGCGTGCGTGCGTGCGTGCGTGCGTGCGTGCGTGCGTGCGTGCGTGCGTGCGTGCGTGCGTGCGTGCGTGCGTGCGTGCGTGCGTGCGTGCGTGCGTGCGTGCGTGTGTGTGTGTGTGTGCCAGCTACAGTATAAGGGAAATGGATTAATAAACATACTAAATTATGGTTTGTTTTTTTATGTAAAAATGCAGAAAGTTTTCTGTGATGGGTAGGTTTAGTGTAGGTTAGTGTTAGGGGATAGAATATACAGTTTGTACATTATAAAAAACATTACGCCTATGGAGAGTCCCCACAAAGATAGCCTAACTGTGTGTGTGTGTGTGTGTGTGTGTGTGTGTGTGTGTGTGTGTGTGTGTGTGTGTGTGTGTGTGTGTGTGTGTGTGTGTGTGTGCGTGTGCGTGTGCGTGTGCGTGTGCGTGTGCGTGTGCGTGTGCGTGTGCGTGTGCGTGTGCGTGTGCGTGTGCGTGTGCGTGTGCGTGTGCGCGTGCGCGTGCGCGTGCGCGTGTGCGCGTGTGTGTGTGTGTGCGTGTGTGTGTGTGTGTGTTTGAGTGAGAACGAGAGAGAGAGAGACAGAAAGACAGAGATAGAGAATGAGAAAATAAATGCAATTCTCATAAGACCTTTCTGTCCAAAAGGAAGAAAAGTTTGAGAGTACTGGTACTGAATAATTTTCAGGCTGCAAGTCATTTTTTGTTCCACTTATGTTCAAAGACACAACTGATATAAAATGGTTAGATGCTTTGACAAATCCAGTTCAGGTCAGTTACATGCACAACCTTGGCTAACAGTTTGGAAACCAGGACACAGTTGATGTGATTTGTATGGATTGGGGTTTAGCTGAACCGACACTGCAGCTTCTAGTGTTGTTTGTCCGACTCAATCCCCAGGAAACCTTCCAGATCCTTTCAGCACATCGCTGGGACTGTCACACTCCTGTAGAACATCTAACCACCCCCTCACCCCACCACTGGGCTAATGCTAGGGTGAATACATACACGCCACTTTAATACACACCCAACCCCCTCCTCCTCCTTTCTCACATACACAAATGCACGATAGTGTATATTGTTACAAAAGATTTCCATTTTAAATAAATGCTATATAATATATATCAGCATATTAGAATGGTTTCTGAAGGATTATGTGACACTGAAGACCGGAGTAATATCTGACGAAAATTCAGCTTTGCATCACAGAATAAATTACATTTTAAAGTATATATATATATGTATATATAGTCAATGACTACTCTGAATAACAAGGGGATGTTCCAACCAAGCGCAGTCTCCCCTATATTGTTCAAAACTGATTCAGTGCTTCAAGATACACACACACATTTTTTTTCTCTTCTTTTTCTGCCATCATCACTTGATGAATCTAGAATCATCTCCTTTATTTCAACCCAATGGATCCTCTGTGGATTAATAGATCAGTATCCAGTTTCTAAACTCACCTCATACACGTTGAACTGACTCTGACCGCGAGAGAGGTCTCTGTAGCTGGTGGTGAACTCCCCGATAAAATCATGACTGAAGCACAAGGAAGAAAAAAATACTCTTACTGTCTGTGATGATGAAAATAGATGGATTTGAACTTATTTACGAGGGAGTGATCAGTATTTGTTACTGCCAGGCGTTTTAGAGCATGGTAACATGAATACTGCAAGAAGCCAGAAGGAAATTTTTCCACTTCGTTCTCAAGGAAAAATCATAATAAAAAAAAAAAAAGATGTGTCAGTGATGTGTCTTTGTGTGGGGCATAAGATCATATTACGTAAATGTGTAGTGTAAATAAACAAATATGTGCTTTTCTACCTGCCATCTCTGTCCCAGTCGTACACCTCCACTTTAATGGACCTGAAAGATTTAAAACAGAGCACTTAAAAACATGGTGTGGCGATTTGTCAGACACTGGAAAGAGAGCGGCAGCTGAAATAAAGGACACTTTCTGATTAAACAGGGGCTGAGAGACTCAGTCTCACTGTCTTTTCATCTCCATGCTAAAACCAACCAATTACAGGCCATTATCCAGACAGTGCACTCGGAATTAAACAGCGGTCGGCAGGGAATGAACTCCCGGTTTGTGACACAGAGCAGCGCCTGGAGCATCACTTCACCTGACAGGACACAGGCGAGTTTCATTCAAACATTAATTACATCTGAAGTTTTGAATAATTAGAACCTCATTCTGCTCAAAGCAAGTTAACGCGATCAATTACAGAGAGGCAGCGGAGATTTGTAGCCTCGTTAATAAAAAAGGCTTTTCGAGGGTAATAGCTCTAACAGCATTTGGCGCCGAAGCGTGGCACACACTTGTTATCACGAAACGCAGGGATGTGCTTGTATTTACTGTTGTAATGAACAAAAAACAGACAACAGTTAAGATTACACACAATTCAGCCAATCATTCTTCTCCCTCTGTTAAATAACCAGCATAATAATAATAATTTGTTACATTTATATAGCGCTTTTTTAGGCACTCAAAGCACTTTACTCAACCACCACCAATGTGCAGCATCCACCTGGATGATGCGACGGCAGCCATATTGCGCCAGTACACCCACCACACACCAGCTGATTGATGGAGAGGAGACTGAGGGATGATACCAATCGTATATATATGGGGATGATTAGGAGGCCATGATGGACAGGGGCCTATGGTATATCGTATATATATGGGGATGATGGGCCAGAATTTGGCCAGAATGCCGGGGTTACACCCCTACTCTTTAACGTCTCATCCGAAGGATGGTGCTTGTTACAGTATAGTGTCCCCATCACTACACTGGGGTGTTAGGACCCACACAGACCACAGGGTGAGCACCTCACTAACACCTCTATCAGCAGCAACCTAGTTTTCCCAGTTGGTCTCCCATCCAGGTACTGACCAGGCTCAGCCCTGCTTAGCTTCAGTGGGAAACCAGTCTTGGGCTACAGGGTGATATGGCTGCTGGTATGTTGTATTATCTTATTGAAGGGATAGTTCAACCAAAAATTAACATTTTGTCCATTTACTCATATGACTTTCTTCTCTAGAAAATAAAAAAGATATTTTGAAGAATATTTCAGCTGTTTGTGTCCTTAAAATGACTGTCAGTTGGGTTCTTCTATATTCTGAAGTATGATATCATAAATGTTGACAGAATCTTCATTTGTGGGTGAACTAGCCCTTTAACTAGCTTAACCAGAAAGCCTCCTTTGGTCAAAAATCATGACAATACCATGCTGGTTGATGGAAATTCATTCCAGTCTATTCAGTAGACTTGTTTATTTTTTCACATGATTATGCTACGAAAGGTAGGAATTTGTACTTGGTAAATCAGGAATTTTCATTTTCAACAATCATAGTCGTAGGTCGTAAAATGTGATTTTGTACGGTTGCTTGATTAGAATCATTGGCTGCTGTTTACTTTGCAAAGGTAGTAATGAATTCTCAGTGGCACAAATGCATCATCTGAGTTGGAATGAGAGAATGGACCGAAACTCAGAGCACTGAGCCTCTATTGAGTATTTGCATGGAGTACATGGGGAAACTCTCCATCTGTTGGTAAAACAGACTGGTACAGCTCTGGAGTAGGAGAACAGATGTAGGTGATTCATCAGAGATCATATGGCACACATCCTGTCTATCAGTACTCAGTACTCCCAGCAGACAGAGAACCAGATTCACAGACCTTCAACTAAACAGCAAAAGGTCTGGTTCAAATTTCAACTTATTCTAGACAAGGCTTTGATTTACATGTAAAGTGACCAACCACAATTTTGTTTTTATGCCTAATCTGAAATTTAATTATTTTATTATTGTGATATAATAATACAAATATATATTATATACAGTACTGTTTTTTTTTTCTTTTGAAGAATTATGATTTATTATTATTGTTAATAATATATATACAGTATAATATTTATAAGAAATATAAATAAGAAATATTACTATTACAATGAAATGTCATTATTTAAAAAATAGAGTATAACAATATAATAATAATAATAATAATAATAATAATAATAATAATAATAATAATAATAATAATAATTTACAGAAAACTTATTCTACAAAAAACTGCAGGGATTACCTATCAACATGCAGGCAGCCTATGACTAAAAATCACACACTGCAACTTTACGCACCAAATCAGCATATTAGAATAATTTCTGAAGGATCATGTGACATTGAAGACTGAGTAATGATGCTGAAAATTCAGCTTTGCCATCACAGGAATAAATTACATTTTTAAATGTATTCAAATAGAAAACACTTATTTTAAAATGCAATAATATTTCACAATATCACTGCTATATTTAGTCTTGGTGAACATAACAGACTTTCAAAAACATATCTTGCTGACCCCAAACTTTTGAACAGTAGTATACAATATATTTTAATATAATGGAAATATTCTTATACATATTTTAAATACATTTTAAATATAGCAATAATTTTTCTCTTATCAATTCAAACCAGAAAACACAAGAAAAATATTGGAAAATGTAAACTAATCAGAATTTCTGCACACATTTATAGGACTTTCCACTAGAAAACTACTTCGACAACTTTCTATCAGCCACTCAGAGGTGTCGAATATATCCGGAAGCCCTGAGGTAATTTCCTCTGTAAAGTCTGAGATGTTTCCCTCAGGAGAGTAGCTGATTGACAGGGTTAAGTGCTGTTCCTGTCTCTCCCCAAGATCACAGACAGATGCAGATCAGTTATGACACTATGGGTAAATTATGGCTTCCCCTCATGTCAATCAAACCAAATTTCTCTCATTTGTTTAAGACCCCTGAAGGAGGCCCTGCCCTCTTTACTAACCTCATTTAATACAAGCATTTGTTTCAGAGAAAAGAATAAGATATACATCCAGATGCACACTGATGGTCAGCATGACAGCATAGCTTTATGTGCTAAAAACAACTTCAAATTAGCACAACCTGAGCTGATCATCAGTACAACAGCACTCTTTAACAATGAAATTAATCAAATAATGTAATAATTGCATACTTTCTGCCACATTAAAAGTCATTATTTTGCTATTCTGAAATATATTAGGATCTGCATAACATCTAAAACTTATTATGGACCTTTTTATGTTGAAATATACTAACTTCAAAATAAATACACACTCTCCTGGCATCCTTACAACAGGTAATAATTAGCACAGTACCACAACAGCTGGAGTTTCCCTTTCTTTTTTCTCTCTCTCTCTTTTGCTCTGTCTCTCTCACACACAAGGGATCAGAGGCCAGGTGGGGACTGGGTGGCAGGTGGTTCTGTTCCCTGTGTATTGACTATGACAGCTCTCAGACGACACACAGCTGCCAATGCGTCTGCAAGCTTCACCTGGGCCATGAAAATGGACACACACTAGGGATGGGCAGCGACGGTCCTAAAGTGCCGGTGTCCTGCAGACCCTGATTAAAAATAATAAAAACTCACCTGCCTGTAGCCTTCAGGCTGGGCCACACTAAACGATTTTCAAAATGTGAGAGACCACAAACATGATGATAAGAAATTATAGATTTAACCATTTTTTATCCTCTAGTGCGCAATGTGACCATGAAAAGCACACCACACAAAAAACAGATTCCATTTACAGACAACAGAGTCCACCCTGTGAGCCCGGGAAATCTCACGAAATCTCTCGCATCAAACATGACTTTAAAGGGTTAGCTCATCCAAAAATGAAAATGTCTCGGTTACGTATGTAACCCTCGTTCCCTGAAGGAGGGAACGGAGACGTACATCGGAACTGACCGACAAATTTGGATCTGTTTTCAGAGACCAATCTACTTCGAGTGTATTAGAAACGAGCCAATTGTATTGGCAAGCGGTCCATGCACCGCCCTGTACCGCGGGTATAAATACGTAAGTGGAGTACCGCATATTGCTTGTCCAACTGAGGAGCCGAAGAAGTGACTCGGCCCTTCAGCAGAAGCACAGCAGAAGAACGGGTACTTCGCGTCTACCAGCCATTGGAGGCGAGTATACGGGAAGAAACCGGCTCCACACGGAAGCTATAGAATATAGCTAGCGGACGTGTTAGGTGTCGCCCAGCCCGCAGCTCTACAAATGTCTGTCAGCAAGGCGCCTTGAGCCAGCGCCCAGGAGTAAGCTACACTCCTTGTGGAGTGCGCTCGCAACCCGAACGGGCAAGGCACGTCTTGCGATTGGTACGCTAAGACGATAGCATCCACTATCCAGTGGGCTAACCTCTGCTTGGAGACAGCCTTTCCCTTCTGCTGGTCTCCGTAACAGACGAAGAGCTGCTCTGAGGTCCTAAAGCTTTGAGTCCGGTCGATGTAAGCGCAAAGAGCGCGGACGGGACACAAAGCCAGGGCTGGGTCTGCCTCCTCTGAGGGCACCGCTTGCAGGTTCACTACCTGGTCCCGAAAGGGAGTGGTAGGAACCTTGGGCACGTATCCGGACCTGGGGTCTCAGGATGACGTGAGAATCAGCCAGTCCGAATTCTAGGCACGATTCGTTGACCGAAAGTGCATGCAGGTCCCCAACCCTCTTGATTGAGGCCAATGCAATCAGGAGCACTGTCTTCATGGACAGGACTGCAAAGGCTCGATTGGAGGACCCTGGAGTGCTCTGAGCACCAGGGCTAAATCCCAAGACAGAGTACTGAGGATGAACGGGGAGGATTTAGTCTCCTCGCACCTCTAAGGAACCTGATGATTAAGTCGTGCTTCCCAACTGACTTACCAGCAACTGCATCGTGATACCGCTATTGCTGCGACGTACACTTTGAGGGTGGAGGGAGACAGCCTTCGCTCCAACCCATCCTGCAGGAAGGAAAGCACAACGTTAATCGAACACCTTCGGGGTCTTTGCGGCGGGAAGAACACCACTCAACGAACAGGTTCCACTTCAGAGCATCGAGGCGCCTCGTAGAGGGGGCTCTAGCTGAAGTGATGGTTTCTACCACTGCTTGTGGCAGGCCACCTAGAACCTCTGCGTCCTGTCTAGGGACCAGACATGGAGTTTCCAGAGGTCTGGACGCGGGTGCCAGAGGGTGCCCCGTCCCTGAGAAAGAAGGTCCTTGCTCAGGGGAATCGGCCAGGGAGGGGCTGTCGAGAGGAGTGTGAGTTCGGAGAACCAGGTCTGGTTGGGCCAGTAGGGCGCAACTAGCAAGACCTGCTCCTTGTCCTCCCTGACCTTGCACAGAGTCTGTGCTAGAAGGCTCACTGGGGGAAACGCATATTTGCGTAGGTCCCGGGGCCAGCTGTGCGCCAGTGCATCCGTGCCGAGGGTGCCCCCGGTCAGGGAATAGTACAACTGGCAATGGGTCGAGTCCGGAGAGGCGAACAGGTCTACCTGCGCGGCTCCGAAAAGGTCCCATATCAGCTGGGCGCTCCGGGGGTAGAGTCCCCACTCTCCCGTAAGTGTGGACTGACGAGAGAGCTCATTGGCTGTCTGGTTCAGCACACCAGGGATGGGAATGGCCCGAAGCGACCTCAGATGCTTCTGACTCCACAGAAGCAGATGGCGGGCGAGCCGGAGCATGCAACGGGAGCGTAGACCACCCTGTCGGTTGATGTACGCAACGGCCGCAGTGCTGTCCGTACGGACCAGTACGTGTTGGCCCTGAAGCGGCTTCTTGAGCCGGGCCAGGGCAAGATGTACCGCCTGAAGCTCTAGGCAATTGATATGCCAATGCAGCTGGGGCCTTGTCCACAGACCCGAAACTGCATGCCCGTTGTACGTGGCCCCCCGGCCCGAGGATGAGGCATCCGTGAAGACCACGGCATGCCTGGACACTTGTTCTAAGGGCACTCCCGCCCGTAGAAACGAAGGGTCTGACCACGGGCTGAAAGTTTGGCGACAGTACGGGGTAACTGAGACCCGGCACTTGCCGCTCTGCCACGCCCATCTGGGGACTCGGTCGTGTAGCCAGCATTGAAGCGGTCTCATACAAAGCAATCCGAGCGGCGTTACCGTGGCTGCAGATGCCATATGCCCCAGGAGCCTCTGAAAGAAATTTCAGTGGGACCGCCATTGAACGTATTCAAGCAGTTCAACACTGACTGGACTCGCTCCTCTGTGAGGTGCGCTGTCCGGTTGACTGAATCCAGCTCCGAGATAAGAGATCCTCTGTGTGGGACAGAGTTTGCTCTTCTCTCGGTTGACCCAAAGGCCCAACAGGCTGAGGTGACAGAGCACCAGGTCCCTGTGTTCGCACAACTGCTCTCGAGACTGAGCGAGTATAAGCCAGTCGTCGAGATAGTTGAGGATGTGAACGCCGCGTTCTCAAAGTGGAACAATGGCTGCCTCCGCGACTTTCGTGAAGACGCAGGGCGACAGGGACAGCCTGAAGGGCAAGACTTTGTACTGATATGCCTTCCCCCCGAACGCAAAGCGTAGGAACGGTCTGTGTCGAGGGAGAATAGAGACATGAAAGTACGCGTCCTTCAGGTCGATAGCTGCAAACCAATCTTGGGGACGGATGCATTCGGAAATGCATTTCTGCGTTAGCATTCTGAACAGGAGCTTGTGCAGGGCCCGATTCAGAACACGCAGGTCCAAGATTGGCCTTAACCCACTGCCTTTCTTGGGTACAATGAAGTAGGGGCTGTAGAACCCCGACTTCATATCGGCTGGAGGAACCGGCTCGACCGCGTCCTTCGCCAGTAGGACAATCGATCTCTGACCGCAAGACATGGGCATCGCTGCTCCGCACGATGGTGAATCGGATGCCCCTGTACTTGGGAGGCCGGTACGCGAACTGAATCGCATAGCCGAGTCTGATAGTACGGATGAGCCAGCGAGACGGCCTGGGGAGCGCTAGCCAGGCCCCCAGAAACCGTGCAAGCGGGACCAATGGCACCACAGACGTACCTGGGGTGGGGCAGCGAGATGGAACGTTCAGACCTGATCCAGAAGGCCCGGAGGCGACCTGGAGTGTTGTCTGAGCGTTCCAGGGTGGGCAGTGTGTGGGAGAGAAGGCCCGGGGGCGTCCTCTAGCCTCACACTGCCCCCTGGCCAAGAAGAGAGGGGAAGCCAGGAGTGGCAAGGCCCGGGGGCATCGCACACAGCTGGTTTGAGCCTCTCTGGGCCCAGGGAGGAAGAAAACTGCTCTGAGAATGTGGGAGAGAAACGCCGGAGAGCCAGCGGCAGGACCAAAACCGAAAAATATTCTCCCCCCGGTCCTCCTCCGGGGGAGGGAGGGGTGCGGACACCGTCTCCCTGAGCAGTTCCCCTCTTGCTGGGCTGCCCGTTTCAGGGCCGCTTGCCCTTGTGCTTGCCAGCGGACTTCGCAGGACCCTGGATGGGTTGGGCGTCTCCCTTGCGCCCGGCCATCTGCTGCCTGAGTGAAGGCTGCTGCTTGGCTTAGTAGGGGCAGAGGTGAACGCAGGGAGACGCCCTCAGCGACAAGCAGATGGAGGCACTGCGCCGACGACTGGGTGGAGGCAGCAGCTGGTTGTCGATGTAGGATTTTTTTTTTTTGCCACCTCCATCTGCTTCTGGGCCACCAAGAACTGCTGGGCGAAGTTCTGGATGGCGTTGCCGAAGAGGCCAGTCTGACAGACAGGGGCGTTGAGGAACCGAACTTTGTCGGGCTCACGCATATCTGCCAGGTTTAGCCCCAGCTTCCTGGAACACTAGTGTGGACATCGCCTGACCCAGGGAGCGTGCAGTGACTTCCGTCACCCGGAGAGCGAGGTCCATCACTGCACGCAGTTCCTGCATAACCCCTGGGTCGGGACTACCCTCGTGCATGCAGGACAGAGGGCAGTGAGAGAGAAAGGGAATCATGATTTACTCACCCTCAAGCCATCCTAGGTGTTTTTGACATTCTTCTTTCAGACGAACACAATCAGAGTTATATTAAAAAATATCCTGGCTCTTCCAAGCTTTATAATTGTAGTGAATAGCAGACCATTCATCCATAATAAAAGTAATCCATACAGTTCCAGGGAGTTAATAAAGGCTTTCTGAAGTGAAGCGAAAAATATCCATATTTAAAACTTTATAAACTAAAATAAATAGCTTCCAACTGATGGCTATACGCATAACTTTTTTGGGAATCAAAATCAGGTCTGCCATTCACTCCCATTATAAACCTTGGAAGAGCCTAGATATTTTTTTATATAACTCAGATTGTGTTCGTCTGAAAGAAGAAAGTCATAAACACCTAGGATGGCTTGAGGGTGAGTAAATCATGGGATCATTTTCATTTTTGGGTGAACATGGGCTGATAGTCTCATAGTCTCCCGTCAGCTCGCTTTTTAATTGCGTATTGTTTGTTTCAAGTGATAATCTCCAGAGCGAGCATTTTGAATATTTACGATTCGAGACCGGGACGGCTCCCACGTTCTTCCAAGCAGATTCAGTCACTCTTAACACACATCACATCACAGGAAAATCTGATAAAATAATCTGTAGAACCATCAAGATAATCGGGACTTTACCTAGGATTGTCAGAAGGGGAGAAATTGGTCCAAAATGTATTAACTTCAGGTGTGTTTGATTAGGGTGGGAGCTAAACTCAGCAAGACAATGGCACTCCAGGACCGACGTTGCCCATTCCTGGCCTATAAAATATCACTGAACACAACAAACTGTTTGACACACACTGGAAATTACATAGGCCTATATAGACCAACAAAGAAGCAGTGTAGTGCAAACACACAAATATCTGCTACACAGAAAGCGCAAAGCAAAAATAATGTGTCCTTGTAGAGCACATAAATCACAACAGTGCAGCACCGTGAACAGGGCTGTCTGTGATCAAATAATGCTGATGCAATGAGTACCAGCAGTCTGGTCTCAATGTGCGACTGAATCAAAGAGCACAGGGACGCTATCCCTCTCGACACGCACATACACGGCGGCTTATTCAGTAACAACAGCTACATTTTCACAGGATTCACAACAATGTATGCACACAAATATTCTTATCCTCATTCTAATGTTAAACCCTCAATGCTAAAATTATTCTAAATAATGTAACTGCGTACCCACAGATAAATTATCATAATACACACAAACATCTCTAAATCAGGCTATTCCACATACTATACACCTTTACATAGTCCTAGGCTACACGTGATCGACTGCATATCAGAATGAACAATAACAGTTTTGTTACTCTTAAAAAAAAGACTTGCATAGTTACTTTTTATTCTTAGTTATTATATTACAAACATGCATAATATAATTCATAATATAATACAATAATATAACAAAACAATTATCCTACATTTTGAATTACTGTGTGAAAGCTCTTTCACACTGGTTTTACGTTTATGCACAATTAGTAAATGAGACCTGTTAACACTGGTGACAGGTGCACAAGCATCCGTGCATATTGACATGCATGTCTGTTTGTGTATGTGTGAGCGCACCTGTCATAATCTCCATTGCAAAGCGCTCTGACAGGGATGGTGAACGGCTGCCAGACAGGGTTCAGCGTATTCTTTACCACTTCAGTTTTATGGCAAATAGTGAACCTAATTAACAAAACACAAAGATGTGAAATTCAAACAAAGCAGTATGCATTGTATGATTATATTTTATTGCATATAGGCAGTTATATTATTGGCTAGAACCGTTTTCAAAGACATTCCAAAGACCCAGACCAATTTTCTTCACATGTCCATTTACTTCATGAAAAGAAGACATGCACATTTCTCGTACACGCTTCCATGTCTGAGAGAGTGCTGCGAATCAATGAGAGAGAGAGAGACAGCTAACTCACGTTCCGTCCTCATTACTTCTGTAGAACACCATGAATGGGTCAGAGCGGCCAAAGAAGTCTTTCTTATCCAGCTTATTGGCACAGAACTGCATTGTTGCACAGTCCTGAGGAAAAGAAAGAAAGAAAGAAAGAAAGAAAGAAAGAAAGAAAGAAAGAAAGAAAGAAAGGAAAGAAAGAAAGAAAGAAAGAAAGAAAGAAAGAAAGAAAGAAAGAAAGAAAGAAAGAAAGAAAGAAAGAAAGAAAGAAAGAAAGAAAGAAAGAAAGAAAGAAAGAAAGAAAGAAAGAAAGAAAGAAAGAAAGAACATGAAGGGCAAGGAAGGAAAATGGAACGTAAAAGATTGAAAGAGTGCAGAGAGCAGTTACATGTAGTGAAATCAGAGGCTTTTTCTTGTGCAGCTTAGATGAATGACGTGGTTCTCTGGACCCTCAGGCGCTTTCCCCACCACCCCCCACCATGTCTCTATAGTTCAGCAGTATGTGTGCATGCACATTTTATAAAGTCATGTGCTCCAGACACCTGTGTCTATCCTTCATTCACCTTATGGTTTTTGGTAGGAAAAGGTTTAAAGGTAAAACAACTTTTTTGCCTATAAATTTGCCTTTAAAATAATAAATAATTAGCTAATGAACAATTCCTCCCATAAATACCACTGACTGAGGCTCAATATTTAGCTCTCAGGAAATATTTCGAGCCATGTCAATGTTGTCATCCCCAATGACACCGTGATTGTAATTTTCTCAATTCAGCAGACATAATTTTCTGTCTTTTTTCAATAACTAGACCATAATGTTTTTGTTTGTTTTACTGGAGTAGTTTTATGCTCATACCTTGATCACTCTACAATGATAATAATGCAAAGAAAAATATTATAATGAATATCAGCTATAATGTGAAAATTGTTGTCTCATAATTTTGGTCAGAACACAACTAAAACTGACCCACTTTATATTAGGTTGCTTTAACTACCATGTTGTACTAACATTTTAATTAATAATTTGATACAATGTACTTATTATGTACATACATGTTATTGTGTACATACATTGTACTTACATTTTAAAAAATACCTGCATGTAATTGGCATGTGCAGGTGTGGTGGTATGGGTAATTTTAAGGGTAGGGTTAGGTGTAAGGGAAGGGTCAACTGTGTAATTAAAACTGTAACTACAGAAATGAATTACAGATGTAGTTACATGCAGGTATTTTTTTAAATGTAAAAACATGTATGCACACAATAAGTGCATTGTATCAAATTATTAATTAAAATGTTAGTACATAGTAGTTAAGGCCACCTAATATAAAGTGGGTCCACTATTGTTTTGAAATAAATCTGATATGAAATAAAATCTAAATATATGAAAATCTTAAACTTTAAACAAATTTGAAATTTGCCTGAGCAACTAACTGAAAGTGAGTTGAAATACTAAAATAACAAAAGAATACATTGACGTTAGAATAAAAATATTTACAAAAAACTAAAACTTAAAGGGGTGGTAAACCACAATTTCACTTTTCTAACTTTAGCTAGTGTGTAATGTTGCTGTTTGAGAATAAACAACATCTGTAAAGTTACAAAATTCAAAGTTTAAAGCAAAGGGAGATATTTGCTTTTAAAGAAATCAATTTCTAAGTACTACAGCAAACGGCCGCAAGGGACTACTACACATTCCTCCAGGGTTGCTGACATCACCAGCCCCAATATTTACATAAACCCCTCCTCCGAGAATATGAAATAAGGGGGGCGAGGCCATTTTGTATCGCCACGGGGAATAGTTGTTGTGGTAGGCTAGTTAGTAGGCTGGAGTGTTGTTGCCAATGCCGACGAAACGCTGTTATTTTCATCCGGATTGCAGGTCCACTTTGTTCAGCCTTCCTAGGGACGGGGGTGCGTTGCAGTGCGTTTAACATACAACGTTATAGGCATGCATGTATGAGACAGAGGGGAACACGGTCGCATTTGCAGCAGATATATGCTGCCCATCATAAATCAAAGCACGAGACAGACAGGGGTCGGAGGAGAATACTGGAAAATGTGACATAATGGACAATATTCGTCTGGATTTGCAATACACGAGCCGCGGTTCAGCTGCGTGAGACAAACACTGCCAGTGTGAGAGGGGCGCTTTCACGGAGGTAAGCTTCCACAATCTTCACGAGTTCAATGCAGGATTCTTACAACGGCTTGTCATGAAAGATGGATTTAAAAACAGAAGCTGTTTACGGGCCACAACCTGTAAGTATGATTTATTTTTCGTCGATGTGTTTTCCTGTAATAGTTTGTATTGTTAATTGTAAGTTGTAGCAAGGAAGCACACAGATGACAACGCTCATTTGGCTCTGCAAACCAGTTTGTTAAATGCTCATTCATACTTAACGTTATCTGACAAACACCTAATGTTACAAACTTTTTTAAATCTCAACAGCGAACTTGGCATTAGTGTAAATTATTCTTTGATTAGAGCTTTTATGTATTGTTTATCTACAGGCATGCTAAACATGGTTCTGTGTTTGATTTGGCTACTAGTAAAGCCAATGTTTAGTGTTCGTTCTTGCGACAGATATTTGGCAAATCGTTCTAAAAATACAAAAGTAACAGTGCCATTCAGTAGCGATCACTATAGATCCGCAGTCTTTACTCTTGAGGACTGAACAGGTTCTGCTCGATCATCTTCACTAAAATTGTCTGGGTCTGATTCGGGCTCAAATTGGTATGGTTTTATTGACGCCATTGTACTACCCAAAGCACAGTCTACTGGTAAAGGTAAGGGGCGTGACATTTCCGACAAACGTGCACTAGGCGGTTAGCGAATCACAACACACTGGGCCAGCTAACCAATCTGAGCCCATTGCGTATTTTTGAGGGACTGGCTTCATACAACCCGGAAACCATCAGACCGTTTTTACAAGGAGGGACAGAGCAGTGTAGAATAAAGGTAAAATATATGAAAAATAATGCAATTTTTTAAAAACGAAGCATGAACACATGTTACAGTGTACCCCACAAACACAATCAAGCCTTCGAAAGAATGTGTTTTACCACCCCTTTAAATAAAAATGTAAACTAAAAATTATAAAATAAAAGCTATAATGATAAATATAACAATACTATATAAATAATACTAAAATAACACTTCACATGAATCAAGATATTAATTTAATTATTATTATGACGTAATTTTACAGTAATACATACAATTTCTTGGGATAAAAAAAGAAAAACTGTTTGAGGCCCTGAAATGGCTATTTTGTGCCCCAAATGGTTAATCTGTGCCTGCCATCAGCAAGCATCAATTCCATTTGAACCAATTAGAAGCTAAACACTATCTTGCTTTGAGAGTGCCATTCAGAGAATGATGAAATTGTAGGCTGGAGTCAGTGAGGAGAGAGGAAGAGATTGAAGGAGAAGAACATTCAATCACATGACACTTCGTCCAGTGTGTAGTTGGTAAATTACACTCCAGTGACGACTGACATCATCGTAAAGCTGCTTGGGCCAGAGGGCCGTCATTAGTCATAATGGTATGGTGTGTGGTCTAAATGATACAAAGTCATTAAAAACTAATGGTAGTATGTACTGATTACTGAATAGCAAAGAGACTTTTCATGATCTTGTCGTGGGACTATTCACATCATATTTGATGGTAGAAAGAGCACTACCTTTTTATTAGTAGGCTACATTGCTCAAATTGTTTCTTGACTGAAACTAAACCACAGTGTGTGGAGGACTTTTCACATGATTAACGGGTCCATTAAAACCAAACATTCAAAATGATTATGATCCTATAAATAGGAACTTAGCTAGATCAATTCAAGCTGAAAACAATTTGAGAAGAGAAAAGCAAAATATCAACCTATGCTAGCTTTGAATCCAGCCTCTATGAATTGAGCAATCAAGCATGAGTGGCAGTTTTCTTTGAAATGCTTTCTTCAGCAACAGTAAACAACTTAAACGACAGCATAGTTAGTCAAATAAATGATAGACATTCAAAGCCCTTCACAACACGGCTATAGCTGCCTGTCTTTAGCCACATTGTACTTCATAGATGTAACATTTCACTCATTATTTTGGGTTTGTAGGTTTTATCTAGTGTTTGAATGCAATTCTGCTATGTAACTTCTTGGAAGGAGACAGACTTTAGAAGATATTTGCAAACCTCATTCTCGCTATTAAGCAGAGGTTTCCTATCCACACAGTGCATTTCCTCATAGATGTTCTGTGCGTGTACCTGATCAAAACCCGGCCTTTCATAACATCCTGTAAAATCTTTTGATCTATCATGAGAAATATATATATAGATCAAGCAGATGTACCAATCTATTACCCTCACAGAGGGGAAAAACTTTTTGAGCATTTCAAATGAGCTTGAGTGAGGCTGCGAGTGTGTGCAATAGATCGCTCAAATGAGCAGTCCTTTGTGTGTGTTTGAGCCTGTAGTCAACGCAACATGGCCATTTACAACCCAGAAAGGCTGTAATTTACTCTGTGCTGCTATTTCAGCTATTTAATGAGTACTATCTCCAGTGACAGAGTAAACCTTACTAGACAGAGGAACGAAACAGGAGCATTCCAGTGAGAAGACATGATAAAGAGATGGGAGGGAAAGAGATAAAAAAAATAAAAACAAAATGTCTTTTCCCTTACCTCCTGAATCTACAAAGCCATGGCATTGTTATATTTTACCTTAAGATGAAATAAAACTGTGGACTGCAAAATAATATCAATTCAATATTTTTTTCTATTGCATTATCTGTGCTGGCAATTCTAACGAATTCCACAAACTCCTTCACTGTGAATAAAATTTGAATCCATCAAAAAGCAGATGCTGAATTAATATCCATCTTATTTGAAATAAAGCAATAATTCAAAATGTTCATGAAAATTAAATGGGTTTCGTGGAGGGGTGAAGTGTCTAAGTCACACCATCTAGCTACTGGTGTTCCTCAGGGCTCAGTGCTTGCACCACTTCTCTTCTCCATCTACACTAGGATCTGTCATTCAAAAACATGGCTTTTCCTATCGCTGCTATGCTGATGACACTCAACTCTACTTCTCATTTCAACCAGATGATCCTTTTCGTATTGCAGCCTGTCTGACATTTCCGGCTGGATGAAAGACCACCACCTCAACTCAAACTTGCTAGGACATAACTGCTTGTGGTCTCAGCCAACCCAGCACTTCATCACAAATTCTCCGTTTAGCTGGGCTCGTCAACCATAACTCCGTCTAGGACAGCAGGAACTTTGGAGTTGTGATTGATAATCAGTTAAACTTCACTAATCATATTACTACAACGGCCCTGTCCTGCAGATTTGCATTATACAACAGATTAGACCCTTTCTATCAGAGCAGGCCACACAACTCTTGTTCTCTTCAGACTGGACTATAGTAATGCTCTCTTAGGCATGCACATCAAACCTTTGCAACTGATCCAGAATGCAGCTGCGAGGGAGTTTTTCAATGAGCCCATGTCAAACCTCTCTTTATCAGTTTGCACTGCTGCCAATAGCCACTCGCATTAAATTATTGGCACTGGTGTTTGCCTACAAGACAACCACTGGCTTTGCTTCAATATACCTAAACTCGCTTCGTTCAGACTTAGGCACCCTTCAGAAGCATGCGTTCTGCAAGTGATGACTCGAGGTGCCATCCCAAAGAGGCACAAAATCGCTCTCACAGACCTTTTCCTGGACTGTTCCCACCTGGTGGAACGACCTGCTAATCTCAATTCGAGCAGTTGAGTCTGTAGCCATTTTCAAAAAACGTTTAAAGACATATTTTCCAGCAGCACCTGACCAATTAAGAAAAGCACTTACCTATTCTATTCGTTTTTCAAAAAAAGCCTCTTGTTGGTCTGATTGCTTATATTGCTCTCTTCATTTGTAAGTCGCTTTGGATAAAAGTGTCTGCTAAATGATTAAATGTAAATGTAGTACAATTACTGGCTGGCCATTCATATGAAAATGCACATCAAAAGAGCACTTTTTTATAAAATTACTGATTTAAAATGTAATACATTTAATTAAAACATTAAAAGATTAATTAAATATTTTAGAAAATGTATCAAAATAACATTTTATTACTAAAGAAAATATAAAAAAGATAAATATGAAAAAATTATAAAATTGTATAAATAATTAAACATATTACAAGCAAATCCTGACAGGTACACTCAGACTGGAGGATTGTTTCACAGCAAATATTTGTGTATAGTTGTAAGCTCGCACCTAGATATTTCTGTCAAATTAAGTCACAGATACTGCTAGAACACTAAGTTCATGATACCCAGGGCAATGGAGTCACCTGGCATTACCAGCCACTAATAAATCCAGTCATATTGCTGTAATACAAAACATTCCATTGTGCTTATTCAAGTAAATTAAACATAATTGGTATTGTATAGTATTGTATATTAAAATAAAATACTATTCTGCAGGAAAGTGTGATTACTAGTGAAATTACTCACCGCACCCTTTTATCCGTCCATATGCATGTCTAGAGAACCAGATTCCATCAAAAGCCTCTTAATTAGCATTTTATTGCTTATCATTTTTCCAAGCCATCACTTCCATTTATAAGAAGCCTCTTAACATACATCTAGTGCTATTCACTGACACCATCTCGAACCCTTCAGTATCCAACAGCAATCAAGACTTGACGTCAGAACAAATTTAAAATGCATAAGCAGAATATTAGATTGGATGCATGATCGTCGAGTTCATTAGGCACAGACAATCAATGAAACAAGACATGCAGAAGAAGTGTCCAAAGTGCTTCAAAGAGCATTCCAAGAATCCATATGGATCCTTATTAAAGCATTCAAGCCTTTGAAGGGAACTTTAGAGACATTGTTGCTTTTTAATTAGACCAAGCAGGTCACAATATCCATATCTCACTTTGATTTAAGAAACCCAGATTATTCACACTCAAGCTGTGACACCAGTTGCTGCAACATTCCAGTCTGTGTTCTTTCTTCCTTGAAAACCTTGATGCCAATTCCATGATCTTTTGGTTCAATAAAACCTGATTTTAAAATACTAGCTGAAAGCATTAAGGAGAACAAGCGAAACAAGCACAGGCACAGTGTACTATCAAACGCTCTTACAGTACCCATTGAGCAATGCTGCAATGGATCTTCACTATACTGAATGCGCTGTCATTTTTCAACTGTTGCTCCTTCAGACCGTGTTCTGGTTTTTATTTAAGTAAATGGCCAAGAAGGTTAATAATTCATGTTATTCAATATTAAATAATGATGCTAACCTGTGACTACAAATATCATGGCTTCTGTTATTCCATTATGTATGCTTTTAAAGCATTTTGTCAGTATAATGGAAATAAAAGCATTAAAATATGTATTTGGTGCTCAATTGTTTTTTGAAGTTGCTTCCCTTTTGTCTGTGGAGATAACACATTGCAGTTAATTTCTCTGGAATAATGTATTTGGCTGCCAGGCAGTGAATGGTCTGATCTGAAGAGTAAAACAGTCAGCTTTCTTATCAAACTGAATCATTTCAGTAAAGGTTTTAACTGCTGAAGAGTTACAAGAATTTTGAAGAGAAAGGCAGTTAAAAAAAACAATTATTCAGAGCAAAACTATTCTGTGGAGGATAAAGTAAAACTGCTGACTTACCCGACAGTTTCCAAGTTCTTCTACAGAGAGAATAATGGTACCACAGTTCTTCCCAGGGATGCCACTGAAAGAATAACACATACAGTACATTAAGTGCAAACAGTTTTGTGTTATTGGGAATAGCAGGGCAGGAATCCTGCACTGTAAACATTCAATTACATTAATTGGTTTGAGTAGAGACAATTTAAATTAAACAAATTAGTCCAATCAAATTAACTTTTATGAGTATTTAGAACTCTTTTTCTTTTGAGTTCACAAAACTGATTTATTTTAAGTCGTTTTATTAACTTGTTTCTTTTAATTTAGACAAACTTATATTGAACTGAAACTGGGCTGGGATTTCCATTTCCCAGCATGCTTTGCCACGACACTCAAAAAGGAGAGTAAATGCTAACATATTTTTTTGTGCAAGATTAATGTAAAGATTTAGGGCCAGATTTACTAACAGCTTGTGCCAGCACAAACCCACTTTTAGCTTTAAAAAACTACTATCACGATTTACTAAAGACACACAGTAAAAAATTTGTTCCGAAAAGGAGTGGACAGGGTTATTTTTGCGGCTAACATTATTGCATATGCATTTGTGGGAGTTTCCCTTTCAAATGCCAAATTTATGGAAGGAGAATATTTAAATTAATCATACAAGGTGATTTACTAAGGGTTGAGCTTGTCATTTTACTTGTGTTTGCGCCATTATTTACCGCCCAAAAAAGCACATCTTAAACCAGACGCTAACTGGTAGATTGCGTTGGTCATTATGGAAATGGTCCGGCTGCATCTGTTCTTAATTTACGCGTTGTCAGTAGATCACGCACAGTATTTTACACTGCGCTTTTTTGGAATCGCACTCTCATGGTAATTTAAAACAAACGCATTATTCTTTCCTTTTTGTATTAGTGTTTAAAATATTTAATTTACAACTAATTAATTTATATCTGAATCTATTTATTTTTATTAGTGTTTAAAATATTTAATTTACAACTAATTAATTTATATCTTAATTTATTTCTTTTTACTGGGCAACCAGGGTAGGCTATGACAGCCGTCATGTAGGCCTATCCTGCCATAGCTACCCAGCTGATGCGAAGTGTATGTGAATTTCTATCTACACAGAAGAAAGCCCTGTACAGGCTCTGCCCCGGTACGGGTTGTGTCGAGCCATTCGTTAGTTTGGTTGTTTGATGAATAAAAGATTAAATGTAGCTGCAATAAACACGGTAATCCGTACAGCTGTAGCAGCGCAGGACTTTTATTCTGCTGTGCGGAACTGAGGATTAACTGATGAAGGAACAGTTTGATCTTCTGCCGACCAATCAGCAGAAAGGCGCGTATAATTCCCGCCCACATCTAGAAATCGAATATTCAAGCCGTTTATTCATTTTTCTACTTCTGAACAAAAAAACGAAAAATCAAGCTGAAATTTTGTTTTTCCGTTTTGTTTAAAAAAAGGAAAAAACGAAAAAGAAGCCGTTTTTTTTTTTTAATACCCGTTTCTATAAGGAAAATCAAATGGCAAAAATATACACTGACCCAATTTGTCCTCTGCTTTTATAGAAGACACTTCTTTTAAAAAAAAATACACTGAATAATTCAAATACACAATGGATTTCAGGCCAGTTTTTCCATTAACATTCTGAAGTTGCAGGATCACCAGAGTTGTTTTGAACTGCATCGGTCTCACCTCCACATGTAGGTTGGGAAGGTCAGCGTTTGCTGCTGCTCATGTTTTTCCCTCAGGTATTAGAGATGACTTGTTAGATGAAGCCTATCGCCTGTTCAATTTGTTAAAAACGATTTCTTCGCTAAAGATAACACTGGTACGTTATTATGTGTTCTTCTGTGTCTTTTCTGTAATATCTAAACCAATTCTCCTTAAATCATTGACAGAGTGGTAAGACATACAGCCAAACAAAATCTTTGATTCAATTATTGAACCAGAAACAAGTAGACAGGGTTAACTGATGGAGTTCAGCTCATTTTCTAAGGTCATACACCTATTAATGCTCTCAGAGTCAGGCTTCCAAACTTCCAAAAAGCTAACAACTGAAAGCAATATTAAACTTGTTGCACTGTAGTTGCAAGATACATACATGAACAAATGTAACTGTAACAAATGTAGCCATATTTTATAGCAACAAGCTGATATATGTACAATGTTCAATGCGACAGGAGAGTAAAAATGATGAAACTGTTCGAAATATGGCATTCTTTCCTATCACAAACCCCACTGGTGTGGCCATTTGTTTATTTGGAAAGGAGCTTTTAACACTGTGTGTTAGTTGTGCTCTGCAGAAGAGCAAAATCAATGGCACTCACGCCTCTCCCTGCTGCATTGCCAATTGATTAGCGTCTGATCAAGCGTCTGAACCCCTTGGTGCCTTTAGCCTGACATTGAACACAGCACACCGTTTTATTCTTATTAATGAAAACTCACCAGAGTTTAATTTTCCTTTCATCAAGATTAAATTGAAAAAGTTATAAAAAAAAAATTAACTGCATACAGTATTGCCATTGAAGCAATGACCTGGAACAGATAATCCAAGCTGTTTAACACATGGGCATAAAATAAGATTTTTTACATTTCTCAGCCATTAAACTCAATGCGGAATCTAAAAATACAGACACTGCCAGTTCAGATTGACTTTTCTCACTATCATTCAAAAGTTTGGTATATTGTGAAATATTACTACAATTTAAAATAACCATTTTCTATTTTCTAAATATGGTCTCTATAGATTTTCAAATTAATATATTCCTGTGATGGCAAAGCTGAATTTTCAGCATCATTCTGAATCATCATTCAGTCGTCAGTATCACATGATCCTTCAGAAATCATTCTAATATGCTGATTTGGTGCACAATAAACATTTCTTATTGTTATCCATGTTATGATGCTTAATTTTTTTTTTGTGAAAACAGTGATATATTTTTTCAAGGTTTTTTGATTAAAAGAAAGATTATCTGAACAGCATTTATTGGAAATGGGAATCTTTTATAACATTAACAAGTTGTCGATGTCACTTTTATTCAGCAAGGATGCTAAATACTTTGCAATGATGCAATAATTCAGTATAAATTAAACACCAACTCCACCTAACACAAACTGCACACTGTAAACCTGAACGCTCAAAATAATTAATTTGAGTAGGGTAAACTTAAATTAAACAAATTAGTTCAATCAAATTAACTTTTGTGAGTGTATAGAACTTTCTTTTTATTTTGACTTCACAAATCTGACACATTTTAGTAATCTGAATTGTTTCATTGTTTTGAGCTGTATGAACTTGTTTCTTTTCATTTAGACAAACTTAAATGTAACTAACACTGGGGTGGAATTTCTATTTCCCAGCATGCTTTGCCACTTGAACATGACACTTGAAAGGGAGAGTAAATGCTAAAATTAAGTGTTATATATGTTGCTGTTGTTAAGTGGGAGATTTAGTGTTTAATGTTTAGCTATGCTAATTTAGAAGAGTTTCTGTTATGTTGGGTTTTTGGGGGGGTTACCATCCTGGTGACAAGTGGAGCATGAGCTATGGTTTGAGAACATATATATGTTAAATGTTCTATATTTCTGTACACATTCAACAATTGCTATCCTATGCTAAAATATGTAAGTGTATATTAGCCTACATGATCATTCTAAGTTAACCCTTAAAGGCAGAGACAGCCGTCCGCGGCTAAAAAATAACTACAGTTCTAAAATGTTTAATAACTTTTAAACCGCTAATCCAATCTGTATGCTGTAAAATGCACCGTACACTCTAAAAAAAGGTTCTATATGGCACCAATTTTGGTGCTTCAGTGGTTCTTCAGAGGTTCTTCACCGGTTCTTTGACTAAGGTGCTATATAGCACCGCTAACTAAGGTGCTATATAGCACCGCTACCATATACATAACATGTCTGATATGTCTGATAAGATATGGGGCCTATTTTAACGATCTGAAACGCAAGTGTCAAAGCACAAAGCGCAAGTAACTTTGTGGGCGGGTCTCGGCGCTGTTGCTATTTTCCCGGCGGGATAAATGGCTCTTGCGCCCGGCGCAAATCTAAAATGGGTTGGTCTGAAGTAGCTTCATTATTCATAGGTGTGGTTTGGGCGTAACGTGAATAAACCAATCAGAGCGTCATCCAACATTCCCTTTAAAAGCAGGTGCGCAAGTTCCATTATGGATTGCTATTATTATGGCGTATTTACAGGCGCACGCCAGGAGCGGTTCACAGCCGAGGAGACTGATGTTCTTGTAAGAGCAGTGAAAGACAGAGAAGTTGTGTTGTATGGGGATGGGAGAAACCCACCCAAAATAGCGTCGGTTAAATAAATAATTAGCCTGAATAATTTGTAAGCTAGATTTATGCCAATTTTATCACATCTTCGTGGCACACCACAATGATTTCCGTCATCTCATGTGTTAATATTTTTTTAGTGTAACAATTTATGATTTGCAAAAATAACTGTTGCATCTGTGTAGATTACATGAGCAAAGTGTATGCGCGTTGTGCACGCTATGGTCAAGCATGCGCCCTTAAAATAGCATAATGAACAACGCGCAACGCGCCACTGACTTTAGACTAGGTTTTTTCTGGTCAGTGGCGCAATTGTTTAATGGAACAGCAAAATAGCACCAGGGATTGTTTGCGCCGGAACACGCCTCCTTTTTTGCTCCTTTTTTGAAGTTCATTCACTAGTTTAGCGACGTGCTTCTGTGGAGGGAAAAGCGCGCTTTGCGCGGGTGCAAAATAGGAATGACACATGCGTCAGTGTACAAAGTCAATTGCGCTGGGTGCAAGATAGGGCCCATGGTGCTATATAGCACTAAAAGTGGTTCCTCTATGATTACGATGAAGAACCATTTTTGGTGCCATATAGAACCTTTTTTTAGAGTGTACGGTGCATTTTACAGCATACAGATTGGATTAGCGGTTTAAAAGTTATTAAACATTTTAGAACTGTAGTTATTTTTTAGCCGCGGACGCTGTAAAGAGGAGAATCTCAGCTTTTCAGATTGATTATTCAGAGGCTCCGTGGTGAGCGTGGATGCGTCATCAAAATCTGCAGCATTGATTCGTCAAGGAAACGCATGTGGGTTGTTCCCCTGAACCAATCACATGTATCTCTGACACAACGTCAAAGTGGGTGTGTATTTGCGTGCATGAAAATAAACCAAAATAAACACACTCTCTCACATAGCACAGCACACAAAAGTCAGTATATTTCTCTATTTGTATGTAATTTGTGTTTTACACCGTTTCAGTATTCTGTTATTATATAACAATCTTTCTATTTATTTTACTCCCTGAACTTTACATTGTCTACATTGTCAGTAAATAAAATACTCCTGTTTTCACTCAAAAACACCTAGAATAATATTACAATAAATGGCTATATAACTTGCTGAGGGATTGTTACATGTAGACAAAATTTCATCTGGAAGTCTAAAACAACCAAGTCTAAATTTATAAAGGAAAAAAAAATCCAAACTTCATCAAGTTCTGTTTGATTTCACAGTAAAAACACCATATTTTTGCTGCCGTTTTTCTTAAAATTCTATTAATTTAATCCATTCTCAGACTAAATAAATTTAAAATTGGGACTTCAAATGAGCTAGATGGAAACGTAATGTTCTCCTGTTTAAAATGATATATGACACTTCATGCTAACTGCTAGAATGGGTGAGAAAAACAAGTCAGGCGCCCAAAAAATAGGTCTTTAAGGGTTAAATGTATGAATACATAACTTTCATGTTATGAATACAAAATAAAAATCTGCCAGTTCTGCTTACTTAAACTTCTCATTTCGTAATTAAAAATTTTTGATGTAACTGATTGCTTCAAATGATTTGACTATGGGCAGATTTTGTTGGCATTCACAGCATTGCACCTTCCGAGGGAAAGTTCGATAATGTTGACATAAGCAATAACGATGATCTAGAGCGCACACCAGCATGAGGAAGGAGATCAAGGCATCTTTTGCACATAGCCGAGAGCTTGATATCAACTTTCTAACCTTTTACTGGGGCCAATGGAGATTCGGTGGATCAATGATACTGTCCCAAATCCACCATTCAAAGCCAAATGACTTATAAGTCAACATCACTCAGCCCAACCTGTTCGCTATGATCAAACAGTCCTTTAACAAAGTATGCACACCAAATCCTGTCCTTAAGGAACAGGGGGAATATTTTTACATACTGATCACAGATGAAAGAAAGTTGGCTGTGGGAGAGGAGTTAGTTAGTATTATGCTGAATATTTTCAGTCTTTGTTGCAGCCGGTGCAGCGTTTTCTTCATCATGGCATCTGTAGCTGTTAAGTATCTCATTTCAAATGGGCAGGCCTGATTTGATCAATTCATGTGAGAAGAGCAGGTGATTTATGGAGCTACTCATCAGCCTAACAAATAGCTCCGTACTTGTGGCTTGTGAGGTATTTCTACGTTATATCAGAAGCTATTCATCAAAATGTTGACAAAGACTCCAGGGTTAACAATAAAGGAAGATTTCTCTTTATACTCATCTTTTTAAGAGTCACAGAAAATTGTACACTGAACCGAAGAATAAAATAAACTGCACTGTAATTAAACGTGATGTCCCATGATGTCTTAAACCTGCCAAAAGCCCTCTGGGTAATCGAAAATGCTTAAATGTCATCTCACATGGCTAAGGAAGATGCATAGCAGGATTTAACGCTAGCCAGCACTGTCAGTCTATACAGCAGGAATTGAGATTTGTGGAGATGTTTGCACATTTCATCATTAGGGTGAAGGATTATGTTGGTATTTAAGTAGACAGCAGGTTGACAGGTGAGAGAGGGGTAAAAAGCAATGGAGGAACAATCAGGGCTGTAAGGAACACTGTCCCGGGCCCTGCGATGAGAGACCAACTAAGATCCTCTATGGCAGGTGTTTCCCATGGGTCCACAAAAGGGTGCTAGGGAGTCTTTGAGATTTTAAAATTTAAGAGGGGAAAAAAAATGATAACAATTGTTAATAATGCTGTTAAAAATAATATATCATAAATAATAATACAAACAATTTTAATATAATTTAATTACAAGGTGTCCGTCACAACAAAAGAGCATCACCGTCTCAGATTTCCGGAGCCACCATTTTGGTGGAAAAGTGATAACAGAGAATGGTTGATTATACGTAAAATTAAAATGTTAAAATGTTTGTTACGACTTTAAAGGTAATAGTGTATACATGATTAAAAACTGTGTAAAATATGCTCTATTTAGAACTGTATTTTGAACAGTATTCATCTCAAAATGTGGTCCTGGTAAACCTCATGTTATGAGGACCAAATGTCAAGTCAAGTCAAGTCAACTTTATTTATATAGCGCTTTTAACAATGGAGATTGTTTCAAAGCAGCTTTACAGTGTTAAACAGCAAAATAATGCAGCCTAATTTTATTCAGCCGTATAGCCATTTGATGTCATCAGTTCATTTCAATTTCCATACGGTGACAGTGTGGGCTTTAGATCAATAATTAGATCAGTAATTTAGTTTATATGGTTAAATTAGTTTATTAATTAGATATATTTCGATGTTTAGTTGAAAAATATAGTGTCCCCAACTGAGCACGCCAAGCCAGAGGCAACAGTGGCAAGGAAACCAAAACCCCATTAGGTGACCTAATGGAGAAAAATAAACCTTGGGAGAAACCAGGCTCAGTCGGGGTGCCAGTTCTCCTCTGGCCAATTAACAAACAGCGTCCCAAATGTCCCAACAAGTATACTAATACCAGAATTTTTTAACATTGTGGAGACATTGTTTGGTCTTCTTAGTATATTCTTCTTAGTTGTTTGAAAGTGTTGTATTTAGGGGATAGAATATACAATTTGTACAGTATAAAAATCCTTATATCTTTGAAAATATGGAAAGTCCCCATAAAACATGGAAACCCAGCATGTGTGTGTGTGTGTGTGTGTGTGTGTGTGTGTGTGTGTGTGTGTGTGTGTGTGTGTGTGTGTGTGTGTGTGTGTGTGTGTGTGTGTGTGTGTGTGTGTGTGTGTGTGTGTGTGTGTGTGTGTGTGTGTGTGTGTGTGTGTGTGTGTGTGTGTGTGTGTGTGTGTGTGTGTGTGTAAGAATGATATTGCTACAGCCCACTTAATACTAAATTTGACTTGGTCCCCCCATAAAAATCGTATCCTATGCTATATGATTTTCAGCATTGAGCATCATTCTAAGAGAATATGTATTGAACATGAGAAAGAAAGTAGAATGAGAGAAAACAGAGAAAGACTCAAAAAAGATTAAAGATTAAATATTCATGTGTTTCCGAGTATGTGAGCACGTATGTAACTAGAGTACCTGAAATAAACAGCCCTGTTTGGGAGCGATAAGCTGTGCATTCACAGACCATTGAGCTGTTAGGCATATTTACATTCATCTGTCTAACAAAGAGATTAAGTGAATAAGTTTATCCAGACTCATTTCATGTGAAACTAAGACAAACAGAGCGGAGGGTGAGATATGATGGATCGCTGATTCACTGCGCAGAGCGAGTCGCAGTCAAGCTGCATTACATAAAGCTCCAGAACTCCACAAGGGGTTGGAATGAGATTATAATTTATATCCAATTGCTTTTCATACTTAGACAGACAAACCGTAATCCTTAAATTCACCCGGAATTGAATTAAGATTGGTGCACCGTTCTCCACCACTTGTGGAGTTTAGTGTTTCAACAGCCTCAAAAGACTGAACACAGCAACAGTGAATATTATGACAGCCGAAGAAACCTGCAAAATGGCTTTAACCAAACCAAATTAAATTAAATTACGCACATTATTCGCAAGTGGCTGCATAATCCATAATTTAAAGGAAACCTCCTGGCTAACCGATCATTGCTTTATCATAATGAAGACTCATTATCAACATCCAGAGCTACTTAAGTAGTTAAACAAGCTTCAGGTGAATAATTATTCTTTATTGTGAGAGAATGCATGCACACCTACAATTCAATGTTATTCATAAAACAATCAATTCAACATAATGGAGTACAGGATCTACCTCAGCTAAACATAAGCCATTCATCAAGCAGAAGAGAAGAGGATGTTTGTTACAGACCTGAAATTGTGCTGACTATGGGTATCTGACTTTCCTTGAATGAGATATTCTTCAGAGAGTCATTTTTGTGTCATAGCTGATGCATTTCTTCTTCCTAGCACTGAAATTCATATCTATAATTCTGTTTGCTTTTGTCCTTATGGCTATAGGCTGCTGCCTATAGGGGAGTCTGATTAACAATATGGCACCGTAAGAGTGTCAGAGGTCTCTTAAAGACAAGAGTCAGTCCTTCTAGAGATCACAGAAATGGCAGTGTGCCTTTGTGCACTCATGAGACTTAGATTTATCCTGCCCTCACGTTGACCACTAAGTGAACAAATCAGCTATTGTCAAAATGACAGCAGGAAGAATATCCATGAGGTAAAATATGTTTCCGGAACTGGAGGCATTTTACATGGTCTGTCTGCGCTTTAAATACTCTGCCGAGAGCAATCATTGTATACATTATGATAACAATTCCCTTTCACAAATGCCCTATAGCCTAGAGTGCTGCTCTAGATGGATTGGAAAATGCATTTCCTGTCCTGAGCTCGCTGAATTTGACAGAATGGCTTAAAATTTCATTTTGTGATGGGGACGCACTGAAAAAAAAAACATCCTTCAGTGTGAATGTTTGTGTATTTGCATAATATGGAGAAGCTTAGACCTTTACGGATTCCTGTGCTGAATGTGTGAACTCCAATTTAATTCATCCAAGGTGATGGATTAACACTAGATTTCCTATTCAATATGACTGTTTAGATGGGACAAGTTTTTTTTTTAATCATACATAATTTTTGCAGTTTTGCTGACCTGCTGATGCCACTTCATGTACTATGACTCTGACGTACTGTGTTATGATTTGTGATATGAATGTGTTATAATATATATATACAGTGAAGAAAATAAGTATTTGAACACCCTGCTATTTTGCACCCTGCTAAGTTCTCCCACTTAGAAATCATGGAGGGGTCTGAAATTGTCATTGTAGGTGCATGTCCACTGTGAGAGACATAATCTAAATAAAAAAAATCCAGAAATCACAATGTATGATTTTTAACAATTTATTTGTATGATGCAGCTGCAAATAAGTATTTGAACACCTGAGAAAAGCTTAATATTTGTGTTAATATTTAGTAAAGTAGCCTTTGTTTGCAATTACAGAGGTCAAACGTTTCCTGTAGTTTTTCACCAGGTTTGCACACATTGCAGGAGGGATTTTGGCCCACTCCTCCACACAGATCTTCTCTAGATCAGTCAGGTTTCTGGCCTGTCGCTGAGAAACACGGAGTTTGAGCTCCCTCCAAAGATTCTCTATTGGGTTTAGGTCTGGAGACTGTCTAGGCCACGCCAGAACCTTGATATGCTTCTTACAAAGCCACTCCTTGGTTATCCTGACTGTGTGCTTCGGGTCATTGTCATGTTGGAAGACCCAGCCTCGACCCATCTTCAATGCTCTAACTGAGGAAAGGAGGTTGTTCCCCAAAATCTTGCAATACATGGCCCCGGTCATCCTCTCCTTAATCAGACCTCCAAACTCCTCAGAGTAAAACATTTTTTTTGGTGTGATTTTAATATGCAAATGACACATTTCTGAGCGTGAAAGAGAATGACATATATATGTCTATAATAATATATTAAAAATGATTTTATTTACTACACGGAAATGCCTGGAACTCAAGGAAGTGCTGTGACGCATGACACAAATAAAAAATAAAAGACTGACAGTAGGGGTGTAACGTTACACAAAACTGACGGTTTGGTACGTACCTCGGTTTTGAAATCACGGTTCAGTACGAGTTCGGTACAGCAGTTTTACAAAATTGCTTTTTATTTATTTTTATATTTAACAGTGGTTTACTGAAGAAGAAAAAAGTGCCTGTCCTTGAATTAATTAAATTATATCTAAAAGTTTATTGAAGATATTTCTGTAAATTATATAGGGAGCCCTTACTTGCACATTAATATTAAAGGTTAACAACAGAGCCCAAACTATTAGCCTAAATTCAGTTGCTATTTATTTTAGGTATAATAATCAACACTCAAATAACACAGTACACAAACAAGTAAACTTCACATTAGGCAGTTTTTGCATTAACTTCTAAATCTAATTATAAAATAGTTTTTTCTCCAATTCGTTGTTGAAATATAATAATGTATACACAGTATCTGTCATTTTCATGACAGGTTTATTTAACATGCATGAAATAATCAAGACATCCATAACAGGTTGAGTAGAATATAATGAATATATAGGCTAATATAGGTCATATATTTAGTGAAAGAGTTGATTTCTCTAGTGAATAAAACTCTGTGGACACTGAATGACTGCCTGAGGTAAATGTGATGCTAACGTTACATGACATTGTTTAGTTTACAGCAGTTATATTGACGTCTTTCCGCCGTTGAAACACTGATTTAGCGATTACACCACATATATACATGACAGTAAGTTGTAATGTATCCTCAGCATACCTTCAGATGGTCATTCATGTTTATTATTTAGGAAGAGATGATCGATCACCTTCACAGATGATCGCGTTCACGCTTGAACTGTGATCACTGATCAATCCGCCACATAGAGCGTCAAAACGGCATTTATCGTTTGAATTTCGTGATAAAATGGACTGAATACTTAATATGTTCGTGTGGGAACTCGGAGTGAAGTGTTTTCCGCGCTTGAGCCAACTGTGAACTGTTAAAGATCGCACTCGGTTACACGCGTGCACCGAACCTACCCCCCAAAAGAAAAACTCTCCGGTTCTACGCGATTCACGTAAATGACCCAATTGACCAAGAAAACGGCGATTGTCGCCGAAAAGCGACAAGTTTGCAGGTGTGCTTAATACAGTGCAGTCGCCCTGTCCCATGTGCAGAAAAACACCCCCAAAGCATGATGCTACCACCCCCATGCTTCACAGTAGGGATGGTGTTCTTGGGATGGTACTCATCATTCTTCTTCCTCCAAACACGTTTAGTGGAATTATGACCAAAAATTTCTATTTTGGTCTCATCTGACCACATGACTTTCTCCCATGACTCCTCTGGATCATCCAAATGGTCATTGGCAAACTTAAGACGGGCCTTGACATGTGCTGGTTTAAGCAGGGGAACCTTCCGTGCCATGCATGATTTCAAACCATGACGTCTTAGTGTATTACCAACAGTAACCTTGGAAACGGTGGTCCCAGCTCTTTTCAAGTCATTGACCAGCTCCTCCCGTGTAGTTCTGGGCTGATTTCTCACCTTTCTTAGGATCATTGAGACCCCACGAGGTGAGATCTTGCATGGAGCCCCAGTCCGAGGGAGATTGACAGTCATGTTTAGCTTCTTCCATTTTCTAATGATTGCTCCAACAGTGGACCTTTTTTCACCAAGCTGCTTGGCAATTTCCCCGTAGCCCTTTCCAGCCTTGTGGAGGTGTACAATTTTGTCTCTAGTGTCTTTGGACAGCTCTTTGGTCTTGGCCATGTTAGTAGTTGGATTCTTACTGATTGTATGGGGTGGACAGGTGTCTTTATGCAGCTAACGACCTCAAAGAGGTGCATCTAATTTAGGTGGACATTTTATAGGCAGACTAACAGGTCTTTGAGGGTCAGAATTCAAGCTGATAGACAGGTGTTCAAATACTTATTTGCAACTGTATCATACAAATAAATCGTTAAAAAATCATATATTGTGATTGCTGGATTTGTTTTTTTAAGATTATGTCTCTCACAGTGGACATGCACCTACAATGACAATTTCAGACCCCTCCATGATTTCCAAGTGGGAGAACTTGCAGAATAGCAGGGTGTTCAAATGCTTATTTTCCTCACTGTATATATATATAATAATTTTTTTTTAAAATAATTAATATTAAAGAATTCTTTAAAAATCTGTAAATATTATACTAAATATTGATTATATAACATTATATGTGATATTGATACACTATAGCCGCTTTTCCACCACTGGGCCAAACGGTTCTCATTTTGTAACCGTTCCATTCCATGCCGATCCAGGCCAGCTGGTACGGTTCTGGTTTCATTTTCTGCTGTGGGGCTTGGTAATACAATGGTTTACTGATGAAATGAGATGTAAATAACGACTGCATGATGATCAGATATTTCTTTTAATTTTATTATTAATTTGTGTTTACGTCGCTCAAATACAGCACTCAGCCAGCTACAGAGAAACTGGTAGCCTGGAAACAGAAAAAAGAAACAAATCTTGTGGCAACGTCACTTCACAGATTCTACCAGCGCGGTTCAGCAAGGTTAGACAACTGCGCCAAGAATTTCGGGCTGAGAACAGTTTGTAATCTCTCAAGTGGAAACACAACTGGAACCGTTCCTTACTAGTTTAAGAACCATTCAGCCTGACAGAGGAAAAGTGGCTAATATTGCCAAAAGTATTGGGACACCCCTCCAAATTATTGAATTCAGGTGTTCCAATCACTTCCATGGCCACAGGTGTATAAAATCAAGCACCTAGGCATGCAGACGCTTCTACAAACATTTGTGAAAGAATGGGTCGCTCTCAGGAGCTCAGTGAATTCAAGTGTGGAACTGTGATATGTTGCCACCTGTGCAAGTCCATTTGTGAAATTTCCTCACTACTAAATATTCTACAGGTCAACTGTTAGTGGTATCATAAAGTGGAAGCAATTGGGAACAACAGCAACTCAGCCATGAAGTGGTAGGCCACATAAAATAATCACAGAGCGGGGTCAGCGCATGCTGAGGTGCACAGTGCACAGAAGTCGGCAACTTCAGTCAATAGCTACAGACCTCCAAACTTTGTGTGGCTTTCAGATTAGCTCAAGAACAGTGTGTATAGAGAGATTCATGGAATGGGTTTCCATGGCCGAGCAGCTGCATCCAAGCCTTACATCACCAAGTGCAATGCAAAGCATCGGGTGCAGTGGTGTATTGATTATATAATATTATATATGACATTGATATATATATAATGATTATACTGTACAACATGTCTATAATAGCTACTTAGTTTGATGAAAGGTCAGTTTCATAATATGTATATGACTAAATCAACCTTTCTCCAATGAAAGTAGACTGTAATAGTCAGTAGTCTGATCAGGAAGAAATAGCTCCAGTGTATCAGAGCAGTATCACAACACATTTTTGCAGTTAGTTTATCTTGGGGGGTGTGGTGAGGTTGGGGATGGGTGTTTGGAGCTGTGCCCGTCATCGAGGGCAAAAGTTAGTTGTTGTTGTTTTTTTTTGTCTTGCTAGCATTTAAATGTGAAATACTTTTTTCTTCAGTAAAAAGCTCAAACAGCCTGCAGTCAGAAACACATGGCTGTGTTGTCCCACCAGAGTATTGACTCTGAGACCTAGATAAGACTCACTGGCCCATATTTCTCTCTCTCTCTCTCTCTCTCTCTCTCTCTCACTCTCTCTCTCTCTCTCTCTCTCTCTCTCTCTCTCTCTCTCTCTCTTTTTTTTTCCCCTACCCCCTCCCTCTCTATTTGTCAATGCAGCTCAGCATTTCCAGAATCAAAGCATACAAGTCCTGTTTAACGCTGATATAAAGCACAGGCCCAATCCATCAGCATGACATAATAACCCAATGCCACAGGCCAGAAGCATCGTGCCCATTCAAACTGAATGGGCACAAAAATCCAAACGTCAAAGCTGCCCTTTTCTATACAATGAAAATGCAAAATAAGCAGAAATAAGAAAAGTATTTTTTTCCTTTGGTCTAATCAAAGGCACCAAGTAAGCTGTAACTGCTACTGATGCTCCCTGAAAAAAATAATCATATATAATATACATACATTCTTTGTTGTTCAAAGATAAATAGCCTTACTTTGGGGTCAATCTGATTAAATCGCCACCACTAAAGGAGAAAGATTTACAGGTGCTTTTAAGGCACAGATGGGCTAAATGTACTGTATTCAATAAGGTTTATGTTACCTCCCTTCCTATATCACCTATATGAACATGATCTGAAGTGTAGACAGCTCTAATTGAATCTAAAGCTGGGCTATGAGTCGTGTTCTTTCAGCACACAGCCAGTGAAGGGAGATGATGAATTAACATTGCTAAAATTCAAATCCAATCAGACTAGTTTTGCAGTTTGTCTTAAAGCAGTTCAGCTCGCAGCTAAATTCTCCATACTCTGTTTATTGCCAAACAATTCTCTGTATTCAGCTGCCAAGTCTGTAGTTTCTGTGATTTATTTATTTCAACACAACAGATACATTTCAAGAGGTGACTGCATCTATATCAGCTGCACAGAATAGATGGAGTGAACGCTATAGTATGTTTCCTGCAATAGATACACAAAGACTGCTCTAAGGCTATGGGGAATTATAGAAGAGTGGAAAGAGGACCATATTAGAGAGTTTGCTGTTCAAAAGCAGGTCATCCTATACTCAGGCATTTTAGTATTGTTTGATTCTTCAATTGCACACAATGATTACAAAGTTATTTTTCTTCAGTTACTCTACAGTTACTCTTCAGTTACTCTGTACAGTTATACATTCATATAAAGTTTGCATTAACACAAAACCAAAGTCAATTTCTGTATTCCAATTCACCTACTTGTACTATGCACTAAAATACTATTTTTAGTATTTTAGCTGTGGGCATTTTTAATGCAGAGAACTCTCCTACTATTTTTGCATAATAATGCATATAAAAGGCCTAGCATATCGTCGCTGTCCGATGAAACTCACGTATGTCCAAAACGCTTACTTTTCAGGAAGTGAAAAAAACACTGTATTTCAAAAGCAGTTGAATGTAGCGTTGTCATACTTGGTACGGCATCTTTACATGTAACCATATTCTTGCCAGTGTAATGATATAATCCACATTTGACCAAAATTGAGTTTAAATGGACATACGTGCATATTTTACAGTAACGGTGGTCGATACGCGTTCTTCCGATCATTAATTAGAATGGCAAAGTCGCGTTTCAGCAGAGGAATACGTGAGGAATACAGAGGAATACATGCTGGATATTCTCAGCCTCTGGCAAGCGGTGATAGCAGTATGAGTGAGGCATGTTCTAGTGACAATCATGACAGTAGCATTACAGGCTATAATTTGATCAGTTTGACTGAGAAAAAAAGGCTGAATCTTATCAAAGAGACCGAGTTTATTTACATACTAGCAAGCAAACTAATCTGTGAAGAACTAGATTAGAACTAAACTGCGGAGAGCTTCAATGTCGTACTATCGGCTATCCAGTGCTGAGCTTCGATCAAACAACTTCACGATACCAGCGAGACCGGCGAGATGCTTCCACAGGGCGGGAGATACGCGGCGTGATTGACAGCTTTGACACCAAATGGATATACATGAAAATCAGATGACATGATTTCACAACTTTTCATTGGCCATTTAGATATGTGACGCATACTGTATACGGAAATGAACCTGGGCATTCAATCCGTCGAAAAATCTCAAAATCGGCAAAATGGACATACGTGGTTTTCATCGGACAGCGACGATATATTTAATGTATTAAATCATATATTTAATTATTTCAGCCTTACTCAAAGGCCGTGGAAACAGGCCAGTGGGTTCGTTACGCACGTCAATCCATTCCCGACGTTCTTATTTTGCTTCTTATGTATTAAATATACAGGCCATTAGTTTATAAAACCGTGATCAAAATTATAATACAATTTATAGAAAACGAAATTCACTTTAAAGAAATGATTTCTGCAAAACAACACTCAATAAAAAGCATGTCTGACCCCACTCCATGTCTCCAGACATATTGTGCGTCTTATAGCCTATCTTACTCATGCTGCTCACTTTTCATCATCAACATATGAAATTAAAACAATAATATAATAGGCAAATATTTAAAGATATAGCCTAACTATGAATCTAAATAGGCTACGTTTTGCATGTAGCCAACTCCACTCCAAACGCTTCAAAAATGTATTTTGTTTATTAAACGCAAAGTTTTTAATTTCAAATTTAATTTCTAAATTCAGTTCATATTTCCAACAAACGAAATTCCGAGCCAAAATAACGAAGTGGTAAAAAAAACTGCAAAAATTATAAATATTAAAGAATTTGCGGGCGCTTTCGTCGGCATGAGTAGCCTATATAGGCTATAAAATGTGCAATATGTCTGGAGACATCCAGGTCAGACATGATTTTTATTGAGTGTTGTTTTGCAGAAATAATTTCTTTAAAGTGAATGTCGTTTTCTATAAATTGTATTTTAATTTTGATCAAGGTTTCATAAACTAATTGCCTGTATATTTAATACATAAGAAGCAAAATAAGAACGCGGAGAATGGATTGACGCGCATAACGAACCCACTGGCCTGTTTCTGAAAGCGTCTTTCTTTTTAATAGATTTCTTGAATGTCTTAATTACTGTAGATAGTAATTATAGATAGTTATGATATTTGTGGCTGCACCGGGGTTCTTCATTACTAGGTTAAAGCTACGCGCTAATCATGAGCGGTCCATAGCATCTGCTACCCATGGCTGTTAAGAACTGTAGGCTACATCACTAAATTACAACAATTTCGTGCTATGGGCACTGCCACTGATACAGGCAGCGGATGAGCCTATTTTTCTGCTTTTCAAACAAGTGTGACAAAGGCATGGGCTAAATAAATTCTCTACTGTGGATACAGACATATATACATACATCACTATACAACACATGTCCTTATTAGGAGAAAATATATGTCGTTTTAACAAGAAAAATATTTTAACGACATAAGATCTTGTTATTACGAGAAAATTATGTCGTTTTTACAACATAAGATCTCGTTATTACGAGAAAAGATGTCGTTAAAACGACATAAGATCTCGTTATTACAACATAATTGAGTGGGACGAAAAAAAGTATTTGGCAGCAACGTGTCACCGTACATCGCAATGGGTTGTGGACAATATTAGCCATTAGTGTGTGCATGGATCTATTTATTTCAACATGTCCTCCAACCAATACGCCTATATAGGTTGTTTGTCACTTCCCTGAAATACGACCCATAGGAGCATTTACTAAAGTTGCGCCCCTATCGACAACAGGACACTTTCATTTTAATGCATTGTTCCCTTTTATTTGCGTCATATTTCGGGGTTTGCGTAGCTAAATTGGTAGAGCATTGCAAAATACAACATCATGTAATCATGTGATCATGCAATCGTGGGTTCGATCCCAGGGAACACATGCTCATAAAGTGTATATGCACTATAAATCACTGGGTAGTTTTAGGGGGTGGGGTGGTTTTAGTTGTTGATAAAAAACTTCATTTCATGATGACAGATGTAACACCACACTGTCATTATTTTTACAACAGCTAGAGGGCGCAGGACTTTAAAACGTAAATAAACATCGTAATAAGGTGCTTGAAAAACGACCAGTCTGTTTTTTTTTGAAGGACAGTCTGATTTATTTGATATCTACTGTATATATTAGGGATGCCACAATTCTCAATATAATATTGAACCGTTTTGTACGGCATTCACTGTTTAATACGAGCTTGTGAATTGCGTTTTTTCCGGTTTTGCATTTAATTAATTATTTTTCTACAAAATCTATCATTTGCCTCCATCCCAATACTGAACAACGCAACATACATTCACGTCACACATTAGTGGTAGAGTTATACTAGAGTTAACACAATAGTTATTCACAATCACGAAAGTTAATTATTTGCATGCGTTTTAAAGCCTTGCCAGTTTCATTCGCGTGCGCAGTTTTAACATGCTTTTCCGAGCGGGCGCACTAAACGCCTGTCAAACACGTGATTACAGGACTAAATAGTAGTCTTACTGCGCTAATACTGTCAAATACACACAAGGTTAACATAAACACAGTCGGTTATGTCTAAAGTGAAAGTAAAATCAAGTATATTAGATGCACGTAGGTCTTAAATTGACAGCAGTGCAGTAGTGAACATGCGGTCCTTAAAGGGACAGTTCACCTCTAAAATGATGTCATTATTTATTCACTCAAATATTGTTTCAAACCTGTATTCATTTCTCGATGACAATTTTATCCTTTTAAGGTTAATACAACAACAAAAGACAAAGAGAAAATCACTCACTGCTCTTGAATGAAAAACTAATACAGTAGCTAAGAATCAATGTATATTTTATAGTGAAGTCTATGTAGTGTTTTATTTTTACATTTATTCATTCAGTTTCATATGTAAATGCTGCTGTACAGCTCTGAGCTGCCAGTGTAAATCTTTATATATATTTATTTTATTTTATACAATACACTAGGAAATCAAGGTTTTTTTTTAAGTAAAGTTTTAAGTTTAAGGTAGGTTTTTCAATTATTTTAAGTAAAATAAAGAAAGAGTCTTGCAATAAAAAATAGTCTTTTTTCTCCTTAACCTCTTGCTGTTCCTGTCGCCTAAGAATAGAATAACAAAAAATGTATGTGACAAGCCATCAGAACCGAACCGAACCGAAAACCGTGGCTAAAAGCGAGGTATGTATTGAACCGTGAACTAACTGTATTGTTGCATCCCTAGTATACACTGGTAAGGATTATTAGGAACACCATACTAATAATGTGTTTGACCCCCTTTCGCCTTGAGAGCTGCCTTAATTCTACGTGGCATTGATTCAAAAAGGTGCTGAAAGCATTCTTTAGAAATGTTGGCCCATATTGATAGGATAGCATCTTGCAGTTGATGGAGATTTGTGGGATGCACATCCAGGGCACGAAGCTCCCGTTCCACCACATTCCAAAGATGCTCTATTGGGTTGAGATCTGGTGACTGTGGGGGCCATTTTAGTACAGTGAATTCATTGTCATGTTCAAGAAACCAATTTGAAATGATTCAAGCTTTGTGACATGGTGCATTATCCTGCTGGAAGTAGCCATCAGAGGATGGGTACATGGTGGTCATAAAGGGATGGACATGGTCAGAAACAATGCTCAGGTAGGCCGTGGCATTTAAACAATGCCCAATTGGCACTAAGGGGCCTAAAGTGTACCAAGAAAACATCCCCCACACCATTACACCACCACCACCAGCCTGCACAGTGGTAACAAGGCATGATGAATCCATGTTCTCATTCTGTTTACGCCAAATTCTGACTCTACCATCTGAATGTCTCAACAGAAATCGAGACTCATCAGACCAGGCAACATTTTTCCAGTCTTCAACTGTCCAGTTTTGGTGAGCTCGTGCAAATTGTAGCCTCTTTTTCCTATTTGTAGAGGAGATGAGTGGTACCCCCGGTGGGGTCTTCTGCTGTTGTAGCCCATCCGCCTCAAGGTTGTGCGTGTTGTGGCTTTACAAATGCTTTGCTGCATACCTCGGTTGTAACGAGTGGTTATTTCAGTCATAGTTGCTCTTCTATCAGCTTGAATCAGTCGGCCCATTCTCCTCTGACCTCTAGCATCAACAAGGCATTTTCGCCCACAGGACTGCTGCATACTGGATGTTTTTCCCTTTTCACACCATTCTTTGTAAACCCTAGAAATGGTTGTGCGTGAAAATCCCAGTAACTGAGCAGATTGTGAAATACTCAGACCGGCCCATCTGGCACCAACAACCATGCCACGCTCAAAATTGCTTTAATCACCTTTCTTTCCCATTCTGACATTCAGTTTGGAGTTCAGGAGATTGTCTTGACCAGGACCACACCCCTAAATGCATTGAAGCAACTACCATGTGATTGGTTGATTAGATAATTGCATTAATGAGAAATTGGACAGGTGTTGCTAATAATCCTTTAGGTGAGTGTATATCAAATATCTATTTATATTTGCCATTTTTCATCAATGTTTTTTAAAGGCTAACAACCTTAACATTTTCAGATTAACAGCAATATTTTTGTGCCTCATGTCATGTGTACAGTGGCATTAATGGCATTAACAGCTTTATATTTATAATTTTTAATCAAATCAATATTTGGTGTTCTTTTCACTGGACTTTTACTCAATTAATTTGCAAATGGAACTTTTGGGAAACTAAAATGAATATTTTCTACTGACACACTAAAGTAGTAAATAAAAATAAATATCTCAAGGCAAATATTTTAGTGAAACAAAAATTGTGACTTGCATAGTATATGTCAGTGACACTACAGACAGCAGGCGTTGATTACAGTGCCGTTCATTCTATCCAATATATGAAATGAACATTTAAGACAGTCACTTTAGTGTGGAAACCAGTTGCTACTCTGACAACTAACAGAATTCTGTACAAACACAACCTTATTTAGAACTCTAAAACAGAACTGACAAGCATTTCTGCTGCTGTGTGGATGCAGTATCTCTCTCTGTTCCAGCCCTCACTCTTCCCTGTCTGTCTCCATCTAGTTCAACATTATCTGTGAAAACTGTACAGAGATCAGGGGCTCAAATTCTCCCCTAAAGCTCTTAAACTCCCAGATATTTTGAGCAGAACAGCTCATCATCACTGGGCAATCTCTTCTTCACATCCAAATTTCACCAATTGCACACCCCTTTCTGCACAGATAATGCCCCATAAATGAAAGCAATTCATACGCCTTAGTCCAGCATGAGATTGGGTAGGTGGTTCAGGTTGATCAATAGGGTCTGTTCCACTCACAGCACTCAATCACGTACTGTATATAAAGGCGGACTAAACCCTGCAATCATTACATCTAGCTCCAAAACTAAAGCTTGCATTCTGTACAAGCAGCCAGCACAGATTTAAAACTTATGGAGGGAAGATGTGTCTGCACTTTTATGTCCCAAGGGTAGATTTTTATTAAAACTAACCATTTTTTTTCTTTTTGCTATATGAAGGTTAGATTATGCCCTCGCACTTATGTTTTCTATATTTCATTTATCATTATACTTATTTGCAGCTGTATCATACAAATAAATATGTAAAAAATCATACATTGTGATTTCTGGATTTTTTAAATTTAGATTATGTCTCTCACAGTGGACATGCACCTACGATGACAATTTCAGACCCCTCCATGATTTCTAAGTGGGATAACTTGCAAAATAGCAGGGTGTTCCTCACTGTATATATATATGTATATATATATATATATATATATATATATATATATATATATATATATATATATATATATATATATATATATATATATATATATATATACATACACACTGGACAGTGAAGTGTTAGAATCTTTTTGTTTTTGAATGTTTTTTTCTATTTTTGGAGATACAAGGTTTCCACCCTACAGCAATGATATACATTTTTAAAACTATGATAAACAAAAAACAAAACAAAAAACAAAGAAATGCACAAAAACATGGAAAAGTCCAAATAATTAAAAATGACAGGTGTCCTCTTAATCATTTCCATCACCACTAACAAATTGTACAAAAAACAACCAAGCTTTAGTTTACTAAAATAATGAGGAGATTGTTTGAGGTGAAATATGAAAAAATTAAGAATTTTTTAAAAATAAATATTTGTGATAGTCAAATTATGCAAAAAGTTTGAAAGTGCAATGTAATTTCAAATGCCAAAAGTTTTTTTTTTCCTTTCTAAAATGTCAGTGGCAGCAGTTGAAGAAACCTCCACCTCTAAAGGTTGCCGAATTCTTTAGGAGTAAATACAGCATGGAAGTCTGGCTGTGTTCCATTAGCGTTTGCAATCTGCACCGACAAGCCTAATCTGCTACAGTGACATAAAACACAGATGGTGAGGGATAGATGGGAGTATCCATCATCATTCCGTAGCTATAACGCTCTGAACTACACCAGAACACCAGGCTACGGCCCATTTCAGCAAGATCTAAACAGGAAAACAGTTTAAGCCGATCAAGTGGAGTGCATGATAGCTGCTTGGCCAAAGTCAAAATATACAATGCTCAAGGTTTACATCACGCTAGAGCCTCCTCATGACATGCCCTCCATGCCAGAGTCTCTAGTCGTCATGGCCGCTGCACCTAAAACTACTAAGGTATTTCCTAGGCATTTGAGACTGGCTTCTAGTTTGGTGGACTCACCATTGATGTTGGTGTGATACTGTTGTCAAAGTTGGTGCTGAATTTCTTTTTTTTTTTAAACAAGCTCAACATATATGTCTGTGATTGGCTGCAATGATCAACACTTCAAAAACATGCTGTAAATAGACGTCTTTGATGCTCTTCACTGAGTGCTTACACAGAAACACACAGGAGCATTTGAAAGCAGCCGTCTATCAGCAGATCTGTCTATAAGTGGATATATTAGGGATCTGCTGAAAGATGCCTTCTTTCAAACGCTCTTGTGTGTATCCGTGTAAGTGCTCAGTGAAGAAGAGCATCAAGGATGTCTATTTACAACATGTTTTTTGAGCGTTGATCTTCATAGCCAATCACAGATATATTGAGCGTGTGAACACGATGGCCAATCAGACGTGTTTAAGAATCTGTTCAATAGGGCTCAAAATGGTAGAGAAAAATGCTGGTATTGTCACATTTTTTTATCAACTTGGTACCAAAGTCGGTACTTTTGACAACACTACGGTGTGAACAGCTGGCATCTCAATGGTCCCAACATCGTCCTCAAGCTCAGCGTACCCAAGTTCAGTGGTCCTGAGTCTAGAAGTCACAAAGGTCCTCCCACCATCAGCTATGCTTCCTGTGATCCTGTGATGCTTCCTGCAAACGCCATCTTGTGTGCGTGGGCCATTCACACTTCTCTACTCCTCCTGAGGCGGTGGCATCAGCTCATAAACTCTCGGTCCACGATGACACAACCAGGGAGATCCTGGTTTGTTTCGTCTTGGCCAGAGAGGCCATTCTAAGTTCCTATGTCATTTAAAGACTCTGCTTGCTTGCAACATACTGCACATTACTCTTGAATGTCCTGCCTATTCTTGTCCTAGTCCTGTCAATTCTTTGTTTCCTGTGGCTAGTAATCTGTCTGAGATGGTTTCAGGCACAAACGTTGAGCCCATACAGCTTCTCTAACTTTGAATACATCCCGATCTGATTGAGGAGGCAGGCATGGCTCATAGAACAGTGCATTAGCTTCTTACCCCAGAGGCTTTTCCAGATGACTGCCTGGTGAACCCACTATCTCACCCAGAGTGCAGAAGGTCTGACCTAGGAAGTCCTACAGACGGGCGGCCCGAACAAAAGATGGCCAAGAGGAGGTGGGATTGGCACGCAGGAAATAAAGGAGAGAGAGAGCAGAACGAGTCAGGGTGGTACTGGGTATAAATGAGTTGTACCGGTAAAGAGAAAATTCTAAGAGTGCAAGGCAGAGACGTACGTTCAAATCGGAGGGCTTCCAGGAGGGAGGTGAGGCCGCAAATATATCAATAACAACAGAGCATATCATGTAACAGAAAAGACAAAACAAAAAAAAAACACCAAAAATACAAACGAATTGAAGAAGTCAGGCCGAAGAGGATAGGAGAGAAAAAACGAGAGTTAGAGTATAGTGAGAAAGGATCTTGGAGGAGAGAGAAAGGGAAAACACCCACAATGATCACAGATTACAAATCAAAATAAAAAAAGAGTGATAAAACCAAATCATGAATCTGAATTTCACTTAAAATTAACAGACGCACAAGCACAAAAACAATCGGTTGGTTCTATACAAAACCATTATTTCATAAACTGCCCTCAGTTGTTTACTGTCTGCATAGTTTTGGTACAGGTTTTATATTTATGAAACTCAAGCAATTATGTAAAAATGCCCAAAAACCTACAACCTATTATTTTATAATACTTCTATACATTGTATAAAGTATAATAATAATATAATTTTATAATTCATTATACTTCTCATTAATTGCTCAAATAATGAATCTGATTGTGAATTGTGAATTACATTATAATAAGTCTAATTTCCATAGAAAGAAAGCTTGTTTCTGCTAAAAAGAATGACAATGACTGTGAATAAAAAGTGTTTTAGTGAATTCGTCCCTGAATCCATTATTTTAGCTTGCCTTTTATCAGTTTAATTGGGAACAAATTGTGGTTTCTATTTATGCAGAATACAGTGCTATATTGTACTATTATGAGCCAAAGTGAGTTTTATTAGAGAGCCAGAGAGAGAACGTTCCTTCTTCAGTTTTGCACAGCTTTGATGACACAAAATATGACATAATTTTCAATCATTTTAGATTGCATAAAACCAACTGCAGAATGAAGAAGCATGCATGTCAAAATCTGAGTGCAATCGCCAATGAACACAAGGAACTTTTATATACATCCAAGCAAACACACATGCACATACATACAGTATATACACAAAATAACACTTAAAATTGCTGCTATATACTCACGTGTTTGGCCAGATCAGGACTTTTGGAGTCAATGTCATATCTGAAATCCAAGAGAACAGCTTCAGTCAGTATTATTAGATGATAGCATGGCCCATTTTCTCTTGTTGTTCAATCATCCTTGCATTATTTGATCCAAAATAGACTTTTAATAATTATAATATTTTGATTTCTTATCATTTTAATGTTTCAAAGTCTGCATAAAATGACAATTCACCTCTGTTTTCTAAATGCATGTTACGGATCTTATTGTGAACAATAAATCTTAGCATGCATTTATTATAATTTTTTTAATTGACCTTGTATAATGTTTAATTAAAATGGACCTTCCAGCGAAAAAAAAAACATATTTCTCTCAAGACTTATCCAACCATTTGGTCCGCCTCTGCAAGCTCACGTTCATCAAGTGCAATGCCCGACATCTCAAAATGTTATCAAGAATCACTGTATAGAACCAAGTCCTAGACTTTTTATTTTATAATAATTTGTCACACTCGGATGTACATCACCATATGGAAGAAAACATTTGTTGCTAGTTCCATTGCATTGTGACAAATCAAAACTTGAATTTGCATCTGGTGAAGAAATTATACGTTTCAACCTAAATCACCGATCACCGTTAGTCTGCATTTAAATTCTTGCCGTTGTTAAAATGTGAGTGGAAACACTGTTCTGGGGCACAGCTGGTTGGCTCTGTGAATATTTGCATTGGTATAAGCGAGAGTTGGTATAAACGTGGAAGGTTTCTTGCTGACGGCACACTGAACTCTCCAATTAAGTGCAGCCTGCACTGCAGCAGCCCCTTTTCAACACAGCAGAACACATTTAAGGTGGTGAATGAGAGTGAGATGGACAGTTGGGTGCAGGGAAGGGAGAAACGCATTGTAAATCATCTGGGATCCCACGCCACACATTTGCTTTTGAACCGCTGCGTAAAGATTGAGGATAAAACTCATCTGAAATATTTATCACCCTTTCACTGATCCAGCCCCTTCCACATGACAGTCAAGAGAGAGGCAGCATCAATAATTACAGAGGAAGACGCATTGCGAGAGGGAGAGACAAACAGACAGAGCAAGAGCAGAAAGCCCGGAGTGGGACAGCCCATCGGAGAGTAAGGCAGATTTCTGTGTGTCAGCATCAAAGGGAATAACTCACATGTCAAAGCGAAGACTCTGCTTCTCCTCAAAGAAATAGTCCAGGATGTACTTTCTCACAAAGTCTGGGTTCAGGGTGTTGTCAATGACTTCGGTTCTCCCAAACTACACAAAAAGAGAGAGAGAGAGAGAACAGCTACATGGGAATGAAAAAGTTGTCACCGTTCAGCTACAGACATCTCTGTCCAGTCCATCAACTGCTCCGTTCTTGTGACTCTGCAGCCACAGGAAAAACTAGAGGTGATATTTTGAGAGGTGAAGTATCTAAGCTCCTAATGAACAACAGGAAACCCTGCTCAGAATCAGTAATGTGCATGTGTGTGAGTGTGTGTGTGTTTGTGTGTGTGTGTGTGTGTGTGTGTGTGTGTGTGTGTGTGTGTGTGTGTGTGTGTGTGTGTGTGTGTGTGTGTGTGTGTGTGTGTGTGTGTGTGTGTGTGTGTGTGTGTGTGTGTGTGTGTGTGTGTGTGTGTGTGTGTGTGTGTGTGTGTGTGTGTGTGTGTGTGTGTGTGTGTGTGTGTACGTGTGTGTACGTGTGTGTGTACGTGTGTGTGTACGTGTGTACATGTTATTCTATCCCGGTGGGGACTGCAACCTAAATAAACAGACTCATGGGGACTCATGTCACTGTGGGGACCTAAATTGGGGTTTCCATGAGGATACAAGCTTATAAATCATACAGAATGAGTTTTTTTTGAAAATGTCAAAATGCAGAAAGTTTTCTGTGATGGGTAGGTTTATTGTGAGGGGATAGAATATACAGTTTGTACAGTAGAAAAGACATTACGTCTATGGAGAGTCCCCACAAAGATAGTAAACCAGACGTGTGTGTGTGTGTGTGTGTGTGTGTGTGTGTGTGTGTGTGTGTGTGTGTGTGTGTGTGTGTGTGTGTGTGTGTGTGTGTGTGTGTGTGTGTGTGTGTGTGTGTGTGTGTGTGTGTGTGTGTGTGTGTGTGTGTGTGTGTGTGCAAATGAAGACTACACAGGTAATAAAGATTCACAAATATAAATGAGTTGAAGGCTCTGAGCTCATGCATGGGATACAACTTTAATGACAGTCTATGCGTCCACCTGAACAAATGCAGTACTTCAACTGTGATTTCTATGTTAATGTACAAAAAACAGTTCCCTTTCGTTCAGTCACTACGACGTAATGTTAGTGACTAACGAATGGGGGTTTCGCTTAGAAGCCTATCATCTAGAAAACGCCCAATGGTGTGCCAATGCCATGGGCATGCGGAATTTGCATACGTAACTCCGCCTCACCGCGTGAGTATAAAAGGAAGTACATGGCAATATCGCATTACGTTTCTGTTTCGGAGCCAAGACTGCCTACCTCTTCACTCCTCACAAGCCTTCTGAGACTCTGTCAGCTTCTTCGAGACGAGCAGCTTTCCAGTCGGTGTTGGTGTGACGGCGCGTTCCAGTGATCGCATACTTCCTGCCTGTTGATCTGTGCAGTGGTCTGCATCCAGCTGGTGTGTTCCCTGGGTGCTTCGGCATCGACTGCGAGGCTTCCTCTCACAAAAAGAGCTTACACGTGGCATGTCCTTTTCAGGATGTCTCGCCTGTGTACTTCTGGGTGCTGTAGATTTCTCTCACCCTCTGATGGGCACAAGCGCTGTGTGACGTGTTTGGGCTTTCAGCACGCTCAGGCAGCGCTCGTGGATGATTCATGTTCCCACTGCGGGAACATGATCATCTCGGTGTTACGGTTGAGACTCCGTGAGCTCCGTGCTGATGCCAGAGCAAGAGTCCCCTCTGCCACACCCCAATCTGCAGTCTCCACGAGAGGTGGCACTTTGGCTGGTGGCCAGGGTGACTTGAGGGTGACGGTGTGGAATAAAGCTCCGACGCTCATGCCTCGGCCCACACCCCCCTCTCATGCACCGAACCCGCCGTGCGTTCAACCATCTACATCGGGCCGGCTCCTGCTGTCCCGACTGTGGCGTTTGGCCGCCACTTCTCTGCATGCCATGGCAATTCTTCAGGCCTACCAGGCCAAGTTGCTGTGTGACCTGCACGAGAGCGGAGCTGATCCAGGACTCAGAGATGAGTTGCGTGCCACCACCGACCTCGCTCTCCGGGCGACGGAGGTGACCGCACGCTCCCTGGGTCAGGTGATGTCCACAAATGTGGTCCAGGAGAGACACCTATGGCTCACCCTGGCCGATATGCGGGCCATAACCCAGGATGGGCTATTCAGCGGCGCGGTTGAGAGCTTCGCCCAACAGTTCTCAGACTGAGGCTATAAAACACATACTGCCCGGCGGTCCACTGCTGCCTCCACCCAGCCGCCCGCGCAGTTGCCTCAGCCTGCTCGCCGCCGAGGGCACCCTCCCGCGGTTCCCTCAACCTCTGCTCCACCCGGGCCGCACAGAGGTAACCGTAGAAAGGCGTCCCAGTCCGCTCCAGCACCGCAGCCCGCGAAAAAACGCCAGGCCAGGCGGCGCTCCTGACGCGGACAGCTCAGGGATGGGCGGTTATTTCGAGGAGACGGCAGCAGGGCTGCTCCTTCCCCCGGTGGAGGGCCGGGGGGGAATCTTTTGTTCAGTGGCTGGCCCCCGGGTCAGCAGCACCCTAATGTGGTTAAAGAAAGAACTGACACTCCCATCCCTGAGCACCCAGAGAACGGTGATGACAGTGTGCGCCACCCCCGGGTCCCGCCACTCGCATTCCCTCTCTGTTGCCAGCCTCCTCTCAGAGCAGACCCCAGTGGAACACACGTCCTTCCCATGTCTCCTCTGTCAGGACGCAGCCGTTAACCGTGCCCCCACACCGTGACGCCCAAACGCCTCCCATGTCCGGGCCGGTAACGCTACCTCGCTGCCCCATACTGGGTACGTCTGTGGTCCGAATGACCCTGCTGGTGCAGTTCTTGGGAGCCTGGCTTCAGCTTCCGGGACTGTCCCGCTGGGTCGAGAGGACCATCAGGCTCGGCTACGCTATTCAGTTCACGCAAGCTCCTCCCCGCTACAGGGGAGTCCGCCATACCATGGTCGTCATGTGTGTGGAGGTTGCCACCCTGCTGGCGAAGGGTGCGATCGGGCCTGTCCCTCCAGCTGAGATGAAGTCCAGGTTCTACAGCCCCTACTTCATTGTACCCAAGAAAACCGGTGGGTTACGACCAATCCTGGACCTTTGCATCTTGAACCGAATCCTTCACAGGCTTCCGTTCAAAATGTTGACTGCGAAACGGCTTTTCGAATGCGTTCGTCCGGATGATTGGTTTGCAGCGATCGACCTGAAGGACGCCTACTTCCATGTCTCCATCCTTCCTCGACACGGACCGTTCCTACGGTTTGCTTTCGAGGGGCGGGCATATCAGTTCACGGTCCTCCCATTCGGGCTACCTCTGTCCCCTCGTGTCTTCACGAAGATTGACGAGGCAGCCCTTGCGTCACTCAGGCAGCACGGGGTTCGCATCCTGAACTACCTCGACGACTGGCTTATACTGGGCCACTCTTGAGCGCAGGTTTGCGAACACAGAGATCTAGTGCTCCAACACTTAGCCCGTCTGGGCCTTCGGGTCAACTGGGAGAAGAGCAAGCTTTGTCCAGCGCAGTGGATCTCTTTTCTCGGTATGGACATCGCCTCGGTTGCCATGTTCGCGCAGCTTTCGAGCGAGCGAGCGCAGTCTCTGCTGACTTGCCTCCGTCAAATCGAGAGCAAGAGTGCGGTTCCACTGAAACTATTTCAGAGACTCCTGGGGCATATGGCATCTGCAGCCGCGTTAACGCCGCTCGGTTTGCTTCATATGAGACCGCTTCAGCACTGGCTTTGCGAACGAGTCCCGAGATGGGCATGGCAGTCTGGCACTTTCCGGGTACAAGTGACTCGGGCCTGCCTGCAGACTCTCACCCCGTGGTCGAACCTCAGTTTTCTACGGGCCGGTGTGCCCTTAGAACGAGTTTCCAGGCATGTTGTCGTATCGACGGATGCCTCTTCCACGGGCTGGGGTGCCATGTGTAATGGACAAGCAGCCTTGGGCTCCTGGACAGGACGCCAGCGCCTTCTGCATGTCAATTGCCTCGAGTTGCTGGCAGTACGGTTCGCCTTGCACCGCTTCCGGGCGTTGCTGAAGGGTCAACATGTACTAGTCAGGACAGACAACACGGCCGTTGTAGCATACATCAACCACCAGGGCGGTCTACGCTCCCGCCGTATGTCTCAACTCGCCCGCCATCTCGTTCTGGAGTCAGAAGCGCCTGAGGTCCCTTTGTGCTGTCCATATTCCAGGAGTCCTGAACTGTGCAGCCGAAGAGCTCTCACGGTCTCAGCCACTTCCGGGAGAATGAAGACTCCATCCCCAGATGGTCCAGCTGATTTGGGAACAGTTCGGCGACGCGCAGATAGATCTGTTTGCCTCCCACGACTCTTTCCATTTCAGCCTGTTCTATTCCCTGACCGAGGGCACGCTCGGCACGGATGCACTGGCGCACAGCTGGCCACGGGGCCTGCGCAAATATGCGTTCCCCCAGTGAGCCTTCTCGCACAGCTCTTGTGCAAGATCAGGGAGGACAAGGAGCAGGTCCTTCTGGTCACCCCGTACTGGCACGGCCGGACCTGGTTCTCCGAACTCTTACTCCTTGCGACAGCCCCTCCCTGGCCTATTCCTCTGAGACCGGACCTCCTTACTCAGAGACGGGGCACCCTATGGCACCCGCGTCCCGATCTTTGAAACCTTCACGTGTGGCTCCTGGATGGGACGCGGCAGGTTTGAGTACTCTACCACCTCCGGTGGTGGATATCATCACTTCCGCTAGGGCAGAGTCCACTCGGCATGCCTATGCATTGAAGTGGAACCTCTTCATCACCTGGTGTTCTTCTCGCCAAGAAGACCCCTGAAAATGCCAGATCGGGTCTGTGCTCTCGTTCCTCCAAGAAGGGCTGGAGCGAAGACTGTCTCCCTCCACCCTTAAAGTATATGTGGCCGCAATATCTGCCCACCACGACCTCTTGGAGAACAAAAAGGTAAGTCAGCACGACCTGGTCATCAGGTTCCTGAGGGGAGCTAGGAGACTAAATCCTCCTCGCTCTCCTCTCATACCCTCTTTGGACCTCTCAGTAGTTTTAGATGCTCTGCAGAGGCCTCCCTTTGAGCCTTTGCAGTGAGTCGATCTTAAGTTCCTGTCAATGAAGACAGCGATCCTGACTGCATTGGCCTCCATCAAGAGGGTCGGGGACCTGCAGGCATTTTCGGTTGACGAAGCATGCCTGGAATTCGGGCCGGCTAACTCTCACGTGATCCTGAGACCCCGGCCTGGATATGTGCCCAAGGTTCCCACCACTCCGTTTAAAGACCAGGTGGTGAACCTGCAAGGGCTGCCCATGGAGGGGGCAGACCCAGCCTTGGCATTGTTCTGTCCATTGCTCTCCACGCTTACGTAGACAGGACGCAATGTTTCAGGACCTCAGACCAGCTCTTTGTCTGTTATGGTGGAGAGGGGAAGGGAAGAGCTCTCTCAAAGCAAAGGCTGTCTCACTAGATAGTGTACACCATTGTTTTGGCTTACCAGCAGCAAGGTCGACCGTGTCCCCTTGGGGTTCAGGCCCACTCCACTCGGAGAGTGGCCTCCTCTTGGGCTTTAGCGCATGGCGCCTCGCTAACAGACATCTGCAGAGCTGCAGGCTGGGCGACACCTAACACATTCGCCAGATTTTACAATCTCCAAGTGGAGCCAGTGTCTGACTATGTACTCGCCCCCCCAAGGGGCTGGTAATGGGCCAGGCTCAGGTGTCTTTGCTTTCTCGCCATTCCACTCCACAGACTGGATACGTGCGATTTTCTCCTCAGGTGAGCTTCCCGAACGCCCTGAGTTCCTCCAGCACTGTTTACGTCGACACCAGTGTGTCTGCCCTCTCGCAAGCCCAGACCCTTGTGTCCGGCCAGGTGCCCCGTGTACATGGTTCCCCTCCGGCGACCCCCACACGTGTATTTCCACCGTAAGCCTCCTAAGTGAGCAGGTGTCTTTCCCTTGGCATGTGTTCAGCGATTACAATATAAATCTTACAAAATGTTTATCATAAACTGGCACTAAGAACCAGAATCTGCCCTATTTAAATTTACGGTCAGGAGCCACTACTGATTGATTCACTAATGATAAAAGCGCCTCTTCTTCTTCTACTGTCTCTGTAAGGATGTGTCCATTGTATGTTTTATGTAAGAAACGTATGAGGGTTAGAGAGGGTGGGTGAATGTTTCAGAATCTAATGCCAGTGTAAACGAAAAGGAGGAAGGAAAAGGAAACAAGAAGGAAGGAAATGCAATTAAAGCATTTAAGAAAAAAGGAAGAAATGAAAGAAAATATTAATGTTATTTTAGTATTATTTAGTATTATATACACTGCCCGGCCAAAAAATGTCACTGTTTGTATTTGCTTATTTGTTTGGCAACAGTTTTTCTAACCCTAATTGATGGAGTGTGTAGCTTTTCATTTCTTAAATAAAAAAAAAAACATGAAGACGCATCATGGTCATATTCCAGGATGACAATGTCAAGATGCATCAGGCTCAAATTGTGAAAGAACAGTTGGAAGGAAGCATGAAGAATCATTTTCACACATAAATTGGCACATCTGAGTCCAGACCTTAAATTCATTGAAAGTAAATGGGATGTGCTGGAGGAGACTTTACAGAGTGCTCACCTCTTGTCAATACAACATCTTGACTAAAAATGAATGCACCTCTTGATGGAAATAACATCACAAAATGAGATGAGAAGAGAAGAGAAGAGAAGAGAAGAGAAGAGAAGAGAAGAGAAGAGAAGAGAAGAGAAGAGAAGAGAAGAGAAGAGAAGAGAAGAGAAGAGAAGAGAAGAGAAGAGAAGACTGTCATCTTTGTACTGTATTCTTGAAGGCTGCTCTGCAGTCGGTTCCCTCAGCTAATTGTGTTTCCCATGAATAATTAAACAAGATGAGGCAGATGAGAAATGCATAAATAAATTAATCACCAGAAGGGTGTTACAACACCCTGGCGGTGCAGAAATGAAGGAGACAGCTTATCAGGGATAAGGGAATGATAAGGTGATTTAAAGTGATTTAAACATACAGTAAAGACCACAGTGCTCATGTTAATGATAAAGAAAAACACTGCATCACAAAAGTGACTTTCTTACAAACATGCAGTGCAATATATGGTTAGTACCTGAGGCATGTCTGTCTGATGTTCTCTGCTGTAGTTTAGATATGCGTTAACTCTAGAATTAAAAGATCATTTCCAAAACACATAGCCTGAACCACAAATAACTCCTAAATCTGTATAAAAATAAAAATAAATATTTCAAGGCCATAAACATAATGACTGAATATTCCCAAGCCAGACTCTAAGATAGCAGAGCACAGAGTCATTAGCATTCACAGCATAATGCTTTACGTACTGCTAATACCACCTCACAGTCTGGCTTTACTTTATCATTTCACCGGCTGCTATAAATCATTCTGTTGACCTGCTGCTATATAGAGCCATAAAGCCTTTTTATGTTTGTCATATGGTGCATTACTCTATTCTGCAAGTATTGCATTGGTTTCTAACATCCTTTTGGGCAAAACCAAGAAATCCCAAAAGTTTTTGGAGAGAAATCCCATCGGAGAGAGGAGATGCAAAGAAAAACATTTAACGTAAAACATCCAACTGCTTTTGGAAAAGCTTAGAGTGTTAGAGACGACGCCAAGACAGTGAAAAGGGGATGAAACATGTTGTTCTACAAGTACTGCTGTGTCCTAGTAGTACTAGTGTGTAGAACATTCAGATATTATGGATAAAACACAATATTGTCTGATATGGGGCAGCTGACTTTTGTAAATTGTGAACCTCAGTGATGCGACAAGAAGATGAAATCACAAGTGGGTGAAATGACGAAAGATGCCAAAAATTAAGGTTAATAAGTATGATGCACAGAATCATAATATTTCCTTGTAGTGACGTAATAATTTCCGTATCTGACTCAGAGTATTCCATATGTTATGTCAGTCGTGATGTTAAATAAAGCTTACAACGTGTCAGCGGGAAACCTATGGCTCATATATTACTCTCTCATGCAGTTACGATGCAGCGTTTTGACTGAACCACTTCTACTACACGGGAGATGAGAACACATTTTTACAATTTTTTGAGTCTTAAAAGAGCCTGCGTTTGTGATACATTTCCTTTTTTCTTTCATGCAAAACACTCGCTCTGTCTAAATGTGTTTCTGTCCCCTATCACACATGCGCATTTCATTAAGCCGACAGAAAGCAGGTTAATGCGTTCACATGCTGCGCAAAATGGGGTAAGAGGCAAAAAACGTACTCGGTTACTAAACGTAACCTCGGTTCTCTCTAGATGAGGGAACGAGTATTGCGTAAGTTGCTTACGCTACGGGAAAGTCTTCTTTCTTCGAGATCTGAAGCCAAAAATTATCCTAATTTTGCATTTATTGTCAACGCAGTGCGGCAGCCAGCAGACCATAGCAGGCTGTATCAGCGTGCCTATTGGCTGCTCGGTTGGCAACTGCTTCAGCCTATCAGTGAGCCCCGCGTGACATCACGTCCAATGAGGGCGCCCTCCGCGCCCTATTTACCGTCAGGTAGGGCGTGGCCAGTGTGTATATAAGCAGGGCTCACAGGCTGGAAATCCGGTTTTAGTAGTCTGAAGAGCAAAAGCCTGCGGCGCGAACGACAGGTTACGCAATACTCGTTCCCTCATCTAGAGAGAACCGAGGTTACGTTTAGTAACCGAGTACGTTCTCTTACGAGAGGTTCTCTCGTATTGCGTAAGTTGCTTACGCTACGGGAACCCCTTGTCAACGCCGTGCGCGCCGAGCATACAGCATATGTAACCCAGGGAGACCGGGGAAAACATAAGGCTGGAAACAGGTGGCCAGTAGAGGAAAACGGGCCAACACATGTACAAGCACTTCACTATGCGAATAGGTGGAACAAGCACCTCATCTTGTGAATAGGTGGAGCGGCACTGCCGGTCTCGTTCATATCCACGTAAGCAGTGCGGCCGGCGAAGCGGGCCAACGAAATACATACACCAGAAATATAACCAGTACGCGAGCGTTGTCTGCGCATAAATAACTGGGCAGAGCCAACAGCCCACTCAAACTGATAACACTTAGCCTGCAAAGCAGGAACTTCCATGTTATAGAACCTCACGAATGTAGATGGGGAGGCCCAGCCCGCCGCCATACAAATATCGTGAATAGAAATTCCGCTAGACCAGGCCCACGAAGAGGCCATGCCTCTGGTGGAGTGGGCTCTGACACCCAGAGGACACTGCAGGTGTTTGGAGGCTTAAGCTGCTGCAATCGCGTCCACTATCCACCTGGACAGGCTCTGTTTCGAGGTGGCGAGATCTTTAGTGCGCCCACCAAACGAAACAAAGAGCTGCTCTGAACGCCTGAAAGCGGCGGAGCGTGTGACGTAAACTCTCAACGCCCTGACAGGGCAAAGGAGGTTATCACTGTCCCCGTCATCGGATGCTGGCAGAGCCGAAAGGGAGATGATTTGTGCCCTAAAGGGGGTCCCGATCGCTTTGGGGATGTAACCGTGCCTCGGTCTGAGGATGGCTTTAGAGTCATTCGGACCGAACTCAAGACACGCTGCGCTAACAGAGAGCGCGCGCAGATCCCCCACGCGTTTTACTGAAGACAGAGCTATCAGAAAAACAGTTTTGAGCAAAAAGGTACTTAGACTCCACGGATTCGAGTGGTTCAAAGGGAAAAGCCTTCAGGGCCTCCAAGACCAAGGACAGATCCCAGATAGGAACCGAGGGGGGTCGTGGGGGATTCATCCGTCTGGCACCTCTGAGGAAACGGATAATAAGCTCGTTCCTTCCTAACGCGCGGCCGAGCGTCGTCTGAGCGAACGCTGCGATAGCCGTCACGTACACTTTGAGCATGGAAGGGGACCTGCCCAAATCCAACAGCTCCTGTAGGAAGGAGAGCACCCGCTGGACCCCACATTCCTGTGGATCCAAGCTTTTAGTAGCACACCACTTAGTGAACACAAACCACTTGGAAACATATAGCCGCCTCGTAGAGGGAGCTCTAGACTGCGCGATCGTGTTCACAACCCCCTCTGGCAGGTTAACGGGTATTCGTTGATCACCCATGCATGCAGAGACCAAACGCTCTGGATGGGGATGCAAGATCGATCCTCCGGCTTGAGAGAGGAGATCCTTTGCCACAGCCGACATTGAGCCGACATTGCCACAGTATCCAGATCCAAACCCAGAAAAGAGGTTGATTGACTGGGCACTAATGAGCTCTTGGTCCAGTTGACCGTGAGCCCCAGGCTGTCCGAGTGGCTGGGAAGCACTGCTCTGTGGGCGAGGAGCTCGGCATCTGACTGTGCTAGAATCAGCCAATCGTCCAAATAATTCAAAATCCGCATTCCCTGCCCTCTCAGGGGAGCGAGGGCCGTGTCCATGCACTTTGTAAATATACGGGGTGCTAGAGACTGGCCGAATGGTAGGACGGTGTACTGATATACCTGACCGTCGAAGGCGAATCTCAAGAATGGCCTGTGATGGGATATTATCTGGATCTGAGAGTATGCGTCTTTCAGATCGAGGGAGATAAACCAGTTTCTCGGGCGAATTTGCGCGAGGATCTGTCTGGCCGTGAGCACTTTGAACAGTCTTCTCATAAGAGCTTTGTTCAAACGTCTTAGATCCAAAATCGGTTTGAGAGCTCCGTCCTTCTTGGGAACGAGGAAATAACGGCTGTAAAAGCCGTTCTCGCTCATAGAAGGGGGAACTGGTTCTATAGCCCCTTTGCACAGATGTGTCGCTATTTCTGCTTGAAGTAGATGTGCTACTTCCCTGTTCACTCTCGTCTCGGTACGCGCCTGAAAGCGCGGAGGGTGACGAGCGAATTGCAGAGTATAGCCCAGTTTTACTGTGCTCAGCACCCATTCTGACACGCCTGGGATCGCTTCCCACGCTTTCGCGTGCGCTGCCAGGGGCAAAATGGCCTCCGGGCTCTGATCGCCGCGCTTCGCGGGCTCGAGAGCTCGAAATGGAGGGGCGGGCGCAGTGCGCGCGCTCTCTGTGCTTGGGCCCAGCGGATCGCTCACAGCGATAGCTGGCCGTTTTACACATAGCGTCCCGGTCGCTTTGAACGGGGAACATATAGTGTGAGACTCGACGCGCGAGGGCGGCGTCAGGGTCGAGATGTTCGTGAGAATGTGTGAGCGCAGGGGAGCGGGCACAGCATTTGTATTTAGAACATGACCGGTCGTGAGGGGCTGTGTGACAGAGCGGGCAGTGAGTAGGTGTGGGCACTATGAAGTGAACACGTGACCTACTTCTAACACTCGAGCGGCCGGTGGCTGCTTTATGAGAGTGGGCTCTGTGAGAGACACAGTGTTTATAGTGCTTCGGTGCAGGGGTGAACACAGAAGAGTGGGCACATTCACTGCATTTGAAACACATGCGGAGCGAGCCGTGTAACCGGACACAATGCACTTTTGAGATTTCTCTGGGTCGCCGTGAGAACGGTGGTTGCGCGCAGGCGAGCGGGTAGATATACCGGTTCGTTGGCTGTGAGGTAAACATCTGCAGTAGCCGTGGCAACGGGGAGCTTTGACGGTGGTCCAGCCGCAGCGGGACTTAACCGTCTTTTCTTCCCTCGTGTATAGACGCCCATAAATAATCGATCACCACGTGGTGCAAGAGGTGAGTTCGCTTTCTGTATGTAAGAAAAACTGGCCGCAAGCTCGGGGAAGCGAACATTAAAAATTTGATCTGCCGCGAGAGCTGGGCTCGAACTCGGGTCTCAGCCTCTGATTCTGCCACTGGGCTACCGGGGTGAACACATTAGTGTTCGGTTAGAGCAAGCATACAACAGTACGTCCTCATGTTTGTTTGCAGTCGTGCGTGCATTAAAACAGGCTTGTTTACTGCAATAGTAATATTTCCAGCCGCCTGAACTTAAGATGGGACTGAGAAATGTTTGAGAATTGGCGGTTTGTCCGGCCACAGTGGGACGAAAACACTCTCTCTCTGCTCTTTTCCCGGTGAGTGAGGTGCGCGCGCTGAACGTTGCTCGTGACCGTCCGCTCTTTCATCCATTATGAACAGCGCAATCTGCGCGGTCCAACAAGGGGGAGTGCGGGTTCGCTTTCTGTATGTAAGAAAAACTGGCCACGAGCTTGGAAAAGCGAAAAAATTTGTATTTGCCGCGAGAGCCGGGATCGAACCCGGGTCTCTGGCGCAAAAGCCTAAGATTCTGCCACTGAGCCACAGGGGGAGAATACATTAGCTTAGGTTAGAGAGAGCATATGTCAGCGTCATGTCTCATGACGGCGTTTGCTTGCAGGCGTGCGTGTATTTAATAGGCTCGTGTACTGCAATGTGAACAATTCCAGTCGCGTGAACTTAAGAGGGGACTGAGAAATGTGCGCGAGGGTGGAGTAGCTTTCTTGTAACGTAAAGAGAGCTCCAGGACCGTCCGTTTCTGCCATCCCTTGTGAGCGGCGCAGTAGCGCGGCTTGAACAGAGGGAGAGGAAGCTCACTCCGAGACCATTCACTTCTGCCATCCCTTGTGAGCGGCGCAGTAGCGCAGCTCGAACAGAGGGAGGGGGTCTATCTCATCACCTCATCCCCTGATGCGGCAGCGGTTGAGCGGCCGGGAGAGGGGGCGGAGAGGGCGAGGTTCCGGCGAGCTCCTTAGTCATATCAGTCTCCGGTGGTCGCTGCGAGCGGCGCTTCTTTTGCGCGGCCCGGCAGGGACAGGCGGAGTGATAGCATCGTCGAACACTTCAAGCCGAGCCCGCAGGGTCGACATTGAAAGTTCCTCGCACTCAGGCAGCCGCCCGCGATGAGTGCAGCGGCGGCGTGGTCACGGCCCAGGCAGAGAGCACAGAAGAGGTGGCGGTCTCCGTTGCTGAGCGGCGAAGGCGGTCGGCTTCCTCAGGCGCTGTCCTAGGCTTGCTGGTTGCTGGTTTCGACGGCGGCGGCTCCCAGATCCAGCGATGCGAAGGGCTTCGCTGAAGACAAGAAAATCGGATTTCCAGCCTGTGAGCCCTGCTTATATACACACTGGCCACGCCCTACCTGACGGTAAATAGTTGCCAACCGAGCAGCCAATAGGCACGCTGATACAGCCTGCTATGGTCTGCTGGCTGCCGCACTGTGTTGACAATAAATGCAAAATTAGGATAATTTTTGGCTTCAGATCTCGAAGAAAGAAGACTTTCCCGTAGCGTAAGCAACTTACGCAATACGAGAGAACCTCTCGTAAGAGAACTACCTGTTCTGACCGGTTAATGCTTATACAGTTTATGACCTTACTCTGATAAAAGAAAACGGGTTACCGCGTTTACATGACCATGTGCGTTGTCGGCTTATTAAGCATAATCGGCTTAGGAATGTGCATGTAAACGCACTCAGTGATGAAAACCAGTTCAAGCTGTAAGTGAAAATAAATCATCATGTGGTCTGATTTTCAACAGTCAATAATATTTGAAGTGAAAATATATCTGTAAGCTTAGAAAGTGGGATTTAAGATATTTGGGATTTCTCTGAATGTTGATTTCAAATATTACAAATTGTGGATGAATTCCAGTGAGGATTGACACCGTCAGATTGATATTTTCTTGGTCTTGAGCAAGGTTTACGTATAGTATAGAGCGTATAGAGCATGCTGCAGTTCCTTTTTTCACCACAGATTTACATTGGAAGGGGAGGACTCCGGTATTTATGACGCCTAGTATCACAAAGCACGCCTGCCGAAGCCATATGCTAAATTTTAATATAGCTTGAGCATTTAATTCAGCAGACAACATAATACTTATAGTTACTGTATATAAGACTTATAATAATCACTATAGTTATCTTTATAGTTATCTTGTGAATAGGCCTTTAGGCCTTAAGCTTTCAGATTTGTTTTATAAATATTTACAACTGAAAATCATGTTAAACTTTCTTTTTTTATTGGAATGCCACTCTCTATAAATATCTCTATTAGATGGATTTTTTGTTTAGTCAAGCCCAAAACATTGATGGGCTTTTCGCTTGTCCATCATTCCGTGCGATCATGGACAGCTCATATATGGGAAGCAAGAAACTGAGTGTGTGGTAGTTGGAGCATATCATTCATGTTTAACGCCATATTCAGCTTTGCCAGTATTGTCAGTTTGGGGTGTGAGAACACTATTTTGATTTTAAAAGAGGGCATGTCTACTTCAGTCAGGAGGAAACTCCAGAAAGGATGACATCCCTGACAGAACCTTTATATTGTATATATATATATATATATATATATATATATATATATATATATATATATATATATATATATATATATATATAGATATAAGCATATTATAATTTAATAGTACTAATAATATATTGAAAACTGATGTCTTTTATGAAAAAAAATATTTAAATAAAGCAATAAGCCATGTTTTACTACATTAAAGGGGATTTTGCACATAAAAACACTCTTAATCATAATGCTTATAACTGAGTTGCTTATTTATGTATAAAGAATGAAATATAAAAAAAAGAAAAAAGTTAAAAGAAAGTGGGGTACAGTAGTCAAACTGTGGACACAATCACTCAGTCAAAGTAAGGCGCTTACGCTGTGTTAGTAACAAAGAGAGAGAGACACATACTCCCAAATCTCCTGCTGAGACAGAGAAACACACAAAGCAAACTCCATCCTTATCAATCCCTCACAGCTTTGACTGCCTCTTTTCCACAGCCGTTGGTATTATACCCAAACAAGAGGCATCTTACATGGACAGAGGCAGTGGAGAAAAAGTCTACACAGCTAATCGGAGTTAGCAACTTGCTCAGTGTTATGTAAGCTGTCGTCTTTCATCATATGAGAAAGGTGTTCCATCAAAACCCGCTGTGAAGGAGGAGGATCGACACCAGTATGGTTTTATTTTGGGTCAAAAAGTTGTTACAGCTCCTCATGCGCACATCGTGACATTTAAGAACACTTTGACGCATTCACATCGGCCTTGACAACACCTGCTGGAACAACTGTCACCTGCTAATTAGGGATTTAATTAAAAGGGTCTCTGTAACACAAACCAAGACTTGCAAAAGTGTACCGCAATGCGATTTTTCATATTCAAGGTCTTTTTTGCTAGCTCAGTGATGGATATGATAGCCTGAGGATGTCCGATTTTCAGCTGATTGTAATGACCTGCCAAATCCAAGGGCCGGGTTCTCTCAACACAATATAAGTGTGAAAAATCACGTTCAGTGAGCTGGGAAGCATTACAAATGCACTGACCTGTAACTTTAGGGCCAGATTGACTTTAATGCTAATCGCTAACGGAAAGTGTACAATCATCTTAACAGCCAATCACTCAGGGCCAAAGGGACAGATTCATGAATATTCAACAGGAGAATCAATGGGCAGTGATGGGCACCAGAGGGCTGTGGAGAGAGTGAAGGGGGCGGAGAGATAGAGAGGATATGCAGAGAGGATTAGGGGAAATAAGGGAGTCTCTGTCAGTGCTGATTGTAGGTTTGTTCCCGACCGTGGACACTTACCTCACGCCACTGCTTAGACTCCACTCCCTGAGTGTACAGAACACACACTGAGAAGATGAGAAAGAGAGAAAAAGAGAGAGAGAAATCAGCATCCATTTCATTTCTAAGAAAAAGCTTTTAGGTTACAGTCACTGTAGATGCATCTCTGAAAAACATCTTAACAGCTAGAAGTTCATGATTAAAACAAACATTTTTGAATCTTATCAACACATTTACCTAAACGAATACTGATTTAATGCTACAAGGTACACTATATTGCCAAAAGTTTTGGGACGCCTGCCTTTACATGCACATGAAATTCAATGACATCTCATTGTTAATCCAGAGTTTAATATGGAGTTGACCCACCCTATGCAGCTATAACAGCTTTCGACAAGGTTTAGGAGAATGTTTATGGGAATTTTTGACAATTCTTCTAGAAGCGCATTTGTGAGGTCAGGCACTGATGTTGAACGAGAAGGCCTGGCTTGCAGTCTCTGCTCTAATTCATCCAAATGTGTTCTATGGGGTTGAGGTCAGGACTCTGCAGGCCAGTCAAGTTCCTCCAAACCAAACTGTCTCTTCCATGTCTTTATGGACCTTGCTTTGTGCACTGGTGCGCAGTCATGTTGGAACAGGAAGGGGCCATCCCCAAACTGTTCCCATAAAGTTGGGAGCATGAAATTGTCCAAAATGTCTTGGTATGTGATGGCCACATGAAGTTTGGAGGTCTGTAGCTATTGAATCAGAAAGTTGGCGACTTCTGCGCACTGTGCGCCTCAGCATGCGCTGACCCCGCTCTGTGATTTTATGTGGCCTACCACTTCGTGGCTGAGTTGCTGTTGTTCCCAATTATTTCCACTTTGTTATAATACCACTAACAGTTGACCGTGGAATATTTAGTAGGTATGCACAGGTGGCAACCTATCACGGTACCATGCTTGATTTCACTGAGCTCCTGAGAGTGACCCATTCTTTCACAAATGTTTGTAGAAGTGTCTGCATGCCTAGGTGCTTGATTTTATACACCTGTAGCCATGGAAGAGATTGGAACGCCTGAATTCAATGATTTGGAGGGGTGTCCCAATACTTTTGGCAATATAGTGTACAGACCCATGGAAAAGAAACGTCTCAAATGAGATCTCTTCTTCCAATATAGGGCTTACAGTATGTCATTTTAAAATATTTTATACAATTATTTTAAAATTGATACTCTGTACAATGTAATCTTGTGGTTCTATTTTTCATTTCAGATTAAGAAATTATAGTAAAAATATTAAGACAAAGTAAATTTTTAACCCTCAAGTTCTGTTGTGATTGAAGTTTGATCATTAAAAAAAATAACATAAGCCTCAAATGTCTTCCATGGAAAATTGAAAGAACATTATTCTAATTTGGGTTCTCAGACACTCCGGAACTCCAAAACATTAATAAAAATGCAATTATTGATGTGATTTTTAATGGGGTCAAACACATCATACATACTATTTTAGATGATAATCCAATTTTCTCAACAACAACAAAAAACTTGCTTTGAAATTCAATAGAAGGTTAAAGAGTCAACATCTACCTACTGGTCAAGGACATAAAGTTTGAAGGAGAAACAAACAAAGTAATTTTCAAAATTATTATTTTTACACACACAGTTCCACAATGGAACATGAAACATAACTGAGAATTCGTTTCATTGATGAAAAAACAACCTCCAAGAAAAAAAAGCTATTCTTGCAAGGATTAGAATAAAAAAGGAGGCCAGACTATTTGACCTATTGCTCTTTATTTCATAATCTCATGTCTTCAGCGAGAGATTTACTGTACACAAGTCCCAATGACTCATGCAGCATTCGTATTCAGAGGGCCGAGTTCATACTCTGCATATATTAAGCACTTCTGCATTTTTGTTGATAGTTAAGAAAAGCTGTCACATTGTGATGCAAATTCTATGCATGTGTTTTAGGCAACTTGGAGAAATAGCACAGTAGACAAATTGCAGGCAAAGTGTGGAGAGTGGAAGTCAAAGAGGTGTGTGGAAGAGACCGAACCTAAAAACATGTGAAGCCTAGGGACGAGATTGTATATGTGTTAAAAAAAGGACAGATTTTAGGTTAAAAAACAAGTACTTCAGTGATGAAAAAAGCGAAATACTTACAAGGATCAGACTTGGAGAAAGTGTCTCGATCTAACAGGTTTCTGGGGAAACGGGAGAGAAAAACAGTCAAATAAGGGCTGATAAACTAGGTCACTTCGGTCATTTCAGAATCCATTCATTCTCTTCCATTAGCAGCCACAAAACATCTCTTGACATGAGAGTTTGTCTATGTCACTGTGTCTTTTGAAGCAAGTTACACTTACACCATGCCCATATATGAAAGAAAGACATTTCACTTTTTTAAATACATTTACATTGTTCTCCAGTCATTCCAAAAATTATATGGTTGGCTACAGCAACATTAGCAGAGCACTAACACAAATGGAAGGATCTCTCAATGCTTCATAAAACATACATTCACATACACTCTTTGAGTGTATCATATCTCACAATCATCTCTTATATTGCTGTGGCATGCTGATTTTTTATTGGGTTCTCGTGTACAAAAGCATGAATCAGGTTTTATATAAACAAGCTAATGATTTGGAACTGGTTTTCTTAGTTTTGTGGTTGGGCCTTTCTATGGGAATAATATAAAAGGTACAACTTAGATTCCAGGTAGGTATTCCATCAAAAACGTCTCGGTTACGTATGTAAGCCTCGTTCCCTGAAGGAGGGAACGGAGACGTACGTCGGAACTGACCGACGAATTGGGATCTGTCTTCAGAGACCAATCTACTTTGAGTGTATTAGAAACGAGCCAATTGTATTGGCATGCGGAACACGCACCGCCCCGCACCGCGGGTATAAATACGGAAGTGGAGTACCGCATATTGCTTTTCCAACTGAGGAGCCAAAGAAGTGACAGGGCCCTTCAGCGGAAGCACAGCACCTGGCGACGGGACGTACGTCTCCGTTCCCTCCGTCAGGGAACGAGGGTTACATACGTAACCAAGACGTTCCCTTTCAGTCGGTCACGTTCGACGTACGTCGAAACTGACCGACGAATTGGGATCCCTACCAACACGCCAGGAAGCTGGCCCTTCCAGCGCCCTGCCTGAGCTTGCTGGACCACTCCTCTGTTGGAGTGGGAGTCAGGGCTCCCGGCAGGGAAGGTCAGTCACTGCTGTTCCTGCAAGACCCACTCAACGTTACTATTGGATAACGCTGGGAAAGCGTGCCCGTCTCGGGAGATGGTACGCTGCGGAGCCACGTCCTCCAAAAGGAGGAGAGGACTAACCTGGGTAGTAACAACATATGGCAGTCTCTGGGGTGGATCCAACCTGGTCCCAAGGGGGAAAGAACACACCCAGAGACGACAGAGTGGGCTCTGTCAAGGGAAAGACACGGGCTAGCCGAGTAGGGTAGCAGGTACCGTGGAGAAACACATATGGGGTCGCCGTGAGGGAACCAACACATATGGAACCCAGCCTACACACACGTTCCACAAGCATACGGGTGCAGGCCTGGCGTCAGACGGCCGCAACGTCTGACACTGAAGGGGTGACGGAGGAGCTCGACAGGGTTCACCATTTCTGGGGAACACAACTGGAGAAGATAAACACACGTATCAGGCCATAGGCGGGAGTGGCGTAGCAAGCCGACACAGGAACGGGTACTTCGCGTCTACCGGCCGTTGGAGGTGAGTACACGGGAAGGAACCGGCTCCACACGGAGGCTATCAAATCTAGCGAACGTGTTAGGTGTCGCCCAGCCCGCAGCTCTACAGATGTCTGTCAGCGAGGTGCCTTGAGCCAGTGCCCAGGAGGAAGCTACACTCCTTGTGGAGAGCGCTCGCAACCCGAACGGGCAAGGCACGTCTTGCATTTAGTACGCTAAGACGATAGCATCCACTATCCAGTGGGCTAACCTCTGCTTGGAGACAGCCTTTCCCTTCTGCTGGCCTCCGTAACAGACAAAGAGCTGCTCTGAGGTCCTAAAGCTTTGAGTCCAGTCTATGTACGCGGACAGGACATAAAGCCAGGGCTGGATCTGCCTCCTCCGAGGGCAGCGCTTGCAGGTTCACCACCTGGTCCCGAAAGGGAGTGGTAGGAACCTTGGGCACGTATCCGGGCCGGGGTCTCAGGATGACGTGAGAGTTACCGGGCCCGAATTCTAGGCACGATTCGTTGACCGAAAATGAATGCAGGTCCCCCAACCTCTTGATTGCGGCCAATGCAGTCAGGAGTACCGTCTTCATAGACAGGATTTTTAACTCAAGGAACTACAAAGGCTCAAAAGGAGGGCCTTGAAGTGCTCTGAGCACCAGGGCTAAGTCCCAAGAGGGTAGCGAGATAGAACGAGGAGGATTTAGTCTCGTGCTAAATCGTGCTTCCCTAAGGATTTACCTTCAACTACATCGTGATACGCCGCTATTGCTGCGACGTACACTTCCAGGGTGGAGGGAGACAGCCTTCACTCCAACCCATCCTGCAGGAAAGAAAGCGAACACCTTCGGGGTCTTCGTTGAGAAGAACGAAGAAAGAAGGTCCTTCCTCAGGGGAATCGGCCAGGGAGGGGCTGTCGAGAGGAGTGTGAGTTTGGCGAACCAGGTCCGGTTGGGCCAGTAGGGCGCAACTAGCAAGACCTGCTCCTCATCTTACCTGACCTAGCACAGAGTCTGTGCTAGAAGGCTCACTGGGGAAACGCATATTTGCGTAGGTCCCGGGGCCAGCTGTGCACCAGTGCATCTGTGCAGAGGGTACCCCCGTTCAGGGAATAGTACCACTGGCAATGGAACGAGTCCGGAGTGGCAAACAGGTCCACCTGCACGGCTCCGAAGAGGTCCCATATCAGCTGGACAGACCGGGGGTGGAGTCGCCTCTCTCCCGGAAGTGGACACTGACAAGAGAGCTTGTCGGCTGTCTGGTTCAGCACACCAGGGTTGAATGGCACGAAGCGACCTCGGATGCTTCTGACTCCACAGGAGGAGGTGGCTGGCGAGTTGGAGCATGCGACGGGTACGTGTTTGCGCTGAATCGGCTTCTTGAAGCGACTTAGCGCAAGATGGACTGCCATTAACTCTAGGCAATTGATATGCCAATGCAGCTGGGGCCCCGTCCACAGACCCGAGACTGCATGCCCGTTGTATGTGGCCCCCCACCCATAGTTGAGGCATCCGTGAATACCACAACATGTCTGGACACCTGTCTTAAGGGCACTCCGGCCCGTAAGAACGAGGGGTCGGACCAAGGTTTGAAGGTTTGGCGACAGTACGGGGTAACTGGGACCCGATACTGGCCGCTCTGCCACGCCCACCTTGGGACTCGGTCGTGTAGCCAGCGTTGAAGCGGTCACATATGAAGCTATCCGAGCTGCGTTACCGCGGCTGCAGATGCCATATGCACCAGGAGCCTCTGAAAAATTTCAGTGGGACCACCGTCATGCCCTTGAACGTATTCAAGCAGTTCAACACTGACTGAACCGCAGTCTGGTTGACCAAATCTAGCTCCATGCCGAGATAAGAGATCCTCTGCGTGGGACAGAGTTTGCTCTTGTCTCGGTTGACCCGAAGGCCCAACAGGCTGAGGTGACGGAGCACCAGGTCCCTGTGTTCGCACAACTGCTCTCAAGACTGGCCGAGTATAAGCCAGTTGTCGAGATAGTTGAGGATGTGAACGCCGCTTTCTTGGAGTGGAACCATGGCTGCCTCCGTGACTTTCGTGAAGACACGGGGCGACAGGGACAGTCCGAAGGGCAAGACTTTGTACTGATATGCCTTCCCCTCAAACGCAAAGCGTAGGAACGGTCTGTGTCGAGTCGATCGCTGCAAACCAATCTTGTGGACGGATGCATTCGAAAATGCGTTTCTGCGTTAACATTCTGAACGGAAGCTTGTGCAGGGCCCAATTCAGAACACGCAGGTCCAAGATTAGCCGTAACCCACCGCCTTTCTTGGGTACAATGAAGTAGGGGCTGTAGAACCCCGACTTCATATCGGCTGGAGGAACCGGCTCGACCGCGTCCTTCACCAGTAGGACATCGATCTTTGACCGCAAGACATGGGCATCGCTGCTCCGCACGGAGGTGAAGAGGATGCCCCTGGGAGGCCGGTACGCGAACTAAATCGCGTAGCCGAGTCTGATCGTACGGATGAGCCAATGAGACGGTCTGGGGAGCGCTATCCAGGCTCCCAGAGACCGCACAAGCGGGACCAACGGCACCACAGACGTACCCGGGGTGGGGCAGCGAGGTGGAACGTTCAGACCCGACCCGGACGGCCCGGAGGCGACCCAGAGTGTTGTCTGAGCGTTCCAGGGTGGGGCAGTGTGTGGGAGAGAAGGCCCGGGGGCGTCCTCTAGCCTCACACCGCCCCCCTGGCGAAGAAGAGAGGGGAAGCCAGGAGTGGCAAGCCCCGTGGGGACTCCGGAGAGCCAGCGGCAGGACCGAAACTGAAAAATATTCTCCCCCCGGTCCTCCTCCGGTGGAGGGAGGGGTGTGGACACCGTCTCCCTGAGCAGTTCCCTTCTTGCTGGGCTGCCCGTTTCAGGGCCGCTTGCCCTTGTGCTTGCCAGCGGACTTTGTGGAACCCTGGTCGGGTTGGGCATCTCCCTTGCACCCGGCCACCTGCTGCCTGGGTGGAGGCTGCTGCTTTGCTTAGCGGAGGCAGATGCAGGGAGACGCCCTCGGCGACAAGCAGATGGAGACACTGCGGCCGACGACTGGGTGGAGGCAGCAGCTGGTCGTCGATGCAGGATAAATTTTTTTTACCACCTCCATCTGCTTCTGGGTCACCAAGAACTGCTGGGTGAAGTTCTCGATGGTGTCACCGAAGAGGCCAGCCTGACAGACAGGGGTGTTGAGGAACCGAACTTCGTCAGGCTCACTCATATTTACCAGGTTTAGCCCCAGCTTCCTGGACCACTAGTGTGCACATTGCCTGACCCAGGGAGCATACAGTGACTTCCGTCACACGGAGAGCGAGGTCCATCACCGCACGCAGTTCCTGCATAACCCCTGGGTCGGGACTACCCTCGTGCATGCAGGACAGAGGGCAGTGAGAGAGGGAAAAAACGTATACAGATTATGGCCCTTTTGGTGTTCCATATTTTGGCACCAAATATTTCCACACTGCTAAGTTTTTCCAATGCACATCCGGGCAGCCACCCCAGAAAGCATGGCTGTCAACTCTGAATCTGATTCAGCATGAGCACACACTATTATAGTTGGAAACTCAGCATTATCATTTCCAGTGCATAACTGGCCTCTCTCCGATGCAGCAATTTACATCTGTCCTCCGCCAGAGCCCCAAATGAAATGCTAGGTCCCCCCTTTTTTTCAAAAAAGGACCAGCAATGCCATCTGTGACGGCACACGGCGCGCTGAACACTCAAGCCCCTAAGAAAGAGGCACGGTGAACAACGTGCCGACGTGGTCATGTTCTCATAAGGGAACATGAACCACCCACGAACAAAGTCTCAGCATGCTTGTGATGCAATAGAGGAGTGGGGGCCCACGGGGAATGGTTACCCGGCGGGGAAGCCCCACTGTAATCCTCAGGTCACCAAGGCTTATTAGCCAAAATAGCCCTTTTCTGGTGCACCAGAAAAGGAACTAGATCGGGGAATAAACAAAGGGACTCAACCCCGTTTGAGGTTTCACAGTCTCGACCGCGCACCAGAGCGCGAGTGGCGCGCTGAGTTGCCGTGGCAACCCCCGCTGTCAGCCGCGCCAGACGGCACGCTGAACACTCAAGCCCTTACGAGAAAGGCTTGAGACAAACAACGCGCCGACGTGACCACGTTCTCCTGAGAGAACACAGATCACCCATGAATGCAATCTCACATGTTTATATGCGAGAGAGATCGTGGCCGTCAAATGAGGTCAGGAAACAACCGCATCCAGAAACACATGGTTTGAATGACATCTTGAAAAAGACGCAGGGTCAAACCGTGTTGCTCTTTTTATAAGGAAATGCTCTTTTAGAAGTGCTGAAGCACTCAGGGAGATGACCGCGGCTCACAGCAGTCCGAATGCAAGCCTGCGTGTGAGCACTCATGAACGGAACGCCCAGCCAACCAACACAGGAACAAGTGTATGTTGCAGCGGCCACTCGCTGACTCACGCCGTCACACCAGCACCCAGGTAAGAGAGCGATCCTCCTCGAGACTCGTTTAAACACTCTTCGCAGAAACAGCTTGATACACAGCAAACCATTCGGCTCCGAAGTTAAAAGCAATATGCGGTACTCCACTTCCGTATTTATACCCGCGGTGCGGGGTGGTGCGTGGACCGCATGCCAATACAATTGGCTCGTTTCTAATACACTCGAAGTAGATTGGTCTCTGAAGACAGATCCCAATTCGTCAAACGTGACCGACTGAAAGGGAACTAGAAATTTTGTGTGATCATCTCCAATGTTTCCTTGCATCTTGGTTAAAAAGTGAGCCCACTGGAGACGATCTTTGGCAGCTGCTAATTTAACAGTCTGCTAAATGGGTAAAAGACAAGTTGTGATTAAAAACAGAAAGACGCTATCTTTATATTTGTTAAATGATAACACAAAAATCAAGCAAAAATATGCTCAAAAACTGAATCTTTTGCAGAATGTAACAACTCTACATTGCATTCAGCTCTTGGCATCTGATCTAATTCTAAACTGGATCTCTGAATCAGAGCTGATTGAATCAGAGAGTAATTCTGGCACACAGGTTCAATAGACTTTGAGAGTCTGAAATCACTATAATAGATCACTTTCATAACTATACACACATGTAATTGATTGTCAATAAAAACAATAAAAAAACACTGGTTTGATTCGACAGTCTTGAAAAATATCAAATTTCTGTCACAATATCACTGTCAGAGAAACTGATTTTTAATAAAATGGTATATGTGGCTGTACGATGGCAGTTTGAAAATGAAAGTGTTCTCTAATACAGATGAGTGTCAGCTACACGTTAATGCGGGCTGTCGTATCAAACCTTTAACAAACAGAGACAGAAGAAAAAACAATGTCTCTTCAGTAAATGAAAACCTTTTAAATGAGTCTCTCAATCCTTCACCAGTGGAATATAGAGCCTTGAGAAACCAAAGACAAAAGGAGTTTATTTATATGGAGAGGCAGACGCGAATTAATGCGAAAACCAATAATTTAAATGCACCCAAGCAGTGTTGTAGAAAAACGGGATAAACTCACATTGAGAAAAAAATCAATTGAACTTGGTCATGTGAAATAATGTATATTTTTATTCTGTTCTCTCTGTATTTTAAAGAGATCTGTATTAAATTATATTACATTATACAGTTTTGAAAACCATTGAAAAGCTGAAAATCTGCAGTACTACTAAGAGGAAATCAATAATATTCTAGGCTTAGCGGGCTATCGTTAAAAAACTGTTGAAATAAAGACTTCTGGAAAGCCATTATAGTCTGCTGAAATGGGCTTAACTGTCTGAACATATATAAGCTCTGACAGATCTGTGATGTTCAAACACAGACCATAAGTTCAAATTAACTCCTTTGGGCTTTGAGGCACGACTTCATCCTAACAGGAATCCTAGAACAGTAGTTTAAGTGTCTGAGGCTTGTGAGAAAGTTTTAAATTTAGCCATAAAGGACAGGACATTAATCATACATTTACACATAAATCATTAATCAATGCCTTGCTTGTCATAAATGTTAGTGAAGCTTCTAAAGAGACTAAAATCTTAGTCTTAAAGATATAGTTCGCCCAAAATGTATGTGGAAATTCTGTCATCATTTACTCACCCTCATGTTGTTCTAAACCACTTTGTTCTGTGGAATGCAAAAGATGATTTTCTTCAAAATATCTTGTTTTCCACAGAAGAAAGAAAGAGAAGGAAAGCGTGACGCATGAAAGCAACAATGAAAGTTATTTTTATGTAATTTACCAATAAATGTGCATAACTCACATTCATATAAATAAATAAAAACATGATTAAATAAAACAAAACACAATTAAATAAAACAAAACATAATAAAAGAAAAGAAAATGTAAAAATGATGAACATTCAAAATTACAAACACAAAATTAAATGAAAGTATACAAAAATAAAAAATATATAAAATAAATATATAATGAATAAAATAAATAATAAAATAATTTAAAAAAAATATATAAAAATAATACAATTAACACAAAAATAAAAAAAACAATTAAATAAATCAAAACATCAATTACATAAAAGAAAATATAAAAATAATGAAAATTACAAATTAAATTACTCAAAATTAAGATAAATTACACACAAATAAATAAATATACAATAAATACAGTGAGTGCAGAATTATTAGGCAAGTTGTATTTTTGAGGATTAATTTTACAACATTAATAATTAAACAACAACCATGTTGTCAATGAACACAAAAAACTCATTAATATCAAAGCTGAATATTTTTGGAAGTGGTTTTTAGTTTTAGCTATTTTAGGGGGATATCTGTGTGTGCAGGTGACTATTACTGTGCATAATTATTAGGCAACTTAACAAAAAACAAATTTATACCCATTTCAATTATTTATTTTTACCAGTGAAACCAATATAACATCTCAACATTCACAAATATACATTTCTGACATTCAAAAACCAAACAAAAACAAATCAGTGACCAATATAGCCACCTTTCTTTGCAAGGACACTCAAAAGCCTGCCATCCATGGATTCTGTCAGTGTTTTGATCTGTTCACCATCAACATTGCGGCCAGCAGCAACCACAGCCTCCCAGACACTGTTCAGAGAGGTGTACTGTTTTCCCTCCTTGTAAATCGCACATTTGATGATGGACCACAGGTTCTCAATGGGGTTCAGATCAGGTGAACAAGGAGGCCATATCATTAGATTTTCTTCTTTTATACCCTTTCTTGCCAGCCACGCTGTGGAGTACTTGGACGCGTGTGATGGAGCATTGTCCTGCATGAAAATCATGTTTTTCTTGAAGGATGCAGACTTCTTCCTGTACCACTGCTTGAAGAAGGTGTCTTCCAGAAACTGGCAGTAGGACTGGGAGTTGAGCTTGACTCCATCCTCAACCCGAAAAGGCCCCACAAGCTCATCTTTGATGATACCAGCCCAAACCAGTACTCCACCTCCACCTTGCTGGCGTCTGAGTCGGACTGGAGCTCTCTGCCCTTTACCAATCCAGCCACGGGCCCATCCATCTGGCCCATCAAGACTCACTCTCATTTCATCAGTCCATAAAACCTTAGAAAAATCAGTCTTGAGATATTTCTTGGCCCAGTCTTGACGTTTCAGCTTGTGTGTCTTGTTCAGTGGTGGTCGACTTTCTGCCTTTCTTACCTTGGCCATGTCTCTGAGTATTGCACACCTTGTGCTTTTGGGCACTCCAGTGATGTTGGAGCTCTGAAATATGGCCAAACTGGTGGCAAGTGGCATCTTGGCAGCTGCACGCTTGACTTTTCTCAGTTCACGGGCAGTTATTTTGCGCCTTGGTTTTTCCACACGCTTCTTGCGACCCTGTTGACTATTTTGAATGAAACGCTTGATTGTTCGATGATCACGCTTCAGAAGCTTGGCTATTTTAAGACTGCTGCATCCCTCTGCAATATATCTCACTATTTTTGACTTTTCTGAGCCTGTCAAGTCCTTCTTTTGACCCATTTTGCCAAAGGAAAGGAAGTTGCCTAATAATTATGCACACCTGATATAGAGTGTTGATGTCATTAGACCACACCCCTTCTCATTACAGAGATGCACATCACCTAATATGCTTAATTGGTAGTAGGCTTTCCAGCCTATACAGCTTGGAGTAAGACAACATGCATAACGAGGATGATGTGGTCAAAATACTCATTTGCCTAATAATTCTGCACTCCCTGTATAAAATGAAAAAAAAAATATATATATATATATATATATTTTATTTTATTTTTTTTATTTTTTTTTTCATTTTATATTTATTGTTCATTTTATATATATTTATATTTATTATATAAAATAAAATAAAAATGTTTTTGCCAAGTTTCCGAACTCAGAACAGATGTTTAGATCTGAATGGCCGGATAGACTTGTAATTGTAGTGTAGTGTTCTGTGTTGATGTTTTGACTGATTGAAAGGTGATATTAGCACCACAGATCAGTTCTTTCTCTTTGCCAAGGAAGTGGTCTGACACTATTGGACTTGTGATCCAATCTCCATCTCACCCCCGCTCTCTCAAAACCAGTGGCACTGTAATTGGCACCCTCAAGCGGGAGAAGCTATTTCAGCCAGAGGGGATCGAAATAGATTATAAATTCCTCAGCCAATGAATCCTCATTGGTTCAAAGAAGCAGAAAACAAGTTCAAGTTGCTATCTGGTTAAGGGGGGAAAAGAGAAATTTCAGAGTTCATCTCAGCCAAAAGCCACAGACCCGGAGGTGGAGAAGAGGAAAGGATCATGTCGCTCATGTCGTCTGGAATGAAAACTCTTGTAGTTTGGCCATCATGGCAGGGGTATTACCACCATGACAGACTCTCAGGTCAATGGAGTGTGCTTATCATCATGGCTATTTGATGAACTCTGAACAATGCTCAGGGCAGTACAAACAACACTTGGCAAAACATTTCCCATGAGTCAAAAGAAAAGATGGCTAGCAGGGCATAATTTAACGTCCTAGGGCTCCATCTAACTGCCACCTAAAGGCACACAGGGCACTGGCAATAAACCAGTACGTTATTGGAATGTCTCTCAGAGGTCCTGTGCCACTTCTAAGACCTAAGAATTCTTGTTATAGTGTTTCATTAAATGTAATATGATCTACAATCCCTCTGTCTTTTCCTCAAGAAGTAATTACAGAAGAACAGGAGTGTCAGCATTTTTCCAGCTCGTCAACAACGAGAAAGAAACGCTGTAATTAAATCCAGGCAAGCGCTGTTCACACACCGGGCATAAATCTACGCAAAAACCTCTGGTGAAGTCAGAAACCACAGGGCCAATGATCTCGTTTTGCATGTCTCCCGCTCAATAGCTTGTAAATGCAGCACTTAATCACCGTTACATAGCACATCCTGATCTATGGTGCTCATTTAAGTTGAATTACCTCTTAATAGGATAAACATGTAAACATTAAAAAAGTCATGGCTAAAGTGATGGTGATATGTGATTAAGTAATTGGGGTAATACATTAGTAATATATTCATCAATAAATGCAGCCTTGGTGAGCATAAGATATTCTTTCAAAAACATTAGTTGAACATTAGTATATATACAGTATATAAACAAAAACTACACTTGTGTTAAAAATCTGCCCAATTCTACAATTATTTTCCAATAACTGGCCGACATCAAAATTCTCCACAATTTTGTCTACAAACTTAAAATGTTTATGTTGTGATGTTTAAGTGAATTGAGACATTACATAATTATACTGAAATATATAATATATGGATAAGTATTCACTGGGAGATAAATTATTGATGAGAAAATTGAGAACGGTCAGCTAAATCTTTCCCACATTCCCTTAAAATTAGTTAAAGGCCTCAATATATAAAATCATCAAAAGCCTAGTCTCAGACTAAAATGCATGTTTGAGCTGTTTTAAATGAAAGCAATTTGCACTGACATATCTTAAAATAATTTCTAAAGCACGTTTATAAAAGATACTTAAATACTTAAACTAGGGCCTAATCCTAATCCTAAAACCTAATCCTGGATTAATCTAAACCCTGTCTGTGAAACCTATATATTAATTAAATTAATAACAATTGATTAACAATATGGTCCAAATATTTTGTGCGCCCTAAACACTTATGTTGCACCATGGATTATATGAGAGTAATTAATGCACAATAGAGAAAGCATTAATGTGTTATGTATGCCAATTTAGATTTTTTTTTCACAAAGGGGTAGAGGAATGCAGATTAAAATGACCAGAGAAATTGTTATCAGAATTTTAATAAGTGATGCCCAAAGCCAAAAACTGACCTCCAAATAGTGTTTGCTGGTGGTCCACCTGTCAGTGCAGTCTAGGGCAGCCCTCGACTAAAGATTTTTCTAGTCGACTAGTAGTCGTTCATTTAAGCTATTAGTCGATTAATCACGCGTTTATATTAATATGCCTTTAATTGCCTATATATATATACACTGCCAGGCCAATATATATATATATATATATATATATATATATATATATATATATATATATATATATATATATATATATATAAATAATACATTGGCAAATGCTTAAGAGTCAGTGGTTGGATCATTATTGCATTTAAGTCTTTGGGATGTGCTGGACGAGACTTGACGGAGTACTCTTGCATTGTCAATGCATGATGCACCTCTTGATGAAAATAAATGCTGTGATGTTATTTCCATCAAGAGGTGCATACATTTTTGGTCCAGATCTTGTATTGACGATGCAAGAGTCCAGCACCAAGACTTTCAATGAAATTGAGGTCTGGACAATTCATGTGATTCTTCATGCTCCCTCCCAACTATTCTTTCATAGTTTGAGCCTGATGCATCTTGACATTGTCATTCTGGTATATGGCCATGATGTGTCTTCCTACATGGTTGTTTAAGAAATGAAAAGCTACACAATCCATCAATTAGGATTGGAAAAACTGTTGAACTGTTGCCAAACATATAACATGCTAGAAACATAAAAATCACTGCAATAATGATCCAACCATTGACTCTTAAGCATTTGCCAATTTAAATCCAAACATCGTCTTTTTTCTGGCCGGGCAGTGTATATAAAACATGGCATATATAATATGACTATAAGTGTGGCGTGTAAAAAAAGCAAGGAGACTTTTTAAACATTTTAATAATTTATTGAATGTTTTCTGTTTTCGGCTGCAGAGATTATGTCGACGATGCTGATTCGTCATCTCCGCAGTGGACACACCTAAATGCACATTTCATACGGATAACATAACCTGAGAATATTTGTTTTCCACTTGAATTGGTTCATTTTAAAGTAGACATTTCAATCTTTGTATAGATAGGCTATATTTCTCATGTCTGTGAAGCAAGTACACACTGTTACGTGCTCAAGTTCACTGAAACCGAGATGGTAGATCAAGCGCATCCTGACTGTTTTCATTATTTTTCAAAAGCACAGCGTTTTGTTGTTGTGAGTTTACAGAAATAAAAGGCCTTTTATAGTTTACATTACTCCAGTATGACCGAAAATGACGGAGTGTTTGAAGTTAAATGCAAGTGATTGCACCGGCGCCTATATGTCATGCAGTAAGCACGTTCTCCACACAAACACAGATATGCTTTTAATACTAGCGCACATTTATCTATAGATTAACATTATTGCGAGCAGACTTGTAAAGTTGCTACTACTTACATGTTTCAAGTGATAAGCCATATTTGAGGTTGATAAATGATGGGTGAATATTTGATTTTCCTGCCGTTAATGATCTGTCCATGTGACTAAATGACTAATAAAATTTTGGTTGGACTAACGGTTAGTCAACTATTAGGGGGCAGCCCTAATGCAGAGAAATGAAAAGTAATTTCAATCAAGTAGTTTTGAAGACTCTTCAGCGACAATTTTACAGAATTTTTTTTTTATTACGGAATAAGTACTCCCCCAATGAAGTGATAAAAAAGTATAACTAGTAGTGATGTAAAAATATCAATGCTGATATTTAGTACATCTCATTGGGGCAGTTCTTGTTTTGGAGTTCAAAACTGCAATGTCAATCGATGTGTTTTCATTTCAATTAGGGGGCAGCCGCACTCAACTGAATAAGCCCAATAAAGATCAAAGCAACACTTTATTTCGACAATCCACTTTACTAACAGTCGACCACAGTCTACTCTAAGAGTTGGTTGACATGTAGTTTCAAAGTTGCTTATAGTTATTAGAATGTCTATAAAGTGGACCATTTAAATAAAGTGTAACCAAGATCCGAGAAGAATAGCAAGTGTAGACAAGCCTTTTGTCATTCCTAGTATCTTTGTCACATCACACGATGATCCAAAACACCACACAAGAGAATTCTGGGTTTGTGAGACAGCCGTTTGGAGCTCTTTGATTCAATACCATCCTCTGTCAAAACGCAGGCATTCCAACACTCGCTCTCCTACTAACACATTTATATGCATACTAAATCAGCCAGCTCAATTAACAACTGGCCAAGCTCTCACCCAGCCCATCCATCCGTTCAGCAGCTGTTTTTTTTTTCCCTCAACCATCTGTTAGACAATTCACCATATTAAGCGCTTCCCTCTATGACATGCAGAGGTCAGACATGCAGTCCCTCCTCCTAAAAACTGTTATCTACCAACCTATGATTTTATTTTAATCACATATTGAACATATCACAGGGCTTGTTTATTCTTAAAGGTTCAAAATTACTGCCTCGGTGCATCGGTTTGTTCCTCTAGATGTCAATTATCCCAATCAAACCTACAGACAAAAATCACAACAAAAAGAGGACAAAAAGATGTGAATAGAGATTGGAGGAAAACAATACATAAACTAGGACATGCACACAATCATTTCTGCAGTAGATTACAGTGTGAGTACATAATGACTGTAAATCTCTGAGCCTCATTTAGCCTCTCACTTTTGGCATTGATTCTCTTTATTACAAGCAGAAGACCTCACCATCTATTCATCCTCCCCATCATCATCATCGGCGGTCACTCGAGGCGAGTATGACTCTCCTCTCAATTGGGTTGTCTACCTGTGGGCCTTCAGATGGCTGAAGAGGCAGATTCGTGATCCACATGCATTGGTGCAGTGTGGGGAGGGGAAGTGGTGATCGTTGATGGTGGTTGAGCCTTTTTGTTTTTCTCGCTTTGCCTTTGCAGAGTTCTAGTTCATGACGTGCAGCACCTTCCTGAATGAGCTCCTGTCCAGTACAATGGGTTCCCAGTTGCTCGATGTGATGTGGCCTTGATATTGTCCTTGTAATGTTTCTTTTGCCTGCCAGTGGCTTGATTACCTTCCTTCAGCTAGGAGTACAGGTTGGGTACATTTTACCTGTTTTGGGAGATTGGTATATTGGACATGATTTTTTCATTGGACATGGATGATATGGCCTGTCCATTAAAGTTGGTACTGCATTATTATAGTGGTGATGCTGTTCATGTTGGCTTCCTCCAAGAAGCTGGTGTTGGTGTGTCTGACCTCCCAGCTGATCCTCAGAATGTTTCGTAAAGGTCCTTGCCGAAATTCTCGGTCGAACTTTTTGCACCTTAAAAAATAAATACGACCTCACGTTGTGTCAATCACATTTATACATTGCCTCCGAAACTTTCATCCGTCATTTTTTAAAAATCAGATCGGGTTAAATTTTCTGCGTTTTTCGCATCCGTAGCAAGGATTTTGAGAGGCATTTTGACAATTCAGAGCCACTGTACAAGCGAACTCCAAAATCCAGAATGGCGTCTGACAAGTTGGTCCGCTTCGTCTCGCAGCACAAACTGTATGGACTGTATGACAAACTAAGTTTTAATATGTGGCTCCAATATCGCTAGCAAAGCATCAAACTGAGCCATGGACATCCTGAAGTAAACTTTGAATTGCTCAGGGTAATCCCACAACTCCTTGAAAAGGAGGTGGAACTCTCTTTCCTCTCTACGCAATCTCAGGATTGGATGGACCCAATATTTCTTTTTCTCTTTTTAAGAATAGAGAGGACAACAAAATCATCTTTGAAGACATTTTGTATCATTTTGCAAATTTTTCCGCAACAGGTTAATTAATACGCATCAGACTCAGTGTGCAAGGTTTCTGTGTGTGATGAATTTTTAGGATGACAAATACAAAAAAGCGTATACAAAATTTTTTAATTCTGCGTGCAAGGACCTTAAGGATCTTTGGTGGTATTGTTCCATGGCTCTCAGGTGCCTGCTGTATGTGTTCCATGACTTTGCTCCATACAGCAGGGTGGGAAGGACAAAGGCTCTGTAGACCAGGAGTTTTGTTTGGGCTGTTAGGTCACGAATTTCGAAGACTCTTTTCATGAGTCTGGCGCAGGCTCCACTGGCACAACTATGGCGATGGTCAGCTTTTGAGGAAAGAAGGCTGCCGATGTAGGGGAAGTGGTCCACGTTTTCAAGAGTGGTGTCGTCTACTTTTATGGTGGACTGGATAGCTGGCTGGTTGGGTGGAGATTGATATAGGACCTGGGTCTTCTTTATGTTTGAGGTTAGGCCCAGGGCTCTGCACCCTAAGGCATTCAGGACGCCCTGGAGGTCTTCCTCAAAGTGTGCTGCATTGATGTTATCGTCCGCGTACTGAAGCTCCGTGATGGGGGTTTAGTTGACTTTGCTCTTTGCCTTGAACCTGTTAAGGTTGAAGAGTCCCCTGTGGCAGTTCTTCGCCAATGAGGTGGAATATGCCAGCAATGAAGATGGAAAACAGGGTGGGTGCGAATTAGGCATCCCTGTTTGACCCCCGTTTCCATTTCCACCAAAGAAAGTCTTGAAATCTGAGCCGCCTTTGCTGAGCACTGTGTCTGACATGCCGTCATGTAGAAGCCTTAGTATTCTGATATACTTATCATCCATTCATCTTTCTACATTTATTTCTCTCCGTCTCACTTTGGAGTTACTTGCTTCTTCACCAGGTCAGGTTCATGTAGCATCTGCAAAATCAAACCTGATTGTTTTTCATTTTGGTGGCAGACTGTTTAAATCTATGAAGACATGTTGAAACAGGATACATAGGAAGACGTAAATGTCTGTTCTAATATTCACAGCTCCGGGACTTAAGGTACTATTCCAGCATATATCAGATGAGGAAATCCAGCAATAAAAGGCACTGGAGCTGAACAGATAGCAAAAGAACAATAATAGCTTACAATACACCATGGCTCCATTTGGAATCAAGTCACACGCTGAGAAGTGAGCTGAACCCCAACCGTAAATCATCTCCAGGTTTGCAAATACCCACCAGACAGAGCCCTTCTCAGCAGCAGAGCGGTGCGGAGTGAATGTAGATGTGTTCCATGATCTGGTTCCTCACCTGCAAGGTCAACTAAGAGGAGGACGTGGATCTGCAATGAAACTGAAGCTTGCCAACAATTGCAACTTTATTCCTCCACTTTTTCAATATAGAGAGCTACTCATGGAGCTACTCGTGAAGGATACAGTAACAACAGGGACGCGTGGTTTTTGGCAAGGACATCCATTTCCCAGCAGCGATAATTACATTTAGAATTCAATGTTTAGGTAAATGTTAAAGAAACTTCTGTGCTTTTAAAGAGCCATTTCAAATATCTTTAAGAGCATAATGCAGAGGAATCCAGAAAGTTCTAGTTAGTTAAACTGCATAATTCAAACAAGTAGATCCTTCCTCATGAAAGAGACACAATTCCAAGTTCAGGCACTCGCATTGATTTTAATATTAAAAAGCCTTTTTTTGCAGGGTTACATATTAAAAAAACACCAACGGGATCAGGGTCAAACAATAGAGAACAGGAAGAGGAAGGATGCACTTATAATTGTTTGTATTTTGCATCCTTTCTGGAGCACCCATTACATTGTTTGAGTACCAGGCACACTCTTGTACAATATTTTTCTTATTAGTTCAATTGCATGCTTATTGTTTAAATCGTTATCAGCATTTTACAAAGTTAAAGGGTTAGTTCACCCAAAAATTTAAATTATCTCATTAATTACTTACCCTCATGTCGTTCGACACCCGTAAGACCTCCGTTCATCTTTGGAACATAAACGAAGATATTTTAGTTGATATCCGATGGCTCAGAAAGGCCTCCATTGGCACAATGCCAATAACTTTATGAAGCGACAAGAATAGTTTTTGTGCGCAAAAAAAAACCTAAATAACTTATATAGTGATGACCGATTTCAAAACACAGCATCATGAAGCTTCGAAGCATTATGAATCAGCAAGTAATAATAATTTGACTTGCTGATTCATAACGCTTCGGGAAAAAAAAGCTTCATGATGCGGTGTTTTGAAATCGGTCATCACTATTTAAGTCGTTATTTAGGGTTTTTTTGCGCACAAAAACTATTCTCGTCGCTTCATAAAGTAATTGCAGAACCACTGTAGTGAGATGGACTTTGTAACGATGTCTTTAGTACCTTTTATGGGTCTTGAGAGTGTAAGGTGCATTGTGCCAATGGAGACCTTTCTGAGCCATCGGATTTCAACTAAAATATCTTAATTTGTGTTCCGAAGATGAACAGAGGTCTTACGGGTTAGGGTAAGTAATTAATGACAGAATTTTCATTTTTGGGTGAACTAACCCTTTAAGACTAGGGAGAAAGAGCAAAGAGAAACATGACACAAACATTACAATGAGGCTCAATGTTATTTTCCAAAATGTATGTGGTCAACATTACCCCTCTAGTTTCAGGGGTGGTGTATTAACTGCACATTTTGTCAGATTTGAGTTGGGAAATTAAAATTCAGGTCTCTTAGACTACGATCTGTCCTGACAGATGTGTTTGGTGATGATCAACTGTGATGAGATTCATAGAAAATGGAGTGTGAAATTGATTTTAAATCAATCAAAAAATACCTAAAAAGCACTTTCTTGGATCCAGTGTTGTCGTAGTTACTGTGTTTTGCCATTGCAGTATTGTCATGTGCATTTAGTTAACTGAAAAGACAATTTAATGCAGCTTAGTGCCAGTCCAGTCTGGATCCTTGTTTATTCAGTTGTAAGCAAATTCAACAACTATGCAGTGTACTTAAAGGGTTAGTTCACCCAAAAATGAAAATAATGTCATTTATTACTCACCCTCATGCCGTTCCACACCCGTAAGACCTCATCTTCGGAACACAAATTAAGATATTTTTGTTGAAATCCGATGGCTCAGTGAGGCCTGCATAAATTAATGTACTAAAAACATATTCAGATCAGTTCATGTGAGTACAGTGGTTCAATATTTATATTATAAAGCAACGAGAATATTTTTGGTGCGCCAAAAAATCAAAATAACGACTTATATAGTGATGGCCGATTTCAAAACACTGATTCATGAAGCTTCGGAATGTTATGAATCAGTGAATCAGTGGTTCGGAGCGACAAAGTCAAGTGATTTCAGCAGTTTGACGGTTTGACACGGGATCTGAATCATGATTCAACACGCTGATTTATAACGCTCCGAAGCGTCATTTTTTGGCAAACCAAAAAATATTCCGTCGCTTTATAATATTAATATTGAACCACTGTACTCACATGAACTGAATTAAATATGTTTTTAGTACATTAATGGATCTTCAGAGAGGAAATGTCACTGCTGACTATGGTCTTACGGGTGTGGAACAGCATGAGGGTGAATAATAAATTACATTATTTTAATTTTTGGGTGAACTAACCCTTTAAATCTAGACTACTAGCAAAGTATTGCCAAATGTTATTTTTTATTCCATCAAACAGGTTCTAAAATATACACTACTGTTCAAAAGTCTGTAAGATTTTTAAATGTTGTTACATTTATTTGATTAAAAACACAGTAAAACATAAATATTGCATTTTCCTTTTGAATACTTTAAAATGTAATTTATTCCTGTAAAGGTAAAGCTAAATTCCATTACTCCAGTCTTCAGTGTCCCATGATCCTTCAGAAATAATGTTAAAGGGTAACTTCAGTGATTTAGCATTAAGCTTTGTATCAGTAGAAACCCCGTAGTATATTTTAATTATGGTACTTTCCCCCCTCATATCCCCCTGAGACGAGAGAATTATGCATTTTATTTCTGGAAAAATTCCTCCGATGACTCAAATATTGTCATTTTGTGTCATCTGAGGATTTTTTGGCCAGAGGCTAAAGACTACAGCCAGTAGAGGGAGCTGTTCCGCATGTTTTCAACCCACCCACAGGGGAGAGATCTCACGCACAGAATGTAAATTCGCTCGCGGCTCGACCTCGGGCATTCATAACGGAGCGCTGCAGAACAAAGTGAGTGTTTCAACTTTTCAATGAATTCCTATGAAAGTTTACCTTCCATATGCGATCAGAAAACGCGCCAGACTGGACACGCGCTGAGAATGACAGCCGCGCTTACCTCAGCTACTACTTCCCTCTCACGCTGAATGAAATCAGACTCCTGCTGTGTTTGTCCTGTGCCTTTTGTTCGGCTCACTCACACTTTTCACGTTCAGTTTTTAATTGTAGTGTTTATTCTCTAACTGAACGAAATTATTGTATTATTATGAAGATAAAAACGACGCTGGGGCGGTGTAGGGAGTGGCCTCGTAGGGCAGCGAAGCAAGTGCATTCTGGGAGTTGTTGTCTTTCATCCACATGAGACAAAAATATATTTTCTGTCTTTTCTCAATCTAGAAGGCACCAAATTCAAAAATAATTTCACATTTCTACTACAAAAATGACACAGTCTAAATACACCTTCATCTTCCCAGCGCTGAAGTGACCCTTTAATATGCTGATTTGGTGCAAATAGATAGATCATATTTCTTATTATTAATCAAAACTTTTTTATTATCTACCTTTTTGTTCATATTTCTAGTCATTCAAATGCTCAAGAGCTCTCCAAATACAGAGTATATCCAAGTATATCCAAATACTTTTCTTGCCACTTGACTATACCAAAACACAAACCAATCGGAAACCCGATTAGTGCTAGACAACAGGATCAATCGCATATCTCACACCCACAGCTTTTTGTGATAAGGGTTATCACAGCGTCTCTGGTTTGTCGGGCCAAACTTTCTGCACTCCAATAACATCAGCAGGTTATGAGGGATTCTGGAGGGGGAAGTGAAGCGACTCAATTCCATGCCTGCCACAATCCACTGATAATCAGCCCAAACTAAATCAATTACAAAGAACAAATGCAGGTGATGATTTCCACCACCGCCTCGCAGAGTCTCATCACAAACCTGGAGAGAATGTTCTGCGCTGACAGAGAGGGCCATAACGGTTCAGGGCCAATAGATTTCTTTATTCATTGATTCAATCTCAGAAGCAGTGAGGTGGCAAAAATCTAATTCAATTAAAATAATAACAATAACATAAAAATCAATTACTTGATCGCATATTTGATAACACTAATGGTTTTTTTTCTATCTGTGTTTGAATTGTTGCAGTTATGTGGAGGTGTAGAAGCGAGAAGGGGATAGAAAATCCTATAAAGGAATGCTAATGCAATTTCATAATTAGAAATGGGAACCAATCCTAATCAAATCAAACAAGAATCCTCCTTAGAATCAGATCATACTGTACAAACTGAAATTCCTATTTTAGGCTTAATCAGTGTTTTTTATTCATTAGAATCTTATTTGAACCCATAAGGATTGGATATGTAATAGAAATCCCCTAATAATCGAAAATGCATGCATTAGATTTCTTTGATGATTTTCTTTTTTTCCCCCCTTTTTAGTAGGAAGGAGAAATAATGAAGAGAGGGGTAGAAAGAAAATCAATAATATGCTCTTATATGCATGCGCGACACTTAAGGCCCTTGTCAAATACATATCTCAAGTTCAAATTAAAATGCAATTAATCACTAAAGTCAATCTAAAAAAGGAATTTATATCTGGTTCATTAAAAACAGTTGAGATCACGTTTAGCTAATGTGATGACGTATTGGTCTTAAACAGAGACATTTATTCAGCTAACAATCAAACCAAATTACACCCATAATCAGTATTAATTTTTTCTTATTGCAGACAGCATGCAATATTAACTTGCAGCTGAGAAGTTGGCGAGTTTATGGTTATTAGCTACGTGCACAGGAAATTGCTCTCATTAAATCGATGGTTTGACTGTCAAGTTGGGAAATTCAGTCAAATAATTTTGTCTAAATTGGACTGGAGCGTGTATAATTGACTATAAGCGACTATTAAAGGCATAGCAGATGTTGAGTACGCCAGCCGTATCCATTACTCCTCAAGATGATTGAAAACCCAAACCAATAGCCCACCTATCACTCTGAGCAATGAGCCGGCTGTGGTCCTGGCTGAAATTCATTTTCACCACATCAGAACCTGTTTTTCCAGTAGCAGCATTTCAGTGATGTATTCTTATCAAGACCAACCTCTGCTCTTAAAGTAAAGACGATGCTATAAGCATCAAGAAAAGAAACAAAAATGTTCACCCAAAGAAATTGCGTTACATGCAACATATAACCCCCTCTCTGCTGTTTTGAATGCTGTATTCCTTGACATGAGGACACTGGGTGGGGTTTTATGCTCCTTCTCATGAATATTCACTGTTTGCTTCAACACTACAGGGCTATGATTTGGCGAGTGACACACTATTCGAAAGCCAACAAAGAAAAACTGAAGATATACCAACAAGCAGTTTTTGTAATACAGCTAAATACACAAGCATGTGACATTTATTATGATGGAAAGCGAAGATATAGGGGTGCCTGTGGGGACTTGATGTTCAGAGCATCTGACAACTTATGGCATCTCTGTATGGAGGCATTTGAGCTGCAACGTTAAGTGCTTTAGGCAAGTATATACACAACTCACTGGATATATTAGATATTTACGCACATATCAATATTGTAGAGCCAGAAATCTCCAATCATAATGATTGCATGTGAACTGCTACTTCTAAAACTATTTTTTATTTAATAAATAATTCAACAAAACAAGGGTTGAACAGCATAATGCCAAAGGAGAACATTTCTTGAAATGCTTCATTTTCTCATTTAAAAGGAACCAATGTAAAGAAACATCCAGAACCAACCAGTCAAGAATACTAGTACAAGTAAACTTGTTTTTTATACAAGAAAATTATTTGCTGAACCTAAAATAAAACCTTTAAGAACTTTTCTCTTGTCAAACGCCTGACATTATGGGGTCGATATGAACTATAAACGCCTTAAATTAAAGTGACTTCAACTTGAGTGAGCGAGTGTAAATTGATTCTATTTCATACCTGCACGAGACGGTGATCTCCACTTTGGTGGCGGGAATATTCCCCGTGATAGGGTCGAACTCGCTAACTGAGGCCGTGTCCTCCAGTTTATCCATAACGTCCCCTTCCATTGGTGTGCGGGACAAGAGGACGCTCTCTGCTTCAAACAGTTCAGCAGTTCGTGGTACTGCAGTGCTTCCTAAAATCTCACAGCTCCAGCGAGTCGCGGGCGCGCGCAGGACCGCAGCAGGGTGAGAAAATCAGCGTCTGTGCTGGTCGCGCGCTGGAGAGCGCGGATGTCCTGTGATGAGCTTTATAACAATATATCAGCAATGTTACAAGAAAAAAAAGATGACTACACAACGGGGTTGGTTCGCTAAATGAAAAACTCAAAAGAAGAGTGCAAGTGCGCCTGTTCTGACAGCGTTGAGATCTCTGTCCGTACTGTGTGGATGGAAAGTAAAAGAGTAGAACTCCACCCCTCGCGCATTCTTTCACATATCCGTGGCTTTGCGCTCGGTCGGCGCAGCATCACGTTATTGATCCACAGCTACGGCTCATTACTGCCTGAGCTATATCTCACGGCGGTTAACTTCTGAAATATACCCTCAAATCATTCTGTAAAACAACGAGGGCAAAATACATTAAAAACCTGTTAGTTGGTTAACTGCAATTTAGCTACCTTAACATAGAAAATGTACAGGGCCTATTCTTTCTAAAGAGACGTCATTTGACAGTAAAATATTTTAAATCAACTCACAAACTTACTTTAACAAAGAGATATGCATACTTTCGCAGTAAAAAATAAAAAATATTACTTTGTAATAGGCCTATGGAGAAGAGTGCGCCTGCACTCACAATTTAATTGCATAATTGATTAGGGATTATTCAATTGTTCAATTAAATTACATAAGGATTATTAAATTCAATTTGATGGAATTTTTACTTAAATTGCGTAAAATTATCCCTGATATGAGTATTCCCTTTAATGCAGTGTGTAATATAGCTGTTTGTGAATGTAAAAGATCTGAGTCGTAAAGGCGAAAGTGCACGATAAATAAAGTTATTGTCTCCCAAAAGAAAGAATCGACTCTGAACCGCCTAAATGAGTCGTTTTTTGTTCGACAGTTCTACGTCACTAGAAATGATCCATAATGCCTGCCTATGGTGTACATTGTCTATCCGCGAACAACTTGTCCCCAAACACATCATTTTACTGACGACAAATCTCGGAGTTCAACGCACAAAACGCTTGCTCGTGAAAGATGGGTTAGTACTCCGTTTATTTGGACCAGCTTGCTCCTCAGAATTACAACCTGTAAGTATGATTCATTATTGATGTATATATTTTCTACCGGGTGTTCAAAATATGTAGTTTTGCGTTTTATATTGTGTAAGTTTCCAGCTAACTGGCCAACTCACTTATATTACTGAAATACTACTGCAAATCAGCTGTGGGCCACTATTACCTAAAACTGAGTCCATCAATGCACATTGTCGTTCTTACTACTTTGAGTAAAGATAAAAGATTTGTTTTGCAAACTTTAACGTTACATCAGTCATTCACGTTAGTGATTGGCTAACATGCACTGTTATTGATACAGTAAATGGTAAAATCAACGCCATCATTACGGTCTTTACAGTGTGTACAATCGTATGGCGCTTAAGTTTATGGGCGTTTGTTTCCGTACGCTATAAGCGGTTCAATCACATCAGACTGGGCCATCTGACCGATAAGAGCAGAGTAGCTTGAGGAAAAGAGGAATTTAGAGAGACTGATTCATCTATCGAGTCGTTTGAGAATCATTGAACAATGTGCTGATATGTAATATATATTATGATCAAATTAAAGATTTTTTTGACCTTCGATGCATGTAAATCTGTTGTAGGAGACCTCCAAAACAAAATCAGGAGCATTTAAAATAGCATAATGTACTAATTTATTAAATTGTGAACTGTGAAATACAAAGACAAAATGCTATCCCATAATACTTCCTATAATCCCATAATAACTACAATAAACATACAGTAGGCTATGTTACAAATAAATAATGACCAAAGATTTAACAAAGAAATGTTAAAAGTAGTTTTTTCTATGGCATCTTTTGTTTTTAGGACAACATTTCAAACTTATAACTGATTCTGAAAATACGTGGTTTGTTATCAGCAAATATGTCCAAAGAGCTAGAATAATTATCACATGAAAACCCATTTACGTGTAGTGGGAGACAAGAATTTGAGTTTGAGCTGATAAAAAGCACAGCGTGAGATGGCCCACCTAGAGTTCTTCGTGCTGCAACTGCATTTCAGCACCACACCATTGGACAGCTCCACAATCCCTTTCCCCAAAGTCCAGCAGTAACACTAATGTAACACTAATTGCAACAACAAAAATTGACTTGTAAAGACATATTCCCACCATAGGCACTCGGAGTCGATGTTAATCACTTGTCAGATTTAATTACAGCTGCTGTTGTCAACTCTGGACCAATGGTGGTGACCCATTTCAGCGATTTTCTCCACACACCTTAATTCCTCTAAGCCACCCAGTGGGTAATTATGGGTGTTACTAGTGGAGGGCTGTAGGTGACAGCGTGTGGCCTGCATTCTGACAGGACAGCATGCTGGAACACTATATAGTCCCAGTGTCACAGACATTCAGGCTTCAGCGGGGGGCTGACTGACACAATGATGTTTCACTGGTTTTGTTCATTGAGGCTTTGAAGCTTGGATGGAATGTGTGTGAAAGTGAAAATAGAAACACTATAAAGAGAGAATGGAGAGAATATAAGACAGAATGAGAACCCTCTTACACTCTTGAATTACTCTGCTGCTCAGAATGTGTATTTCCTATCAAATGCATCTGTTATTGTTCCTCTTGAAAACGGTGAGACACTTAATTCAGTCTTTCCCCTTGGTTTGGATTCAATTCCACAGAGGACTTCACAGATTGACATCCAGGCCTGCCTTTTAGTCACACACACTGGTGGATCAGACACAGATGCCTCTTTTCTCACAGCCTCCATTAAATTTGCGTCTCCAAAAATCACTCACCAAAATAAATCAGAAACCAAATGGAAAACAAGGCGCTGTCGCTGAACCAGCCATTGCTATGCAATTTCATGGCTTCATGCATGGTGGAAACCATAAGTCAAGTGGCTTCACTGAACATGACAACATTTATCCACAAGCCAACCCGCCTGGACACAAAGTTATGGGAGAGTGTGTCGGTGCTTTCTCAAGCTGAAAACTCTTGTAGTATCTGTCTAGATAACCAAAGCTCATCCCTTCCATATCTATGCAACCCGGCCGATACATGTGATTTCATCCATCACATCCTTAAGAAATACCAGCCGAATATTCTTTAGCTTTGACCTCGGGTCATGGAATTCAGCGTGAGGTGGGTGTTTTAGTTATACAGCCAGTGGGATTGTTAAAGTGACAAGTACAAAGCTACATTTATGTTCATTCTAATTTGAAAAAAAGTTGCATGCGCAATACAATGGAAGTAGGGACATCTTTTTTTTTTATAAAAATGTTTCTGTTGTTATACTTGTAGAAAATAGCCTGTAAGCAAAAATTTTTATTTCAGCTGATAATGGCGGGTCATTGCACATATATTCAGAACAGCTAAAGTGTTTTGTTTTCAGCAGTTCATCTGTCTGTTATTTTGCCACAAGCTGATGAAAGCAGCTGTAAGAACGCGGTCTATCTCCCCTGCACAGATGATTCCCTCTCTGGATTCCTTCTGGGTTCGGCCACATATTGCTTCAGTTCAATGAGGTGCAGTCTGTCACCACTGCCTCAACGGATTAACAACAGGTTATTTGTTGGTAGTCAAACGGAACTCTGTCCCGTTGGCAGGAGTCTGTTTAAAGCCTGGGACACTCCAAGCCGACGTCAAATAAACTAGCGGCGACGAAAGCTGACTATATGAGCAGGTATCAATAGTCTATTTTCGTCATTAAAAAAAGGAAATATATGCAGGAAATATATGCAGATATATACACTATGTTGCCAAAAGTATTGGATCACCCCTATAAATCATTGAATTCAGGTATTGCAATCACTTCCATGGCCACAGGTGTATAAAATCAAGCGCCTAGGCATGCAGACGCTTCTAAAAACATTTGTGAACAAATGGGTCGCTCTCAGGAGCTCAGTGAATTCAAGTGTGGTACTGTGATAGATTGGCACCTGTACAATAAGTCCATTTGTGAAATTTTCTCACTACTAAATATTCCACGGTCAATTGTTAGTGGTATTATAACAAAGTAGAAGCAATTGGGAACAACAGCAACTCAGCCATGAAGTGGTAGGCCACGTAAAAATCACAGAGCAGAGTCAGCGCATGCTGAGGTGCACAGTGTGCAGAAGTTGCCAACTTCTTGCAGAGTCAATAGCTACAAATCTCAAAAAACTTAATGTGGCCTTCAGATTAACTTCATGGAATGGGTTTCCATGGCCGAGCAGCTGCATCCAAGCCTTACATCACCAAGTGCAATGCAAAACGTTGGATGCAGTGGTGTAAAGCACGCCGCCACTGAACTCTAGAGCAGTGGAGAAATGTTCACGGGAGTGACGAATCATGCTTCTCTGTCTGGCAATCCGATGGACGAGTCTTGGATTGGCGGTTTCCAGTAGAATGATACTTGCTTGACTGCATTGTGCCAAGTGCAAAGTTTAGTGGAGGGGGGGGGGGGGGGGGGTATATTTATGTTGGGTTGTTTTTCGGGGGTTGGGCTTGTCCCCTTAATTCCAGTGAAAGTAACTCTTAATGCTCCAGCATACCAAGACATTTTGGACAATTTCATGCTCCCAACTTTGTGGGAACATTTTGGGGATGGCCCCTTTCTGTATCAACATGACTGCGCACCAGTGCACGAAGCAAAGTCTATAAAGACATGGAAGAGCGAGTTTGGTGTCGAGGAACTTGACTGGCCTGCACAGAGTCCTGACCTCAACCTGATAGAACACCTTTGGGATGAATTAGAGCGGAGACTGCGAGGCAGGCCTTCTAGTCCAACATCAGTGCCTGACCTCACAAATGCGCTTCTAGAAGAATGGTCAAAAATCCCATAAATACACTTCTAAACCTTGTGGAATGACTTCCCAGAAGAGTTGAAGCGGTTATAGCTGCAAAGGGTGGGCTAACTCCATATTATACCCTACGGATTAAGAATGGGATGTCATTAAAGTTAATGTGCATGTAAAGGTAGGCGTCCCAAAACTTTTGGCAATATAGTGTACAAACCATAAACAAAGCAGCGCTTGGTTACCATTTTGATTATAAATCACCCTGATCATTTTCTTCATTCCAGTCAGCTCATGTTATGAAAATATTTATGCATTCGAATGCTCAGGTTAGATGACGTTATAAAATTATAATAGCCTTCTGTCTGTACCGTCTTGACATCTTTGCTTGCTTTCATCACTTTTGCTTTTATTCTTAGGCACTGCTCGTTCGCTAAGCTGAACAGCCAATCAGGATTCTCTCTCTCACCGATGGCCCGACACTGATTCAACATGCTGAATCAGACGGTGTGCAACTAGAGTCAATGGTGCGGAACACACCGAAAAAACTAAGTTGGCCGATGCTCAAAAAAAGCCCGTCATTTACCGACGGCTGACCGTCGTGTTGGTGTGTCCCGGCCTTATGTGTTATATCTTCTCTAAAGCTTTTGACAAATGTAATTTCATTTGAGAGAGACAGACCTATGAAGAAGCAATAAATTCATTGTTTTAGCAACAACACAATATCAGAAAGTTTGTTTTCAGTGAAAATTGGACTACGAAAAGTCTTCAAACTGCAATGTAACTTTTGTTTGAAATGTAAGGAAAAGTAGGCATAGTGTTAAAGAACAGAACGGTCTATGAAAGCTTTTAGATGGCTTTAAAGATCACTTATTGTCCAGCTGTCACCCTGTGTAGGGATCTAAAATAGTTCAATACAAAAGAGAGAGAGCTAGTTCTATCACAGACGACAGATGTGGTGACAAATGCCATAGTAACAGGTAGATTTGGGGGTCAGATGATTTGTTCTGTGACGGAAGGGCTGTCAGCTTTTAAGTTCTTAAAGTCATTTTTCCATAGTAATTGTTCACTTCCAGTCAAAATAAATCCATGAGCACAACAAGCTCACTTATGAGGATAGTTCACCCAAAAGTAACAACTCTGTCATCATTTACTCACCCTTATGTCATTCCAAATATATACGACTCTTCTGTGGAACATAAAGAGGGATAATTGAATACATTAAGTGAATTAAATACAATTACAGTAAATTGTGACTCACTTTCGCACATAATAAAGTACACAAGCGTGTCAGCAAAACTTACATGTGGCTTAATGTTCATTTTCCAAGTGCGCCAATCAGTTTTGGAGAAACAACCCAAAATTTAAGCAGTTTATTAGTAAAATTGTAGTAGACAGCAACCTGGATTCCTTACTCTAGTCCAGGTGGTAGAAATGTTCACCTGCTGTGCCTTCTGGCATTAAAATGTGCAAATAAGTACACAATTTTTAATTTTTAAGTGAATTATTCCTTTAAATTTACATCTGTGCGATAAACAAAAGCACACCTAACACAAAAAGAGGTTCTTGAACTTTACCATGCACCTCCCCACCTGAAGTTGTTGAGTATATTTGCAGGAGCAATCTCTCTTGAACAGTTCTCCATAAGAAAACCTTTGGAAATGACCTTTGATAACAAAAGAACAAGTCAAAGCAGTGAAAATGAAAAAGAGAGGGCTGTCAAAATAATATCTGGGCTCAGCAGAGATGATTGCCCTTTGTACTTGGAAAAACCTAAACAAACATGGTTAGGAGCCGAGTAACACTTTTTCTTCAAGGCAGTTTCTTGCATTTTTGCATAGGTTTTTCTCCAAACATCTGTAATCTCTGTCAATTTAATAGATAAATGTAGAAGATGCATCAGAGCTGTTCATTTAATTGGAAAATAATCGCAATTACCATCATGACATGCTGCGATTAACTAATCAGGAAAAGCATTCTAGTTAGATCTCTACTCTCGAAGCGGCAAATGTTTCTTTTTTGCAGCATTAAGTATTAGAACCAATTAAAGTCATGTTGAGCACTTGAACGGAATGGCCAATCAGAAGCGTTTACATTACTGGCACATAATGAAATCCGCTCAATACCGTCAGTGGAGAGGGTGTATCCCATTAAATATGGAAAAAGCTTGTGTGATATTAAGATTCTTGTAGCCACTTTGAAAAGAAAGATAGTCTGAAAGATACTGTGGAGTTGACAAGCCTTCTATAGAACACTGTGTTCTTTGGTCACAAAGGTTCATGGTATTAAGATGGTTTAAGGTGTTAGAGAGTGCAGCTATTCTTCACTCGTAGCACCGGAAAAGAATATCACGCCATAATGACCCAATTTCAACCTATTCTCTCAGAGTACATATACATATTCATGAACTCGCTAATCAGAGACCAACCATATGCATGCACGAAAGAGGAGACGTTAATGATTACCAGCCGGCTCAAAGAGCGCCGAGTGCTTATTAAATCTTAGGTGCAAAATAAAGAGATGCATGTGTATGACAATGACATAGTGCTAGTGTTTTTCATATTGTCAGGGAGATACCTGGAGAGGTCCTGGGAAACACCAAGACAAGACATAAAAAAGCACAACGCTGTAAACAGCATTTTTAGGCAAGGCAAGTTACATAGCACATTTCATACACAATGTTTAATTCAAAGTGCTTTATATAAAATAATACTCAATTCAATTCAATAAAACCTGATCACTAAGCTTCGGGCGCCCCTATCTTGAATGGAAGAAATCAAAAGTCAGGTTTGTGATTTTACACTAGAGCTACATCCCGGTCTCTTTTCACTCCTACGGAGGTGGGTTCTTCTATGCAACACCTGCCTCTAATGGATCCCAGCGCCCCTCACCCCAAATAGAGTGCTTAACCTATGCTGTCTGCCTCTGATGGTTTTCAGCGTTGTCTTCTTCACTCCTAAAAGAATGCTTAAACCCTATACACCCGTTGATAGACAAATGTGTATTTACACCACCTTGTAACCTCGGTCCTGGTGTCTTTTCACTTTAAATACACTATTGATGTAACAGCAAGAAAATATTGAATAAAGACATCAAAGATTCAAAAAATACTGTGGAAATGCCAAATCACAAAAAAAATCACATTTTTCTTAACACTAAAGTAAAATGCTAGGTGAGATTTCAAGGCAACCAAGAAAAATTGTATTCAGCACTTGCTGTTGGTTCCATGAGGTGCCAAACACACACAAACGGACAGACATTCACAAAATCATTACTTGTTTCCCATTCATTGCCAGCTGACATTCTACATCAGATATGTCATTTGCTCCGAAAAAGGGCAATGGCAGGAAATAGGAAGGCGCGTTGGAAGCTTTAAAAAAATTACCGGTTTCTTCGAAAGCCTTGTGTGAACTCCTACGCAGAGTCAGAAATGTCAGATGTTCCCTCATGTAAACAAACAACCAACCGCCAAAGATGCACACTGTGCCTTACACAAAATGTGGCCTTATTCCAATCTTTCTAATCAAGCATTTAGTCAGTAATAATATAATTGCATTCAAATGTTTTGTATTTTATGTTTTGGAATTACAAAAGCCCAAATGAACTGTTGAGACATTTAATTCCTAGTTCTTCTACAAACCTGCTGCTGTCATCAACGCACTGAGCTGCTGTGATAGAGGAATTATCCCACATACAACAGCGGATGCTAATCCTGTTACTCTTGGATACCAACCAATGCTAATGTGGTTTGATGTAAACACAGCGGCAACTTCTTTCCACAAAATACATCTGAAAAGATTTATGAAAGGAATACCAAGCAATATAAAAGACAATATTTTGTTATTGATTTACAAAAGGAAGATTTTTTGGATCACTAAAAGATTATGAATTTTAGAGAGTCGTGTGAAACAACAAAATAATCCTGTAAATTTTATTCAGTTTAAGGCCGGGGGGAATTGATAATTCAGAGAGAGAGGCTGGAGGAGTTTCTTATCAAAGCTGTAAAGGAATGTTTGGATTTAGAAACCAAAACACATAAGAGCAAACAAGGGCTGGTTGTAACGCACATAGTTTAAAAGCTCCACTGGCAACACTTTAGAATAATGGTCTGTCATTAATAGGTAACTATGCAGGAAGTAATGCAGAACTAATGAGTAGTGACACTTCAGCTACTACTATTAACTAATATAGAAACAAGCTTAAGTAATCAGTAAGTAATATCAAATTTAGGACTAAGATGCTTGCTTATTAGGTAATCAATAATTACTGAATAGGATTGGCATCACTAAGATTTAATAGGTAACTATGACAAATGATAAAGAATTACTAATTCATTACTAATCACAACATTAACGTGTCTGAGATGTGAGAAATTGTCTTTTTTTTTACTCTCAATGTGGTCATAAAATGCATCACTAATTACTTACAGTGGGGAGAACAAGTATTTGATACACTGCCAATTTTGCAGGTTTGCCCACTTACAAAGCATGTAGAAGTCTGTAATTTTTATCATAGGTACTCTTCAACTGTGAGTGACGGAATCTAAAACAAAAATCCAGAAAATCACATTGTATGATTTTCAAGTAATTAATTAGAAAAGCAGAACTTAAAATTTTGTTCAGAAACCTTTGTTTGCAATTACAGAGATCATACGTTCCCTTTCGTTCAGTCACTAGTGACTAACGAATGGGGGTTTTGCTTAGAAGCCTATCATCTTCAAGATCTTAGAAAACACCCAATGGCAGTGCCAATGCCATGGGCATGCGGAATTTGCATACGTAACTCCGCCTTACCGCGTGAGTATAAAAGGAAGTACGTGGCAATATCGCATTACGTTTCTGCTTTGGAGCCAAGAGTACCTACCTCTTCACTCCTCACAAGCCTTCTGAGACTCTGTCAGCTTCTTCGAGACGAGCAGCTTTCCAGTTGGTGTTGGTGTGACACCAACCGACCGTTCCTACGGTTTGCTTTCGAGGGGCAGGCATATCAGTACGCAGTCCTCTCATTCGGGCTATCTCTGTCCACTCACGTCTTCACGAAGGTTGTCGAGGTAGCCTTTGCGCCACTCAGGCAGCACGGGGTTCGCATCCTGAACTACCTCGACGACTGGCTCATACTGGGCCACTCTCGAGCACAGGTGTGCGAACACAGAGATCTAGTGCTCCAATACTTAGCCCGTCTGGGCCTTCGGGTCAACTGGGAGAAGAGCAAACTCTGCCCAGCGCAGAGGATCTCTTTTCTCGTTATGGATATCGACTCGGTCGCCATGTTTGCGCAGCTTTCGAGTGAGCGCGCGCAGTCTCTGCTGATTTGCCTATGTAAAATCGAGAGCAAGAGTGCGGTTCCACTGAAGTTATTTAAGAGACTCCTGGGGCATATGGCATCTGCAGCCACGGTAACGCCGCTCGGATTGCTTCATATGAGACCGCTTCAGCACTGGCTTCGCGATCAAGTCCCGAGATGGGCATGGCAGTCTGGCACGCTGCGGGAACATGATCATCTCGGATGCCGGAGCGAGAGTCCCCTCTGCCACACCCCAATCTGCGGTCTCCACGAGAGGCGGCACTTTGGCTGGTGGCCAGGGTGATCTGAGGGTGACGGTGTGGAATCAAGCTCCGACACTCATGCCTCGGCCCACACCCCCCTCTCATGCACCGAACCCGCCGAGCATTCAGGCGAGTACATCGGGGCCGGCTCCTGCCATCCCGACTGTCTCGTTTGGAGCCGTGGAAGACGAGGAAATGTTGATCGCCGCATCGCAAGGTGGGCTGGAGTCATCTGAGGATGAGGATTCGGCTGTGCTGCCGCCTTCGGGTGTGCCAGCATTGCCCGAGTCGGACCCAGAGTTGACAGCCATGCTCTCCCGGGCAGCCGTGACGCTTGGGTTGGAGTGGAACCCTCCGCCCCTACCTGAGCACTCGCGGTTGGACGATTGTTTTTTGGGGGCGGCGTGTCCGGACACCCGTCCGGCCACCCCTCCAATTCCTTTCTTCCTGGAAGCACATGAGGAGGTTGCGCGGTTCTGGAAGAACCCGTTGTCTTCCCGCAACCGTTCAGCGACCTCCTCCGTCCTCAATGGAGCCGCGGCTAAAGGGTACACTGGGGTCCCCCCAGTCAAATGCTCTGTTGTGACTGTCCGGGCGACGAAGGTGACCGCAAACACTCCCAGGAGCAGACTGAGGCTATCAAACACATACTGCCCCGGCGGTCAGCTGCTGCCTCCACCCAGCCCCCCGCGCAGTTGCCTCTCCCTCTGCGCCACCCAAGCAGCAGCCTCTACCCGGGCTGTGCAGAGGAAACCGCAGGAAGGCGCCCCAGTCCGCTCCAGCCCCGCAGCCCGCGAAAAAACGCCAGGCCAAGCGGCGCTCCTGACGCGGACAGCTCAGGGATGGGCAGTTCTTTCCAGGAGATGGCAGCAGGGCCACTCCTTCCCCCGGTAGAGGGCCTGGGGAGAATCTTTTGTTCAGCTGCTGGCCCCCGGGTCAGCAGCACCCTAACGTGGTTAAAGAAAGAATTGACACTCCCATCCCTGAGCACCCAGAGACTGGTGATGACAGTGCGCGCCACCCCCGGGTCCCGCCACTCGCATCCCTCTCTGTCGCCAGCCTCCTCTCAGAGCAGACCTCAGTGGAATATGCTTCCCAGTGTACCTTGGTATTCCTGTGATAAGTGGGAGTCCTTCGTCCGTACTAGTCTTACGACAGGGTACTCACACTTACGCAGGGTACTGGAAGACAGCCGAGTGGCGTGATTTTATTGGGACCCCCATTCGTTAGTCACTAACGTTACGTCATAGTGACTGAGCGAAATGTAACCCTCGTTCCCTGAGGAGGGAACGGAGACGTAACGTCCCTTTGCCACTCCGCTGTGCCGCTGGAACAGCCAGGAGTTCAGTCTTGGCTCCTCAGCAGGTAACGTAATGCGATATTGCCACGTACTTCCTTTTATACTCACGCGATGTTACGTATGCAAATTCCGCATGCCCATGGCATTGGCACTGCCATTGGGCGTTTTCTAAGATCTCGAAGATGATAGGCTTCTAAGCGAAACCCCCATTCGTTAGTCACTAACGTTACATCTCCGTTCCCTCCTCAGGGAACGAGGGTTACATACGTAACCAAGACGTTTCCTGTAGTTCTTGACCAGGTTTGCACACACTGCAGCAGGGATTTTGGCCCACTCCTCCATACAGACCTTCTCCATATCCTTCAGGTTTCGGGGCTGTCGCTGGGCAATACAGACTTTCAGCTCCCTCCAAAGATATTCTATTGGGTTCAGGTCTGGAGACTGGCTAGGCCACTCCAGGACCTTGAGATGCTTCTTATGGAGCCACTCCTTAGTTGCCCTGGCTGTGTGTTTCAGGTCGTTGTCATGCTGGAAGACCCAGCCACGACCCATCTTCAATGCTCTTACTGAGGGAAGGAGGTTGTTGGCCAAGATCTCACAATACATGGCCCCATCCATCCTCCCCTAAATACAGTGCAGTCGTCCTGTCCCCTGTAGGATTACAAATTTAGGAAGGTACATAACTTTAGCATTTAAGGTAAAAATGATGATATCAGATTAATTAGTCTGCTATGCAAATCTTCCAGGCAAGTTCCTGTTTTTCTCTTCAATGTAAGTAAGATGAGCACCATTTGTCTTTAGTGGCTCTTGGAGCCTCTGAGTGATTGGATTAGCATCTGTCCATTTGAGTGACACTGTTGTGCTGATTGAATCAGGAATGATGACAGGAATGTTTGGAGTGTGTTTCCTATTTTCCTATACAACATTTGCATTGTATTGTTCAGAGTATCTCCTCCCCTGCTGTATAGTCCCTCCCCCTGAAATGTAGATAAATTACAGTGTTTGGTACTGTTAAGTTAGACTTGATGACCTCAGCAGAAAGACAGCACGTTTTCTCATTAAAGAATCCTGCTGAAGAAAAAACCTATCCAAGTCTCCTGGTCTCTTCTTCAAACGAGGAAAAGGAAATTCACAACACCCCTTTGCAGAAAAGCATCCCCAAAGAATGATGTTTCCACCTCCATGCTTCACGGTTGGAATGGTGTTCTTGGGGTAGTACTCATCCTTCTTCTTACTCCAAACCAAAAAGACCAAAAAGCTCTATTATTGTCTCATCAGACCACATGATATTCTCCCATTCTTCCTCTGGATCATCCAGATGGTCATTGACAAACTTCAGATGGGCCTGGACATGCGCTGGCTTGAGCAGGGGGACCTTGCGTGCGCTGCAGGATTTTAATCCATGACGGCGTAGTGTGTTACTAATGGTTTTCTTTGAGACTGTGGTCCCAGCTCTCTTCAGGTCATTGACCAGGTCCTGCCGTGTAGTTCTGGGCTGATCCCTCACCTTCCTAATGATCATTGATGCCCCACGAGGTGAGATATTGCACGGTGCCTCAGGCCGAGGGAGATTGACCGTCATCTTGAACTTCTTTCTTTTTCTTATAATTGCACCAACAGTTGTTGCCTTCTCACCAAGCTGCTTGCCTATTGTCCTGTAGCCCATCCCAGCCTTGTGCAGGTCTACAATTTGTCCTTACACAGCTCTCTGGTCTTGGCCATTGTGGAGAGGTTGGAGTCTGTTTGAATGAGTGTGTGGACAGGTGTCTTTTATACAGGTAGTTCAAACAGGTGCAGTTAATACAGGTAATGAGTGGAGAACAGGAGGGCTTATTAAAGAAAAACTAACAGGTCTGTGAGAGCCGGAATTCTTACTGGTTGGTAGGTGATCAAATACTTATGTCATGCAATAAAATGCAAAAATGAATTATTTAAAAATCATACAATGTGATTTTCTGGATTTTTGTTTTAGATTCCGTCTCTCACAGTTGAAGTGTACCTATGATCAAAATTACAGACTTCTACATGCTTTGTAAGTAGGAAGACCTGCAAAATCGGCAGTGTATCAAATACTTGTTCTCCCCACTGTACCTAGTCACTATGCAAGAACTACTAATGATCTGGACCATTATTTTAAAGTGAAAAACTTTTTACACTTTAAAATAATGGTCCAGATCATTAGTAGTTCTTGAAGATTGTCCTTCTTTACTCTGAATAAAGTCATAAAATGCATCAGTAATTACTCAATTACCTAGTCACTCTTCAAGGACTACTAGTGATCTGGACCATTATTTTAAAGTTAAATTTCTATATTAGTTAGTAGTAGTAGCTGAAGTGTTAAATAATGTAGTACTACTCATTAGTCCTGCATTACTTCCTGCATAGTTACCTATTAATGACGGAACATTATTCTAAAGTGTTACCGCTCCACCTACCATTTGCATGACGGATTTCATTTGTTTACTCATTGCTCCAGAGTTACGTAATTTAATTACAAAATAAATGTAACTGTAATCCATTACAGTTACTGATGGTGCGTTCACACCGGACGCGATTCGCGCGAAGGTGGACGCTTGAACATTTTGAGTTTACTCGCTTCATTCGCGCGAATCGCGCGTGAAATTCGCGTGTGACAACTACACAACAGACGCGAATTCGCGTCAAGTGAGGGGCTTCTGCCCTATATGAGCCAGCTCGTCTTTTTTGTAAAAAATACTACTATTAATGTGTGACAAAACGTAGTTTAAAGACTTTTTCAGGCGATAATATAGTTGTTTAAAGCTCAAATCTGTGGTTATTTTATAAAAAGAGTGCCTATTTAAGCATTTTATCTGGCGTTTTCGGAGTTGTGAGATCCAGGGGATCAGCGGCGCTCAGCGCTCGTTTACCCGGCGAGACCCGCCTTTCCTCGGCTAGTCCTTCTCACATTTGCCGCTGGCTCTGGCTCTTTTTTTCTGCTCCTGTCCCGTTGTGAAATGGCTCACTTGGCTCACAATGGCTCACAATAACTCACTTTCTTCCAAGCAAGATCCTTTTTATTCCTTTATTCCTTTTATTCCTGTTCCTGTAGTGATAGGATGATGTATCATACAGCTCCGGGTATCCACATACGGCCACGATTATCTTGTCCTCCATTGTTGTTGGGATTTCTGCCTCCGCTTGTAAATGCGTCACTACTAGAGCAAGCTCGTGATTGGTTAACGCGGCGCGAAATATCCGCCAGAGTTCAGATTTTTCAACTTGAGCGATTTGCGCGAATCGCGCGTTCAAAACGCTCAATTTGCGTCATTCGCCGCCTCATTCGCGCAAATCGCGCCGCAGAATGCCATTTCGCGTCTCTGCATTGACTTAACATGTAAATCACTCGCGCGAATCGCGTCCGGTGTGAACGCACCATTAGTCACTTGAAAAAAATTCACTTGAAAAGTTATCGATCACAAAGGATGTTACATCTGAATATTTTCTGTAAAAAGCTAGAATATGTTGAATAATATTAATTTGTTGCTTGGCCTGTTTTTGATGTGCATGATGGTCATTTATAGGCTGTGTAGTAAAGCGATGCTATTCTGATGCTTTTGATTGTCTATCTTGTTTGAATTTGCAGCGCACCACGTCTGCCAATTACATCAATCCACCACATTGCTGCAGAAAGCTTTAGGCTACAACCTTGTCTGAGAGTTGCCAACATCGCGAGGGATAAGAATGCTTTCCATTGTTGGAAATTTAAAAATCATTTCATCCAGAAATTAGAAAAGGCAGAAAAATAGCAGTTCAGTGCAAAATATGTTTGCCAACTATTAAAGTGCTATCGACATCGAAGGTTTAAATGTCGGAAGGTTTAAAAACATGTTTTAACAGGAATGTTTTTGAAAAAAGAATCTTGTGCTCACTAAGGCTGCATTTTTTTTCTCAAAAATACAGTAATATTGTAAAATATTATTACAATTTAAAATAACTTTTTTATGTTAAAATGTTATTTATTCTTATAATGGCAAAGCTGAATTTTCAGAATAATTACTCCAGTCTTCAGTGTGATATGATCCTTCAGAAATCATTCTAATATGCTGATTTGATGCTCAAAAATTGTGGAAGCTGTGATATATTTTTACTTGGGCGTGAAAATACTATGAAACTTGCATTTACACAAACCTGGTCAAATATCTAGAATGAAAACATTAACTATTGGCAATACTGGCAATGCACTAAACTACATCAGCACACATTGTTCCTTCTGAGGGATGAATTACACTTGGCTTATAATAGACATAAAGGTCAGATAAAAATATACACACATATCACTCAAACCTCGATGACAGTGTGGACGAGGATGTGAGATCTGATATCAAGAGAGCACAATATCATAAAAACCTCAGACACAGTCCTAGGCCATATATTTGTATGACCTCACTGCATACAAGCACATATCACTGTACATCCATGCATGTGCCTATCGGGACATCATTAGAGGAAACAACAAGTGTGTGTGTGTGTGTGTGTGTGTGTGTGTGTGTGTGTGTGTGTGTGTGTGTGTGTGTGTGTGTGTGTGTGTGTGTGTGTGTGTGTGTGTGTGTGTGTGTGTGTGTGTGTGTGTGTGTGTGTGTGTGTGTGTGTGTGTGTGTGTGTGTGTGTGTGTGTGTGTGTGTGTGTGTGTGTGTGTGTGTGTGTGTGCCCATACATCTCACAGAGGTGTGAACTAAAGAGTTCAACTCACAGAGCTCTGCTAACTTCAGATCGAGTAGCGAGTAGCTATAACCTCTGGGAGGTTGAGCAGCTCCAAAAACTCCAGTAGGGAAGATAAAACAGGAATTTGTCTAGTTCACTGTCTGTATCATCTTCACTGCAAGCATAAAGAATCAAAATCGGTTAAACTGCATCAGTCATTGCCAACTGCTTCGCTTTACCCCCCCCAAGGAAATTCACAACAGTGATCAATGGCATCCGGGTAGCGGGTCAGGTCTATAACAGGCATTAGCTGAATATGATAGATGAATCTGAAGATGAAAGTACCGTTTCACTGCTCTTATTATGGTGTGTGTGAGGGGGGGGCTATGTATGATTCTTGTCCATTCTCCAGCTCAAATCGATGCCATCACAGACATTACTCATTTTCTGACCTTACTAGCTGCTCTGCTGACAGGGCACAAATAATAAAAAGCCCTACAGAGAATTGACCACTAAATAACGACTCATCTTGACATCAATATCCGAACCGAACATGTATCTTAATCTGTGGTCCATACAATGGAAAATACATGGGTGTTTCAGCAAAGGGTAATGACAGAGGTAAATAGGCAGCTGCAGAATGTTTTTTCTAAAAAATGTTTTTCCACTGTTGCATTGCAGTCCACAATAACTCACGTTAAACAAACTCACACATTAATCATAATGTAGACAGTGCAAAGATGCCCTCTGGTGTGGCACAGAAATCAAAATAACATTATAAGTGTCAGTGTAAAGGATGTAACAGAGTTAAAAGTTGTTGACTGTCTCTCCGGTTATCATGCAGATAACTGAAACAAATAGAGTGCAGTAAAATGCGGCACCCTGTTAATCTGGCAAACTGCATTGTCTGACTAGAAATGGCCTATCATATACAGCTGATGCACATGAGAAAAATGACAAGAACTGTACATTTTCTACATGTCAGGTGAAATGTATCAAAAATATTCTGTTGGGGTAACAGTTTAAGACCCACGACCAGTAGTGAAAAATGAAGACCAAGAGTCAGGAGTGTAATTAATTATAGAAAAATTTACTGAAAAATCGTTTGCAGTTTCATCAGCAGAAGCCAGCTTCAAGTCTCACAAGGAGTTCGTAGGCTGCGCTCCCTCTGCCCGCCTATCGTACATACAATTTCTCAACAGTTCTTCTGTTTTCAAGGTCTAGCCACGTCATTACTGCCTGGTGGATGATTCTGAATGGTTTAGAGAAAGTGGACAGTCATGGTAAATTTCCACACATTGTCAGTTAATCAGATTCACGTGTACATATATCACTCGTTGACACTTTCACCCCGGAGTTGGGCACGTGGTGACCTTCCAGATTCTGGAGCAGGCGCCAGCTTGCCCAAAACAACAAGTCCCCCATCTTTTAGGATGCCTGTAATCCACCTCCAATACTGATCTGTAACACAGAATACAGCGCACACACAGATACACAGTATCTCCAAGGTTGGTTGGTTGAGCTCTGGTCCAAACCAGAGAAAGTTTTCCAAAGCATACTGATAATATGTGCTTTTCTCTCAGTGAGAGGTACAGACAATAGTACAATTGTATTCATACAATTCTTTAGGGTTTCAGTAAAAGGAAATATAAAATGAAATAAAATAAAATAAAATAAAATGAAAGACAAATCCATATTTAATCTCTAGAAGCCGGGCTAAATGAGCAATCACTGTTAATGCACTCCTGCCGAGTTAGGAGTGTGTGATACCTCCAAAATCAAAACATGACTGAAATCACATCACACACCCCTAGGACAGACCCTCAGTCACCACTCAGAGACCAAAAATAAACTTTAGAAAATATAAAGGAAGAAACAATCAGTGGTTATCTTGATTTAAGCAAAATCATAACTGGAAAGAATCATTAAAATCGTAATTATATAGGAGAATAAATATTGATTGAGGCTTTGATTATACATTTAATTAGTATATATATATATATATATATATATATATATATATATATATATATATATATATATATATATATATATATATATATATATATATATATATATATATATATATATATATATATATATATATATATATAAATATATATATATATATATATATATATATATATATATATATATATATATATATATATATATATATATATATATATATATATATATATATATATATACACTAATTCAATTCTGTTTTTACTGCATTTTTGATTAAATAAATGCGGAAGAGTCTCATAAGAGACTTCTTTCAAAAACATTTTAAAAATCCGACTTTTGAACTATCGATGGTAACGGTATGTATGCTGGTGAATTGGCAAGATATAAAACACTGTCCTTTCTTTTGGCTAAAGATTAGACATGAATTATTCAATGAAGCATTTTTGCTTAAAAGGTATCTGTTGGGTAAAGCGTGCCAGGTCCTTCAGGTTAGTGAGCTTTGTATCCAAATGCAGGAATGGTTTCAAATATTAGATTTAGAATATAAAATCTTTTCGGGCTGTTTTATGAAAATATTAATAATGTTCAGCAAAATAAGACTTGGGAATGGAATAGTGCATTTAGTATATATATTTTTTCTCATTTATGTTAATTACATAGATTTAACATAGACTTTTATCCAGAGTGGCTTACAAATTATAAATAATAGTGGTCAAAGCAAGTAAAAGTAAAGCATGTAATATTTTTACTTGCAATAAAATTGTTACCATACACAATGACTGAATTTACCTCTTGATGTGACACAGCTTACCCTTAATTTTTTTAAAGAAGTCATATTTCTATGCTGGCCCTGAGTTATAGCTCCTTTCATTTCAGTTGAGAGCTGACTACTTAAAAAGTAAAAAGTGGCACAGCTTATATACACATTCAATAGCACTTCGCTGTCTAAAATGATTGATTGTAAAAGTATTACACGGATTTATCACAAACGTAGTTAAGAATTTTCATGAAAAACAATATCATCTTCAAGTGTTGCATGAATTGCCCCAAAAAACTGTAATTTCATGTGGCTGGGAATGGCTGTGCCATTAATACAAGAAACATTAGGGATAATTACCAAAGACTGCAAGAAACATCAGGGATAATTACCAAAGACTGCACATTTCACATTTGAACTTGTCTTGGGTCATTAGCATTCATGGACTGAGATGCTGATGACTGACACTCAGCAAGAAGATGCACAGATGGATCCTGCTGGTCAGCACAATCTTCTGTGGAAGCCTTAGAAACAGCTTAATGACCAATTCCTTATAACTCAATCACTTCAGTCCAAGCACATACTAACCCACAATTAACTATTAAGGGACACAATTGCCTAATTCTCTCATCTCTACCAATTAACAGTATACATTTGTATAATTTACATGTATACATTTATAATACAACAGAGAAGGCTGATCTCTGGAGCAACATGTGACAGTCTACTCTTCTTAGTTAGCAGGGTCATGCTGTCTGTGTTGTTCAAATTAATACATGACTGTGAGTGGTATGAACTGAGCAATCCTAAACATTTTTATTAAATTTGATGTGGCAGATGTCCCAGTATGGCAAAGGGCAGCAGTAAAGCAGGTGAAGAGCATACAGCATATGAAAATTACAGTGCCCTGCACTGCCAGGACAAAGACCTCCACTTAATACCCATCAGCAATTATGCTGAATTGCTTCATTCACCACATAAACAGTTGTAGATGAAAAAGATGGGATGCTGTTTTCCAATGACCTTCTGTAGAGGAGGTGAGGGAAGTCCAGGCACCAAGCCCAAACTCAAACAAAGCAATTAACAAAAAGAACATGCCATGAAATAAACAAACACTAATGGATAGACAAACCCTATTAACTTCTCTCATTTTCTTTATTTAAGGATTAGTTCACTTCAAAATTAAACTTTCCTGATAATTTACTCACCCCCATGCCATCAAAGATGTCTTTCTCAGTGGAAAAGAAATTACGTTTTTTGAGGAAAACATTTCAGGATGTACTTCAATGCCAACCAAAATGTTGACGGTCCAAAAAAAGGGCTTCAGAGGCTCTGCACAATCCCAGCTGAGGAATAGGGCCTTATCTAGTAAAACCATCAGCCATTTTCAATTTTTTTTAAAAAATGTATATATACTTTTTAACCTAAATTGCTCATCTTACGTTACTCTGCGACACACCATGGATTGCGCAATCACGTCGGAAAGGTCACGCTAGACGTAGGCAGAAGTACCGCACCGTGTTTACAAAGAGCTCGTGCGAAGACGTGACGCGCTCGCCGTTGTACTATTCTTTGACACGACAGATGGCGAATCGGAGTAATTGTTCTATAAACCATCAGGAAACAGCGGTGAGAAGAAGTAATGTACACAGGTGGCGATATTTATTTTAGTACACTTCAGCAAAAACCACACTATAAAGAATCGTGTAAAACTCAGTAAACCTTGATATTATCACTTGTGACATTAGAACAAAATGTATGTGCACATGTATAGAACTAAATTAACAAAATCTAATATTTCCAAATTTCACTAAACAATTTAATTTAATTTCGTACATTTTTTTTTATTAAACATGGATCTTTATTTTCAATAAAAAGGGCTAATTTTGTAAATATAAACAACTCATTTGTATGTGCAAACTGGGTGGCCGTGTGATGAGACGTCATGCTCGGCTAGATTCGCCTCAAATTCGTGCATCTTTTGGTTTGATTAAAACAAACTCTGATGTAATTGTTCTGTTAGCGTGGTTCACTTGAACAAGAGTGAAACACTGCCATCCTTTGTGCGCACCAAACAAGCAGGCCAAAGACAATCTAAAACACTATGTAATGTCACAAGTTGTGACCCTAAAAAGCACAGAATGTTGCCCATTACATTTTAGTACAGGCATCAAAACTTTGTTTGTCTGCAACTGAGGAATTCCTGCCACTGTTTTGACTCCTTTACACATTTTACAAGCTCTGTGTACGTTCTAAACTGGTACACTATCATATGTACGGACATAAAGAGATGCATGCAGAATGCAGCAGCACGTCTTGTCTTCAACGAGCCCAAAAGGACCCACGTCACACCTCTCTTCATCTCCCTGCACTGGCTACCACTCGCTGCTCGCATCAAGTTTAAGGCACTGACGCTTGCATACAGAGCCACCACACGCTCAGCTCTGACTTACTTTGACTCCATTCTACAAATCCACACCCCCACCAGAAGCCTTCGCTCCGCAAAGGAACGACGGCTTGTGGTACCATCACAGAGGGGGAAAAAATCCCTTTCCAGAACATTTTCATTCAATGTTCCCAGCTGGTGGAACGATCTTCCCAACACCATCCGAAACGCAGAATCATTGACATCATTCAAAAGTCAATTTAAAACTCAGCTCTTCCGTGAGCACTTAATCTCATAAAAATTTGTTAAAAAAATTATCTCCTCTTCCTCTTTCTTCTTCCCTCCCCACTCTAGCCTGTGCTACACTGAGCAATGTACATGGTCTCAGGATTTCAGGCTCTTATTGCGCTTCTCGATTCTTCATGACCTATCGCTTCATGTTCCCCCAAGTTGTAAGTCGCTTTGGATAAAAGCGTCTGCTAAATGCATAAATGTAAATGTATAAAGATTTAGCCCAGCACACAGCATTGTTTTTTGGATGTTCGGTATGTTCTGTTGAAAAATATACATCATAAAGCCTTTTTTTTCTTTTGTATTTTTAGGTTCTTTGTTAAAAATAACAGTTGTGAATGTGAACGCTAAGCAAACCAGGACAAAGTGTATAATTTTCTTTTTTTGGTCCGGACCAAAAGAACCAAGAAAACCCTAAGTCCTGCTAATCAGGCTAACCTTAATCCCTGTATCCCTCCAAGCAAGAGAAATATATCATCTTAAAAACCTATAGAGCAAAGATTTCTGAATTTCCTGGTGTGGGTTTGATGAAGAGAGGCGTTAACGTAGGTCCGCTCACCTGCAAGGTGAGATAAAATGTCTGGCGCTGGGCACGGCTTTGAGGTCACAATGCTGCAATCACACCACAGAGAGCTGCAACATGGGGTCAAAGGTCAGAACAGATAATGAGAGGCAACATATTGTTGATCTGAGTGAGGAACAAATTCCCTTGAAAAAAAATCACTGTTGCAGCCTTTGATGTGATCAAAAGCAAAATGACCAAAAAGGCCACAAAAATTGGTTGTGTCTTTCTTTCTTTTTGGCAACTTCTGAGTAAGGAAGAGCCATAAATAGTAAATAAATATAGTGGCCCTAAAAAGTATTTAGACATTTAAACAGTACTTAAGAATTTATGAATGTTACTGCATTATACACAAGCTGTATTTATTTACCATGAAATATAGCACAAAAACAGATTTCTAGCAAAACATTTCACATTTTATATGAACAATATATATATTTTTCATAAAGTATTTGAACACTAGTGATATTAAACATGATAGATAGCTAAAATGACTAGGAAAAGTGGTTAATTTTCTTGTAATTTGTTAGCAGATATTCATATTGATATTCATACATTTTTACGTGTGACTTAAGTGTCCACATGTTTTTTTATACACAAGTCACTGTATATCCATTGGGACTGACTCCATATCTTCAAACTTCACAGTAACAGACTGGAAGTGCTCAAACTGATTAGGTCTGTAAATGTGACTTGTTGTACAATTACTTTATAATAAGAAAACCAAGGTCGTGCCTCTATATGAAGTAAACAATGCCTAACTGGGATGGATGTACACAGGTCAATTTCACAAAGGGCAATCTCAAATTTACTGATAAAATCGAATTATGTTTACCATGTGTCAAATATGATGCATGACATTATTACAGTCCCAATCAAAAACCAATAAAACGTTTCCTTTACTACAAAAGTTAGTGTAAAATGAAATGAAAACGTTTGCAATGAAGATCAAAGCTAGTCTTAAATTCAATAAGAGTCACTGGCCTCAGGTTTTTTTGTTTAGTTTTTTGCATTAGTGCCGTCACTGAGCTAGGTTACTTCATATTCCAAAATGATTAACAGCCCTCACTACGAAGAAGGACCTCTCCACTGACCAAGGCTGGACAATTGGCGGGAGTCGGAGCCTGGAAGATGCTGGCTGATGTATTCAATTCTATGCCATTGAACAACCCTTCCATCACTGCGTCACATGCTTTCTTATTGAAATGGCCACTCTCAGGTTCTCTACTCATTGAACTAAAAACCTCGATCTGCCTCTTGATGAGAGTCTCTGACTGAGGCTCTGTTCTGCAGACAAAGAGATCTTTGAGTTCTTTGAGTGCATCCATCATAAGTCCAAGTTTCTTAACAAAATAAACATAATTTAACTTTGATGCTAAGCCCAGATACATACTCCTCTCATTGGAGTTCCTCTTAAGATCTTTACTTGAAGCTGTGAGATGATTGTATAGCGCTGCATACATTGTCCAAACAGCATTAACTGTACGGAATGATGACGCCACCCACCTTATCCCCAAGACTCTATCCTTCTCAGACAACTGCCTACTTCATTTACAGCAGTCTCAAGTTCTCTTATATTCTTTGGTGATTGGTTATACAAGCAGTAAAGCTTGTCTAGAAATGATGAGAAGTGATTGGTTTCAGTACAATGTTTCACTGCGTCTGACACTGACAACTCTAATCTATGGTTTAAGCAGTGCCAACCAATGAGGCCAGGGAACTGACTTTTGAGTTTTGCGAACACGCCATTCTTTCTGCCTAACATAACGGTAGCTCCATCTGAGCAGAAACCCACCATGCATTCTATTAGAAATGCTTCATCAAGACCATGTTTCTGAAGACAGTTAGTAGGTCGGCTGTAATCCCATCTGAAGTGGAGCTCTCTAGCTCAAGCAAATCTAATGGATCCGAATTATGGACAGATGTTCTGAGGTACACAATCACTGTTAGCTTTGGTCGACTTTGTTTGATGCTGGCCAACAATGCCTGTCTCATCTCACTGGATATGAAATGAATGATCTCAGTACATGTGCCATTTTGAATGAAGAACACGGGCTACATTCACACCGTTAAGCATCTGCAAGTCAATGAGTTTTGGATGGTCGGTGTAAGGCCGTAACCATAGTACCAACATGAAATAAAATTGAGTAAAAAACGTATAATTTGATTCCTAGAGGCACCCAAATCAGTTCCACACAATGCTTCATATAAGAGTTCCTCGGGAAACCTCGGTGGTTCCTCAGAGAACCACCCCTTTTGAAATGGTGCCTAGAGGATCTACAGATGGTTCCGCCAGTGTGGCAAAGTCCTCCAGGATCCTTTCGTTTTTACATTGATAGGCTGTACATTACATACTGTGCAGTACAATACTGTTCCAATCCAACCAAACAAAGGCATTATTTTGATGAAGGAGGAACATGGAAATGCTATAGGTATCTAATTAAATGGAATTACTTGGTTAGGGCGATGTTGTGAACTTTAACATTTTAGTGAAGTTTAGTAAATAACAACTGTTCAAACTGTTCTCTCACTGTGGATAAAAACTATGAGCTTTCTTACTGCTTCTATGCACATTTGCCACTGAAACTCAAAGAAAGGAGTACCAAAGCTATTTAATTTGTGGTTATGTGTAAACATTTAATTAAGATTTATGCGTATTAGTTTGCCACTTTTAGAACCATAAATGTAATTAAAAGAGGTGAGATCTGAACTATTTTTAAATGCCTGTCTCTGGGAAATTTTGTAACACTATTTACAATTGACTATTTTTTTACACTGTGCATAAAAAAGTAAATAAGTGAATTTGAACAACACACCAGATGGCAGACATGTCGGACAATTCCTCAATCCTCATTCATTATCCAGCATTCACAAACACTAATCAAATATTCCATATTCCGTGTGTGTGTGTGTGTGTGTGTTAGGTAAACAAGCGGAAGGAAGTAAACAAGATCAATCATGTTGCATATATGCAAAATTCCAGGGATCATAATTCATCAAATAGCCTACCTTACCAGCACACTGCTGTGTCTGAGTAAGATATTCCATTCATTACTTCACATGTCAGGTTTGGCCAATAAACGACATATAACAAGTCAATGGACCACATTGATAAAAATGCAAATTCACCTGCCGCAGATAACCTGCGTGAAAAATCATATACTGTCAAAGGTGAAAATGTGTTACGTTACACATGCACGACCACACACTGCAGCATTTACAGCACCACAATATAGACTGTTCCTGGTTTGTATGCAAGTTTTAGTTCAGGCCTGTAAAGCTCAAAATATGCTGCAAAACATCATTACATTGCATACATACACTGCTATGAACACACATCCTCATTGAATTCTCTGCTGGTGTGTTTTGATGATGCTGTGTGTGCATGGGGAAAACTCATCTGGCGTATTTATTGCTGCTGTGTAATTTTATTTATAGGGCATAGCCTACAATGTGTTCTGATGGGAGGCAGCCATCTGGTGGTGAAGCTCTTCATTGCATACTAAATAATAGCACTTGGTAAATGATAGGCCTACAAAAAAGTAGCCTACTACAGTATGTTCAGTGTTGGCAGATGCTTTTCTTTAAAACTCCAATATAATGGCTTGACTAGTGTCGTTTCTTACCTGTGTAGGAAGGGGTGTTTCTTATTGAACAGGAACATTTGTGCTGGTTTATTCACAGCCGTGAAACCGGAGTTGCTACATGCTATTTCTTTGCTACGGAGTGGTTCAGTTTGTAGAATGACGATATTGAATTTGTGAGTAATGTGGTTATTATTATACGTAGGAGAGATTTTCACATTTTGTTCTACAACATGAATTAAACACCAACAGATGTGATTTTTTTATGGGTGTGGTTTTTATAGCTGCAGTCCGTCCATAACTTTTTGCGCTAGCGGTTAATAAACAGAACTGCATGCATCTTGCGGAAGAACATTGCAGCCGGAGCTACTTCTCTCTGTTTATGTCTATGGCGAGTCACGCAGGGACTGTGCTCCTCCGCAGCGGTTCCTACCAGACCGGTCTGAAATATTCCCAATATAAACACTTATTATAAGTGTACCATAATGATTCAGGGTAAGACAAAAACACGGTTTGGAAAGTTGATTCATGTTGTACATTCTCATTATATCATTTTTATATCATTTTCTTGAACACAAAAAAAGTTACAGACAGCAGCTTTAAGTAAGCTGCTAATAGTGTAAATACAACAGCTGTAAGATGTAGTTTTGTTAACAAATATTATCACATTTATGATTGTGTAACAGAATGTGAAAGCCTAAAAGCTACGATGAAAGACATTTGGTATAGGATTTACTTTTAAACGAATTTCACTCAGAAATTGCTTGAACGTTTCAAAAAGCAAGCAACGCACTGAAATAACCTGTAGTCTTTTTAATACAAACATGAAAGGCGTGGACTATATTTTAAAAATATCATCACTGAGCAATAACAGACATAAATGCATACTTTACAGAGGCCTGAAACAGAAGAAATACATCAAGGAATGATGCTGTAAAATGTGGCTTTGGCATTATAAAAGATTGTGTTGCATAATTCAGGCAAAAGCTTACAGTATAACAAGGTATTCAAAGCTTTTATAGCTATTAATATCTTAAGATCTTTTTGTGCACTATTAAATATATTGCCGCTAAACAGATGTTGCATTGTTATTGCAGCATTGTGCAATGCTCAAGGGTTCTGTTTACATATCAGGCAGGCAGTGCCTTTGATATTTTTGTAATTTTTGACCTACAAAGCAAAGGCTTCACATCTCGCCCGAGAGGAACACAAACATCAGAGTGCAGGCTTTGTTGTTGACTGTCTTGTCTTCCCTTCTGAGCTGCAAATTCCTGACAGAGATACATTTATTGTTTATTTTTATATCCTACTAAAACCTCATTAGCAATTATCTCTCTCTCTCTTATTCCCTCTTTCCTATTGTCCTGGTGGACATTGTTGTTATTAGAATTTAAAACTAAACTTATAAAACTTTTTTTTTTTTTAAAGCAACAAAAAATAAAAGAAGTGTTTTCTTCCTTCTAAATGTCTATTCACATTACTGTCCAATTTATGCCATATTATATAAACTTGTGTTCAAAAGTTTGGGGTGAGTAATATACTGTGTATATATATATATATATATATATTTAAATTTATTTTATTTTTTTATTTTTTTATTTTTTTTATTAATACATTATTTAGCAAAAACACATTAAATTGATCCAAAGTGACAGTAAAGACTGCATCTATAATGGTATATGTGTTCTGTTTAACTTTATATTCATCAAAGAATCCTGAAAAACATAATAAGAAGAATTGTTTTCAACATTGATAATAATAAGCCATGTTTTTTTAACCAAATCATATTAGAATGATTTTCGAAGGATCATGTGACACTGAAGACTGGAGTACTTCTGCTTTGCCATCACAGGAATAAATTACATTTGAAAATATATTAAAGGTGTCATGAACTGGCTTTTTATATTTTTTTATACTGTTGTCTGAGGTCAACTTATGACGTTTGTGTGGTTTTTACATTCAGAAACATCATAATCAGTGTTGGGGGTAACGCATTACAAGTAACTTGAGTTACGTAATAATATTAGTTTTTCCAAGTAACTAGTAAAGTAACGCATTACTTTTCAAATTTACAACAAAATATCTGAGATACTTTTTCAAAGTTTTCACATTAATTTTAAAAGTTTTCACAAAAAGAGAGACAGCTCTCCTGCCCCCATGTTGAGAAAAATAAGTGCAGAGGCGTTGTGTGTAAACATGATGGTTATTGTAGTTCTAGACTAAATGTGAGCATTTATTTATCTCACTTGCACAATAAAGATTCTGTACTCCTCAAAATGAATAAAATCAGTCAAATGCAAAATCAGAGTACTATGCAAACCTCCAATAATTAAATGTTCAATAAAACAACTATTTTTATGCATACCTTTATATTAAATTTACCAATGTCTTGCTGCTGACCTTCGATGATGAAAATTACTAGATTTTTTGTTTTTATTGGTAAAACTTTTTTCTCCTGCATCCTATTCTACCATTATCCAAAATGGCAGCACAGCAGAGCTGCGCCCTCTATACTGTTCATGCGTGAATTCGCATTTTTAGCCTGGGGCTTATTATTTCAATTTCAGTATGAAGAGGTCTTTACCGGGGCCTCTGATAGTGGCCGGGGCGTGCCCAGCACTAACAAATAAAGGTCGGTCGGAGGAAAAATTATTTCCTTTCATTTAATGTGCATGTAAGTTAACCGTAATGTACAGTAGGGTTGTGCCGAAGGAGCAAAACCATCTTGACCACCTTTTTTCCCTCACGTGGAATATAGAAAGCACATTAGTTGGGTTAGTAAAATAACAAAATTATAGTGTTTATATCGAGTCTATAAAACACAAAAGAACAACAAATATATCAGAAAAGCCTTTCTTTAAAGTAAATTTCATTTTTGTATAAATTGTATCTTTAATTCTAATCTATGTTTTATCAACCAAATTGCCTGGATTTAATAAATAACAAGCAAATAGCCTATAACAGACAATGAGCGCAGCGTGATCAACGGCTTAAATTAACTAGCCTACTAGAAAAGAAAAAAATCTTTAGTCAGGAGCAGCCCTTACTATTTATTTCAGATAGGCCTATATTTGATCGAGCATGTCACAAAGGGAGTTCTGGGTTGAGCGCGTGGTGCTGAGCAGAATGAGCTTCAGAAATGAGCGGAATCTCCAGAAAGGCGCTTGATCTCCACTGGAGGAAATATTACCGCTCTACGCACACACCGCAACAGTCACAATATGACCTCATGTATGTTTTAAAAACACAATTCAAATTATAAATAATACTTTTTAATGGGCCACTTAAAATGTTTATTACTAATAAATTATTAAATTCTAAAAATGAATAAAATGAAAATAAAATTGCATTGGATTGGATTTGCAATCCTTTGAAACCACCCCACTTCCCGCGCCCCTGGTAATATCTGTCCTCTGGAACGCTATAGCTTTTCATTTAAAACGGTTTATTTAAAACAATTTTTTTTTTCAAATAGATGGAATTCGAAATACAGGCCTGCCCCTAATAAAAGCCAACTGGAATGAATCGCCCAGCCCACAGCCAGGGCTCGCAAAATGTCTTTATCAAACAAACACAATGATTCATCTCTCATCCACCCGCGATTGATTGGAATGTTATTTCTGTATAATTTCGCCCGATCATCAGTGAATATAACCGCGAACCGTCCACACAGGCTGGCCGGTGATAGCCCGTCTGAAAAAGACATAGCCCCGGGGCTTTGCGAGCTGGTGTTACAAGTCCGAGTCTGATCACGAATGAACCAATAACACCTCCTCCAGCCTGTGACAGTGTGCTAAGGTATGTAATCAATAGATATCAAACGATCTGTAACAATGCAATACTAACACATATAAAAAAAACATGTTTTACTCACATAAGTGTGTTGCACTGTTCCTGTCGGATCCAATATAGAAGGCACAGCATTGTGTTTTAATCTCAATATGTCTGCAAATCCAGTCTCGACCATCTTGTTTACAATCGATTCCGCATCATTTAGCTCCACGAGTCGGTGGGCGGGCTTGAGGCGGTGCTTCTGTGTCCTAATACGTCAATGGTCGACATATTGTGAGAGCTCTCGTTTTCTGGGCCTGGTGTCTATAAAAGCTTTTCTTTGACTAACTAGGACGTTTTCAGCGCTGAAACTTACAGGATATTCTTATATCACAATGAACTTTTATATACCATAGGCTCAAAGGAAAGTTGATTTCTCAATTCATCACCCCTTTGAAATAGAAAACAGTTGTTTAAAATTGAAAGAATATTTCACAATATTACTGTTTTTTTTGCAGACTTTCGTCTAGACATCTTACCCATTTAGCATGGTTTTCTCCCTCCTGTCGGCCACCCTATCAGTAGAGTAACCTAAGTATGTGAGGTCCCCTTAAACGTTTGGCCATCTAATGGATTTTAATGGTTAAATCATCTTAACAGGTTGATAATAAGGCCATTAGGGATGGGATTGACAACAAGGGCCACTTAGCACATATAAAAGAGATATCAATAAAAGAGCCCTCAACGTGATGCTTATAATTGGTGTCAAGGATCCCCTCATACAGACACTGAACAAACTGACTACATCATTCCTGCATTTGAAAAAATAAAATTTTCTGAGTAAAACTTTGTTTTATGATAAAGTTGTCCATCTGCCAGACACAAAGTTGTGTTGTGTTGATTTGGGATGGGGTGTTGAGTGCAGGTTTTTTACAAAAGATAAAGAGTTCATGTTGGGCCTAGAACAAAATAGCTATTCTTTCACTGTGAAGTAACAAACATATCTGATTACAGCATCTAAGAGAACAGGTTATTGTCGTCACCTAATTCCTCGACTGAATTTACCATGAATAATTTAAAAACTGACACCTTTGTTGGCAACAACGTTGTTTCTGACACTATTTTGCTGGTGATGGTCTCAACAGCCTTTGGAATAATAGGCTACAGTATGATAGGAGCTGTTAGTGTTATTCTGAATTAGATTCTCATCTGGTCTGGTTTTCTTCTAGAAAAATATCTACAGATTTCTAACCTCGGTAGATAAACGTAAACCGATATAATAATGGCGAATGAGAAGATGCTTCCAGCCCAAGAGGCTGCCAAAATCTACCACACCAATTATGTGAGAAATGCCAGAGCCATCGGCGTCATGTGGGCTGTTTTCACCATATTCTTCGCCATCATTACTGTGGTGGTCTTCATTCAGCCCTATTGGATTGGTGACAGTGTTAACACCCTGCAGGCTGGATACTTTGGGCTTTTTCACTACTGTATTGGCAACCCCATCACCTCCGAATTGGTCTGCAAAGGAAGCGTGTTTGATTTTGGCTCGATCCCCTCTGGGGCTTTCAGGACTGCTATGTTTTTTGTAGGCACCTCAATGCTCCTTATCGTAGGAACCATTGTGTGCTTGGGTCTTTTCTTCTTCTGCAACTCTGCGAGTGTGTACAAGATATGCGCATGGATGCAAACATCTTCAGGTGGGCTAATTGTTTAACATTTGGAAATACAGCAATGCTGCTTTAAAAAAAAACAAATTAAACCAAAAAAGATTAAATAATGTTTACTAATAGATTTATTTAGGGTAGATGCCATATTTGTTTTTGATGAATGAACACTAGGAAATGATGTGTACTGTCTTAAAGGGACAGTTAAGTTAACCCAAAAATGAAAATTCTGTTATCATGTTATCAATTCTTCTTATCATTTATCTGTATTTAACCCAACTGAATCCCTCACAACGTCATTTTAAGTAGCCTAGTGAAATATTGCGACTACCTTAATTAATTGGAACACAATTTTTCTATAAAAAGTAGGCCTATAAATGGAGAAGTTAGATCTTTTTTTTTTTAACCTTTGCACTTGATGTTGTAGCTGTGTTGATGGTGATGGGTTGTATGATTTATCCGGACGGGTGGGATGCTCCGGAGGTAAAACGGATGTGTGGCGAACGGACGGGCAAGTACACGCTGGGAAACTGCACCATTCGATGGGCTTATATTCTAGGCATTATCAGCATCCTGGACTCAGGGTTACTGGCACTGCTTGCTTTCACTCTAGGCAACCGGCAAGACAGTCTGCTGCCAGATGACTTTGAGGTGGAGGGAGCAAACAACGGATGAGGTAAGAGAAGTAATGATTAATCATTAAGGAATTGATTTTGAGATAAATTACACTTAGTTAATGACTATATAAATAATTTAGACATGACATGAAGTTACACTTGAAATGAGCTGGAGAGACTGCCACTTGAAAACTACAAAATGTTATAAAATTATAAAATATAATTATTATTATTATATATAACATGTTATATACATTGTATTATATATAATTAAAGTATCTACCCTATACTAAATATTTATTCACGGCTGTATTCAGGATGCAACCTGCAGAAATGCAATACAAAATGCACAATTTTTGTGATGATGTTGTTTCCATTTGTTTGTAGGTAAAAACCTAAAGCCAACAGGAGATCTGAACTGCAGTGGACATGGAACTGGACATTTGTACTAAAGCAAATCAAAATCATAAAATCTTATAAACCTGAAGGGAACCCGTTTCAATTAAATTCAAATGTATGTATATATAGCACCTTAACTGGGGCATAAAAATGACATTTCCACTTAAAATTGTTATTAAATGTTTGTATATATCTTGAATACTTTAGTCTTAAGTTAGTTTAAAGGAGACACTTGGAAGATTATTGTAGAAGTGAAATAAACAAAGAAAGTGAAATAAAAAAAGTTATAGTAGTTTAAGTTTATGAAAATGTAAAAATATAATTATAATATTTTTTATTTTATATAAACTATATATTTTACAAAACATGTTTCCATATGGTTTGAGTGATCTGAACCATATATTTCCAGAATTTAGATACAATTTATAATGTAGACATCATATTCAGAAGTAATATAGGCAGTTTGGCAGTATTTGATTTGAATTCAACCTCTAACAAACACAGGCCTACAAAGATACGTGGAAAGAACACGGATGTTTTGTGCTCGCCGCGCATCACAAATGGAGAATATAATTATTACTTTTTTATATTTAAAACACTTTCAGACCATTTTTCTCAACAACAAAAAAATTATAAATAAATAAAAATAAAAAAATAGAATGGATGTTGTCATTTGAAGTCTTGGCATGAAAAGGTCTATGTTACCAATATTTCATGATTTTTCATGTGCATCACTATTTCAAAATAAAGGTAATTAATAAATTACGGTTCCTGTCATTTGTATTACACATCAGACACCATCAAATATGAAAACTAGAGATTGTAAACGTTCGAATTATATAGTTAGTTAATATTACTTTAGGTTTAGACTAAGATATTTTAAATGTATAATGGCAAACGTCCCCAAGTTTTGAAAAAAAGAAACCTTTTAACCTTTAAAGGGTTAGTTCACCCAAAAATGAAAATAATGTAATTTATTACTCACCTTTATGCCGTTCCACACCCGTAAAACCTCCGTTCATCTTCGGAACACAAATTAAGATATTTTTGTTGAAATAGGCAGCAATGAAATTTACGCTATCAAGATCCATTAATGTACTAAACACATATTTAAATCAGTAAATGTGAGTACAGTGGTTCAATATTAATATTATAAAGCGACGAGAATATTTTTGGTGCGCCAAAAAAACCAAATAGGCTAACGACTTGTGATAACCAATTTCAAAACATGCTTCATTAAGCTTCAGAGGGTATCGAATCAGCAGTTCGGATCGCGTGTCAAACCGTCAAACTGCTTAAATCAAGTGACTTTGACGCTCCGCGCACCACTGAATCGATACGTTGATTCGATACGCTTCCAAGCTTTGGAACGGCATGAGGGTGAGTAATAAATTACATTATTTTAATTTTGGGGTGTTCTAACCATTTAAGGGTTAAAAGGTTTATTTTTTTCAAAATTTACAAAATGTATAATGAATCCATCTTCCAAACCGTGTTTTTGTCTTATCCTGAATCACTGCGGTATGCATGTTTACATTTGGACTATTTTATACCTAGCGGGATGACAACCGCTGCGGAGTAGTCCAGTACCTTCATAACATGTCATAGACATAAACAGAGAAGTTTTCCTGGCTACCATGTTGTTCTTCCGCAAGACGCATGTAGTTGTATTTATTAAAGGTCCCGTTCTTCGTGTCTTTTTGAAGCTTTGATTGTGTTTACAGTGTGCAATATAACGTGTTCATGTTTCGCGTGTAAAAAAAACTGTATTTTTAACACAATTTACTTATCTGTACACCGCTGTTTTCACTGTCCTAAAAACGGCTGATGAGTTCCTTTATTCTATGAAGTCCCTCCTTCAGAAATACGTAACGAGTTCTGATTGTGCCAGCGGTTCCCGTGTTGTGATTTAACAGCAGCTTAGCAAACGTGGAAAGGTCACGCCTCTTAACGGGAGATATATATGCGCTTAATGATCTCTACAGCGTCCCTGGGAAAGCCAAACAAAGGTGATTTGACTCCGGGATGAAAATAACAGCATCTCGACGACATGGCGACAAACACACTCAAACAACACTTCCTTTTCTCCACGCGACACGTCCTCTTCTCCACGTGGGACAGCAACAAGACCGCGCCCCCTTTTTCATGTATTCTTGTGGACGGAGGTTAGTCTGTTCTACTGTTCTACTGACGTCATTAATGAAGGAAGTACCAGGATGTAGTCCAAGCCAGCCGTTCGCTGTAGGCTTTGAAAGGGAACTTCTGTTAAATAAAATATCTCGCTTGGCATTGAACTTTGAGCTTTATAATTTTACAGGTATTATTTATGCTCTAACAGCAACATTACACACTAACTAAAGTTTGAACAGTGGGATCACGAAGAACGGGACCTTTAAACGCAAGATCGCCAAAAAGGTACGACACATTATAGCTATAGCTGTAAATATGATCACAACAAATTAAAAATAGATTTTTCACCCATTATTTATAAAGCACAATGAAAAGGTTAACAAGTAAAATTTTCATTAACCCCCAGCAACCCAGAATGAATATTAAATAGTCTAAAAATGAAATCAAACCAAGCATGTGCATTTGTTTTCCAGCACTTTTCCTTTAACTCTTTTTTTTTATTGTTTTGCACAATAAATATCCATCAAAAAGGTTGGTGAGAATTACATTGACAAGTAACCTTCTTTTTATAGCATTTATATCACCTCCATTTTATAGCATTTACATTTTTTTGAGAACAGCAACACAGACAAACAGATGCACCCATCTTCCAAATGCTTTATTAAAACACTTCTATCCAGCTAAATAATCTTAGCTTAGATGCAATAGTAGGATTTTCTTTTAAAAACTGTACATGGCTGTAATATACAGATCAAGGCAAACTCTTTGGTACACATATATACAGACACACACGCATGCACATGCGCGCACACAAACACATACGTACAACACACACTCAGACAATAAATGTTTCTTCTTTTTTTTCCCCCACAAATATATTTTTTTGGTGGCCCTTGACAGTTACTCACTTTGTGTGGAAGCTTCTTGTATACAAAATGAACTGATCAGGAGTGAGAAGACTTCAGCTCTTAAAAATCTAATCTGAGACAGACAAGATCAAAACCTACTGAACTAATAACCACACACAAAAGACACTTGTATAGCCAAGAGAGAAACACAGAGGTGTGGCGAGTCGACGTTGAACAGGACATCTTAATTTATACTCTACAGTCAAAAAGGTAAACCAAACAATTCCCTTTCCAGATACCAACTTTTTTTTCACAACAAGTAACAAAATGATCTCTTGTGCATCACACTGCAGTCCGAGCCGTCAGCACTCCAGAGGAGTGGACCGCATCTCAAGTTAGTACTGCAAAAAAAACAGACCTTTACGACTTCTCAAAATATCCCAGGTACCTAAACAGGCATTTCCCTGGTTTACAGTTCATCCTTTGCCAAAATAAGAGGGAAGGTAGAAAGATCACAGCAGGTGTGACCTTCACACAAAACCTCTCCACTCTGAAAATTCAAGAAACCGGCTAGAAAAAAAAACAGACAGGTTTACTATTCCTCTGGCGAACCAAGCAACAAAAAAAAAAATCACTCAGATTAACCAAAGAAAAATAACTATGCCGATATGCTCTATAAGCTGGAAAGTGATCTGTTGCAGTCTCTTGAGTTTAGGGAGATTGCCTGAAGTATGTGCAGTGACGTCAAGTGGCCACTAGAGGGCAAGCCAAGGGTGTCGCAGACAGTCGGCAGCAGTGGCTCTTTTCTCTGGCAGGAGCTCCAGCATAGGAAGCAGGAAATCAGCGAAGGTCTCGGCCTCCTCACGAGGCCACTCGTATTTATCCATCAGAACGTCCAGCAAACCCCACGGCTTCAGCTTAGTGATGTGCTTCAGGTCACCTACAGAAAGCACACAATTAACAGTCCAGGCTTCCCATTCCATGCAATCCACCCCTATACATTTTTTTTGTGCAAAAAAAATAAAATAAAAAAAATTCCTTGCAACATTTGCCATTAATAACATGCCCCATAAAATCAAATCATTTTAAATTGACAAATTGGGATAGTTCACCCAAAAATGACAATTCTGTCATCATTTACTCACCCTCAAGTTGTTCCAAACCTGTATGAGTTTCTTTGTTCTGCTGAACACAAAATAAGATATTTTGAAGAATGTTTGTAACCAAGCAGAGAGCGCAACCATTGACTACCAGTAGGGGAAAAAATACTATGGTAGTCAATGGTTGCTCTATCTGCTTGGTGACAAACATTCTTCAAAATATCTTCTTTTGTGTTCAGCAGAACAAAGAAACTCATAGAGATTTGGAACAACTTGAGGGTGAGTAAATGATGACAGAATTTTCATTTTTGGGTGAACTATCCCTTTAAGCATTTCAACAAAAAAGAACAGGAGAGTGCATTAAACTCAAACTTATGATTTCATGCTGTCAGTCAAATGTACCTAAATCCAAAAAAGGACACATTAAATTGATCAAAAGTGATTGTTACAAAAGTTTTTTTTAATTTAAAATGTTGTTCTTTTGAACTTTTTATTCATCCAAAAATCTTGAAAAGTCTCGAAATGTATAACGGTTTCCAAAATATTTAATCAAATATATGTTCATCATTGATAAGAAATATTAGAATGATTCTGAAGGATCATGTGACATGGAATGGATCAGCATTACCACCAAAATAATAATTTATATTTTTATAAATATATAAAAATAAAAATCATGCATTTTAAATTGTAATAATATTTAACAGTATTACTGATTTTATTGTATTTTTAATCAAATAAATGCAGCCTTGGTGAGCATAAGAGACCTTAAAAAAAACGTATATGTATAGTGCTGGGCAATCGATTAATCACATCCAAAATAAAAGTTTGTGTTTACATAATATGTGTGTGTGTACTGTGTATAATTATTATGTATATATAAATACACAGTAACTATATAAAATATAGAATTATACAAAGTCTCTTATTTATACATTTTATATATAAATATAAAAAATTTCTTAAATATATGCATGCGTGTGTGCATGGGCGGCGCTAGGGAGGCTAGCAGGTGCTTCATCACCCCCAATAAAGACCAAAGCACCCCCACACATTTTTGCTGGAAGCAATTATATACAGGCTTTATTCTAATTAATACACAATAATGTAAAACAAAAAATAAACATTCTCATCAAGCGTGCATAACGTGTCGCATCAATGGTAGCTACACTGTCAAGCTAAATAATGTAGCACTTTTAAAAAATATATATTTTAGCGTTTCATTCTTCCAAGTAAGCGAACTTGTGATCCTAATTTAGTTCCTAGTTAAAACGAGAACATAAACTCATCTCAGCCAGAGGTTGAGAACGGTTCAGATGTTGATTGTATGGAGCCTGACACGGAGCAGTCCGCTGACACGTTTGCCGCGGATGCAGAGATGGCAGCTAATCAATACACCAAGAGCGAAGGCTTTGGATGGTCAACACATCATTGATGCATTTTCCGTCAATCACAACAACTGTCACATTGTCCTGATTTGAGACAACTGATTGTTGTCACCAATTTGGTGAATACTGATATTTTCCCGGTGCTATGGGTGCTTTTTAATGGCATATTGTCCTTGACTGAAATTTTGTTCAATGAATAGGCCTATGCAAAATCTTAAAGAATATTTGATTTAATAATGAATTTTGTGCCTTTTCAATTTAATTAAATTAAAACTTAACTTGTGATAAATAAAATAATTGAATGTTAAAAATGTAGTGGCCAAGTTTGCTCATATTTATTAATAGTATTTATAAATATATAATTGCGCAGCTCCCCGTCAATGATCTAGTGCCCCCTCAGCACCTACGTTCAAAATGTATATATATACATAATACTTATACACAGTACACACATATATTATGTAAACAAACTTTTATTTTGGATTGAGCACTAATATATATAAATTATTTACTGACCCCAAACCTTTGAACAGTAGCATACATACTCATTTTAATTTACAATGTATTTTGATCATCTGAAGTGAGAGCATCATGACTAGATATAAAAGTTATTCATCATAACCGTGTTACCTTTCTTGCTGAAAAACTCCTTGGAATATTTTCCCGTCAATACGAGTTTGCGTGGGACGGCCCCCAGCAGTTCAATGATCAAAGCAATGTGGTCTACCATCACACACAGAGTGTGTCGAGCAGGGAGGGGGTGGTGAGGTGGAGGGGAGGACGAAACAATGGACAACTTGATCAGACAGTGTTAATACAGTCATTCACCCATCCTGAGAGAAGGGAGACAAGAGGGAAGGCAAGGAGACACAGCTATGTCCTGACAGCAGAGCGGTCACATAGTGAATAACTTTCAGATTAAAGATTGTAAGAAGAATTGGACTTGTGTGAAGCAGAAGTCTGTTTTTGATCTTCGGCTGCCTCTGGTAGAGCTTCAAGCAAAGTCATGCCACACTTCTGCGGCTTTGAAGCTACCAACAGTTCGTCTATTGTGCTGAGGGCCGACTTCTCAGAAGAGCCTCCTTGAGAACAACATTTGAAAAAATATGCTTTTAGCCAAATCCCCCTCCAAAAACTAGGTGTGACACAAGGCTGCGCTGTCAATGGAGCTGCTGGAATCTCCTCTCTTCCCTTCAAAACTCTCTCTCAGAGCAGGGCTCTACCTGACTGGCAGGCGTACCTTTCCGGCTGAAAAATTCCTGTGAAAATTTCCCGCTTAGAGCATAGTGATGGGGGATATACCCCAAAAGTTCAATAATCAGAGCAAGGTGGTCTGAGAGAGACAGAGAGAGAGACAGAGAGAGACAGAGAGAGAGAGGGAAAACAGAGAGAGAACATGAACATGGAATGGGGACAAGCAGCAAGAACATGGACAGGATCCAAAAAAGAAAAGGACAAACTCATGGCAAATGACAGTGGGTCACAATGACAGATTACAAGCTAAATAGGGTGTCTAACATCAGAGTCTCCAATTAGCATATAAATGTTTGTTTGGCATTTTGGCGTCAAATAATTTTAGATAATGACCACTAAATAAAGAGACAGTTCAATAAGGGAATTTTAAATATTAAAATTCAGATAAATTCAGATAAGTCAATAATTATTTACATGTTAAACTAAATAGATATAGATAAATAGTTATTATTAAAATCGTATACTATGACTATATTATGAGATTTGCTTAAGGTTACATTTAGGTATTATTATTGTTTTTAAAGATTAACTTTAAGTGAGCATCAGATAATGGTTCATTGATAAATTCTTGATAAATGCTCATCAGGTTCATCTAAATGTAAAAATAGGGGAAATATGTATGCACAATTAAAAAAAAAAAAGTTTTATTAGAGGCAATCTATCTATCGGTAATTGGACAATATTATATATAAATCCAATGCGAGACTAGTCATCTAAAAGAAAATAATAAAATAAAAAAAGTCCAAAATATGGCCATAATAACTGTAAAGAGACAAATGATCACAGTAATAGCCACAGAGTAGAGCTGCTCGGTAATCATGTGATTATTTTGGTCAATACTCAGATCATGATTATTTATGACTACTCATTGACTTTACAAACATTATGCGTTTATTACTTTTTGTTGTTGTTAAATTTGTATTTTTAACAGTGGACTTCCTTGAACGTTGCTAGCGCCACTCTCTATTGTTTAAGCTACAGGATAATTACATAACATACTTTGAATGAAAAAAAAAATACATTTACAAATAATAAAGGGGGGCGGGGGGATGGGTTCTGACGAAAAGAGAGCGTCATTGGGAAACAGAATGCAACAAAATCACTTAATCTTAATTATCTTGTTTTCATAATCAGTTTTAGAACCAAAATAAATGATAATTCAAAATAAAATTGGATTAATTCAGCTCTACCACTGAAGTATGATTAAGTGTCTCTCCTCTAGTGTACATAAACAGAACTAGAATGAGCAACGGAGGAAACGGTTACTGAAAAAAAACATGACACATAACTATTAGACTATGTTCTCTAAGAGAGGCGCTTTAACAGGAAGTAGCTCAAAGTGTGATCTTATTCTGCACACTTGATATTTAGGAAAATTACATCAGCTGATTCGAGTGCAACGTGGTCTACCACAAGAGTAAAAACTTTAAAACACAAAGCTTTCTAGTTTTCTAGTCTCTCCAGTTTGACTTCTTGTCTGATCAGATTCTGCCAAATACCTTGCAGATATACAAATACAGCAAGTAAACCCCAATACACAATTAACAATCAAATGCTGTAGCCCTTATTCTTGCCAAGTCTCATTAAATGACTCACTTTTGCAATCAACCTGAAATGTCACTTGATCAGAATGAATGAAGTAGCGTATCTTGTTACTTATATGTATTATACTTGAAGCAGAACATATTGTGGCACAATACATGCAAATTCTGATCATGACTAACATAACTGCCAAGGTGTGTTTAGTGCAAACACAATTAGATGATGGATGACAGAATGCCCTAGAAACGGCTAACTAAGCTTGACTGATAATGGTAATAAATTAGGTTAAGTGCACAAATTATTCCCACACTCAAACCATTTCTATGGCATGCAAAATATGCATCTTTTTGCCTTAGTTTAGTAACAGTATCAACTAAGAATAGAAGATCAGGAGGTGCAAAGAAACATGGGTCAATAAAAGAGACAGAAGTAGTGGGCGAAAGGTGGAGGAGGAAGAAGAAGTGAATATAAAGAGGAAGTTTACAGAGGAGTTTGTTTTCATGCATTTTAACAGCAGGCTCTGATTGTTAGCATGGAAATAACCACAGGATTACAGTCCTTAAAGCACTGTAATGTCAATACATCTTAGTAAAGAAGAAAACAACAGAAAATAAATGATTAGGTATTGTGAGAAATTGACATAACTTTCAGTATATTGCCAGTCATATTAAAACTGAAATCATCAGTAGGGCTGTAATCTCCCAGTCGATTATTAGTCAATACGTTCTGGCTCAACCAAAATTCTGATTGGTCGATTTTTTGCCGCGTTCATTTCGTTAGTATTGCCACGTTCATTTCATCAGTTTTGCCGCGCCGCGTTCATTTCATCAGGTGGAAAGCACTAATTGCTAATGGGGGTGTTTGCAGAGCACCCCTGTTTCACAGGTAACAGTCTGTCTTCAGAACACCCCCTTGTTTCCACTTCTTTTGGATTAGCCCAACCCACTGGTGAAGAGAGACAGATTGAAGAAGGCTAGTTTGCTGTATATTATTTATTTAATTGTGAGAGCGTTTTTTCTGCTCTTGATCTGGCTTGTTTAATAAATATTCCTTTTTTATTAAAGTGGAGGTGCCTTTTGTGTTTAAGAGTAAAAGCTTTAAGTTAATAGTCTATTCGTGTCTCAGCCGCAAAGCTGAGCCGATCCTATGTTCAAGCTGCACAGAGCGGCTGAAATTTATAGTGTCTGTCATTTAGTATAATACATATGACAAAAACAATTGTCTAAATTATGTTGCATATTCCTCAAAAGTTCTTGTGATGATATCACTAGTTGACAACATAGTACTATGTTTTCGGAAATCATAGGCTATGATGGTGCACGTGATGCAACGATGTCAGAGCCGAAAGACTCGTGTGTCAGACTCATTTCAGTGCACAATAATCAGGTCAAAAACGAGATAATATACTGCAAATAGCCTACTAGTTTATGTTTATTTATAATTCATTTAGGCAGACAACAAGGCTACCAAATACTGCGCACAGTGTGGTTTCTTTTTCCAAACGTCATTTTTAGCCGATTTTTAGTCTAAAATTTCAGGACCTCAGTCGACCAAGATTTTCTTTGGTTGATTACAGCCCTAATCATCAGGCATGTCTCTTATTGTAGGCATGTACATACATTTATTGTACAATTATTACTGTACAACTTTCCTTAATAAATGCAAGTCATTTAATTTAATTCATAATTTTTAATAATATTTCATATAGAAAATCATGAAAGTAAAGAAGCAGGGCATTACCTTCATCTCTGGAGTAATCTTCACCAGAGTGAGGCTCAAACAAATAATCACCAGTGGCCAATTCAAATGCCTGAAAAGAGAGAAAAACAATCTAAATCTGAATTTTCTAATTGGTTTACCTTTGCTCAACAGGGTATCTGTGGATGTATGTAAATAACGCTGATTATCACTGTGCAGTTTCTCACCATGCAGGCCGTGCTCCATACGTCAGCAGGTGTGCTGTACCCGGATCCTAGCAGGACCTCCAGGGAGCGGTACTGTCGGGTCTGAATGTCTTCAGTAAAGTGCTTGTGCTGAAGGACAGAAAAGTTCTTTGTTTGTTTTGTTTTTTGGTAATCATATCTTGAAGTTTGTGGGCATTTTTATTCATTTTAGGTAACATTTTTGACACAATCCCTTGTTGATTTCTGACCCGGCACAATAATAAAATAAATCAAATTAGAAATTAGTTATTGATTGCATTTGAAGCAGTACGTTTTACATCCAATCAAATTAATGATGTTAAATAAATTAGACAATGCACCGGCTATTTAGTGGCTATCCCTGTGGTTCAGACTAGTCTTGAGATAAAATCCAGAGTCATCTTAGGGTACGTCTACATGACAATGATGTACTAAAAACAGACGACAACATTGTCAAAACGATCCCCGTTCACACAGATCTGCGAAAATGACTAAAAAGGCTGTATTATGCATGCCAGACCAGTAGTCACTTTGTCAAGAAACACCTTACGAACATGTAATATGCATGCGCATGACGTCACCGTTTTCACAAATTCACATTTTTGTTGTTTACGTGGAGACTGTAAGGGCATTGTTTTCAAAACCTTGGACTTTGAAACCTGTTTTCAAAATCCTGCATTTTCAGGTCCCAAAAACAGTTGTTGTGTAAAAGTACGGCCCAAAACGCAGAATTTTCTTATAGTTTTCAGTTGAAAGTGCCGTCGTGTAAACATACCCTAAGTCTGTGACTGAGACCAAATGCTAATTAACTAATTTGCATTTGACAAATTAAGGCCAAATGTATAAATGTGGCCGATATTGAGACAAGATCAAAAAATGGTCTCGAGACCAAGACAACTAAACAAACTACCGTCCAAAATGTTGGAGCTGGTAAGATGTATTCAAAAAGAAGTCTCTTATATTCACAAAGGCTACATTTATTTTATGAAAAAATACAGTAAAAACTATAATATTGTGAATATTACTACAATTTAAAATAAATATTTTCCATTTTAACATCATTTTAAAGCTGAATTTTCAGCATCATTACTCCAGTCTTCAGTGACACATGATCCTTCAGAAATCATTCTAATATGATAATTTGGTGCTCGAGATATTTCTTATTATTATCAATGTTGAAAACAGTTGTGCTGCTTAATATAGATATCATAAATATCTTTACTGTCATTTATGATCAATTTAACGCATCCTTACTGAATAAAAGTATTAATTTCTTTTAAAAAAACAAATCCGTACTAATACCAAATGATATCATATATTTCATAATTTGAGATTTTATATTTATATATTGTACATCAATTGCACATTGTGTATATCTGCGTTTTTACACATAAATTATTTCATCTAATTATTTAGAGCCTTACCACCCAGCAGGCGTTGCCAAGGTCAGCAATCTTGACCTTGATCTGGTCAGCGTTGAGTGGATCCAGTGGATTGACCAATAGGCTTCCGGCTGACAACTTATCTGGAAGAGAAGAAAGAGCCAATCAAAAAAACGGCCATTTGTGGTCATTGTGACTCATCAAAAATTCTCACTGTGTTAACCTGAAAATAATATCATCGAGGGTTTGGAACAACATGAGGGCAAGTAAATAATGACAATTTTCATATTCTGAGTGAACTATCCCTTTAATACAAAAAGTTAAAGTTTTTAAAAAAAAAGTAAAAACACTAAGATATTGTCTGAAAATCCTCACTAGTATACTAGAATATCCATAGAAAAACCCACTGACCATTCTTTAGCTTATCCTTGTTCTGTTCCCTGGCTCTGGTTCTAGTCTTTTGTTGATCTTGCTCCCCAGGTGGAAACTCTGCCTCCTCCAGCAGCTCTTGGCCTGAGGTGCCGTTACTGTAGCTGGCCTGGTCCAGTTCCGGGGACTCTGCCCCATTACAGTACTCATACATGCTTTGAACGGTGTCCTCTGGGCCTGTGTTTGCATTATGGTGGTCCTCCTGTAGCAGTTGGCCATGCCACTGGTCTCCTTGATCGTCCTCCTCAGGTTGTGTTTGACTGGCGTGCATGCAGCCGTTACAATTGAGCTCAAGTGACACATCAGATGTTAGTCTCTCTCTGGTCTCCACTATTATGAGAGATGCAGAGAAATAGAAACATAATTGAGATGTGCTAATGGCAGCTTATTTGTAATTTTCAAGTCACAAAAAAGGCTATTATAATATAAAACTATTTATTTATTATTGTTAATATTAGGTACTATAACAAAACTACATACAAACAGAAACTAACTTATTGTGTTCTCAGTAGCAATGTCTTGCAATGATGCCTGTCTGAGTGGGGCATAGGAGGGCGATTTAGGGGATTCTGGTTCATCCTCCTCTCCATCCTCCTCTCTACATTCAGGCCCAATCTCCATCTCCTCTAGGTCCATAATGCACTTCTCCAGGAGCTCCGCTTGGCGCTTCTGCTTCTTCTTTAGCTTCTTTTTCTTGTTTTTCGACATTTTCGGTGCCTGAGGAAAAAGTGGGTAATCATGTTAATGCTAAAAAGCAAATGCATCTTAACTGAAACAATCCAGTGGCCTGTTGCATGGAGTTTCAGAACAGGTTTAGAGTTGATAAAACCATGCAAACCTAATCTGGTTTAGATCAAGTTCAGTGGGCTAACAATGCTCAATATAAATGTTCTCGGTCAACTAGAGATTTTCGCTTAGTTTTTCCCTAACCGACAAGATTATGTTAAATTAGAATTAAATTAGAATGGATAAGAGTCCATTAAAAAGAACAAATTTGTAAAAAATAGTTTTAAATGCTCAAAAAAAGCATAAACAACAGAACATGAGGATTCATCATCACATCACGCACCTGTAGTGCTTGTGAATGGAGAAAAATTACATATATAAGGGATAAATACGTGAAATATATTGCACTTAATTAACAGATTAAAGAAAAAACTTTGCGACAAGTGGTATATGCAGCGTTTCGTTTCATTTTTGTGACGTGCTCCAAAATGACTATAAATGACGGAGATGTTTCCACTGTTATAAGGAAACAATTCAAATGATCACACAGACGCCTCACGCACACACACACACACACACACACACACACACACACACACACACAACATATCAATTCTAGCATTACTGGACATCGGAGCCTGTTAAGTATTCGAATAGGTAGTCTATGTGAACCCAATGCCAGTTTCTGTTTCACTTTTGCTTTAAATGAATTCGTTTTTGGCTTGACATTTATATAAGTTACTTCATTTTGTTCTGAATACAGTTAAGTTTAAAGGATTTGTTGTGGAGTGAGGGGAACTACAATAGCTTATAGCTGTGTTTATAGTGTTTAAACGGTTTGTAAACTTTTCGGTTTATTTCTGAATGTAATAATATAATGCAACTTGCCTGCTTTTATACTCTCAAAAACTAAATTTTACACATATAGCATATTTTTAAACCATGTAACAAACCGTTTAAAATATCTTGAAAAGTTACTGTATTATGAACTGCTTTAATATGGAGCAAGAGATACAGTTAATCCTGTGACAGCAAAGCTGAATGCTTAGCAGTCATTACTCAAGGCTCCAGAGTCATATGATCCTTCAGAAAAATCATGTCTAATATGATGACTCGGTGCAAAAGAAACATTTCTTTTTATCATCACCAATGTTGCAAATAGTTGTGGTGTACTACTTTTTGTGGAAAATTTGATTTTTTTTATGAATAGATTTTTCAAAAGAACAGCATTTATTTGAAATAGAAATCTTTTGTAACATTATAAATGTCTTTATTGTCACTGTGGCAAGAAATTAAGTTGCAAATAGCACAGAACATTCCTGGAATTGGGAACAGCTGCTCAATATTTTTACAATGATGTGCCTTTGCAAATCAACTTCAAGGAACTACATAAAAAGTGAGACCGACTGAATAGGTTTCTCTTTGGGACATGTTAAAATTACTCTTTGAAATGAAATGTACAGCGTGAAAATGCAAAAGAAGGATCCCATACCTGTTTAGGTGCTGGGGCGGTGCTCACTGGAAGACAAAGATCAACACAAGACATTGTAACACTGACAACTTACAAAGCAAACCAATCGTCATTTTAAGAACATCATTTAAAGCTGTGTTAAAAGAGAGTAATATCTAAAACCAAACGGGGTAAAGTTGACAATCATTTGAAATGGACTGTAGCTGTGTAATAAGTGTGCTTCAATGTCGGTGTGTGTGCACACGTGTAAGCAAAGGTGTCATACCTGCTGACCCAGATGGAGGGGGAGCGCCTGCTTTCTGCCACTCAGTGGCCTCTGCAGCCAACCGCCTGATATATAGCTCATCCACACTCATTAGAATGTTCTCTGGTTTAACGTCTGTGTGGATGATTTGACACTTGGTGTGCAGGTAATCCAGACCTTGAAGAACCTGAGAGATTTTTAAAAACATAAAAATATACATTACATTTTTTGGTAACATTTTTCAATAAGGTTCATTAGTTAAAGGGGCTATATGCAACTTTTTCCCCAAAATAAACGTAACTATAGCCTTTTTATTTTACCATTTATGACTCAAACATCCCCTGATGAGCATACTGACACCTTGTCCGCTCACAGTGGGTGCACCTATAAGCCTGTATCCTATTTTTCATATTTTCTGACGGGTCGTCTTTTCCCGCGCTGTCTGCGGATGTGACGTCAAGCGCGTTCATGTTAAACGTTTCAGATCACTCTGCCTGCCACCACCGCTAGTCAGCGAGTAGCCTACACTCGCAAGCAGTGCAATGGATTTAACGAATACACAGAAGAGACCCAGGACAACTCGGACACCAACAGTAACTCCACAGAAGACTAAAAAAGTTAAACCCCTGACAAGTGGCCAAAAAAGGTCGAAGATTGAGAGAGACCGGCGCATTGCAAGGACTAGAGTGAACATCGGCTTCGCATTTGACTTCGCATGCATATATATATATATATATATATAAACAAAAATAAATATGAATATTGCATCAGTAATGTAAAGTCTTTTTGGGTGTCTAGAAAAGCGCTATATAAAACTGATGGATTATTTATTATATAGCCATGTAAAGCTACATTATATTGTTTGTTGTTTCTATATCTTAACAAAAAATAAGAGGTAAATGAAGATGTAAAGTGTGATGCATTTTATTTCACATAAGACATGTAGTCAATAAATATTGCTAAATAGTATTATGTATATGTGTCTTTCATACTTGGTGATAGTAAGCTACTTGTGTATAATAAGTGGTCAAGGACAGTGCTCAGTCGTCAAGGACAGTGCTCAGATTTGTGTTTTTAATATTCTACGAAAGTTTCGGTCTGTGCGCCCTTCATCAGCGTGTATGCCAATGGCGAAATGGGTTTATTTATTTATTTAATGTATTAATTTTTTGTGTAGTTTGTCAGCTACACGTTTGACGTTTTGATAAGAGAACACTTATCTCAAACATATGTATTTGACTGTTCTTACCTCTGTAAACATAATGTTGACCTCCTTGCAGCAGCTGACTTGTGAAGTGTACACGTACGAGCGCGCGCTGCGAGAGCGAGCAGAAATGAAGATCAGTTCTGTTTTTTGGCCACAGGTGTCAGTCGCGAGTTTATATTTCAGAAAAACGCATATAGCCCCTTTAACATTAGTTAACATGAACTAATAATGAACTGCACTTATAAAGCGCTTATTAATCTTTGCTAATGTTAATTTCAACATTTACTAATACTTTATTAAAATATTGTAAACTAAAATGAACAAACCATGGACAGCTGTATTTATAATAACTAACATTAACAAATATTAACAAATACAGTAACAAATGTAGTACTCATGGTTAGTTAAAACATTAAATAGTGTTAACTAATGAAACCTTATTGTAAAGTGTTACCAATTTTTTCTATTATTATTGGTTATTCACTGCTCTCTACAACAGATGATTCTACAGGTGCTGGTCATATAATTAGAATATCATCAAAAAGTTGATTTATTTCACTAATTCCATTCAAAAAGTGAAACATGTATATTATATTAATTAATTACACACAGACTGATATATTTCAAATGTTTATTTATTTTAATTTTGATGATTATAACTGACAACTAAGGAAAATCCCAAATTCAGTATCTCAGAAAATTAGAATATTGTGAAAAGGTTCAATATTGAAGACACCTGGTGCCACACTCTAATCAGCTAAATAACTCAAAACACCTGCAAAGGCCTTTAAATGGTCTCCCAGTCTAGTTCTGTAGGCTACACAATCATGGGGAAGACTGCTGACTTGACAGTTGTCCAAAAGACGACCATTGACACCTTGCACAAGGAGGGCAAGACACAAAAGGTCATTGTAAAAGAGGCTGGTGGTTCAAAGAGCTCTGTGTGCAAGCACCTTAATAGAGAGGCGAAGGGAAGGAAAAGATGTGGTAGAAAAAAGTGTAAAAGCAATAGGGATAACCGCACCCTGGAGAGGATTGTGAAACAAAACCCATTCAAAAATGTGGGGGAGATTCACAAAGAGTGGACTGCAGCTGGAGTCAGTGCTTCAAGAACCACTACGCACAGACGTATGCAAGACATGGGTTTCAGCTGTCGCATTCCTTGTGTCAAGCCACTCTTGAACAACAGACAGCGTCAGAAGACAAGAAGGACTGGACAGCTGCTGAGTGGTCCAAAGTTATGTTCTCTGATGAAAGTAAATTTTGCATTTCCTTTGGAAATCAGGGTCCCAGTGTCTGGAGGAAGATAGGAGAGGCACACAATCCACGTTGCTTGAGGTCCAGTGTAAAGTTTCCACAGTCAGTGATGATTTGGGGTGCCATGTCATTTGCTGGTGTTGGTCAACGCAGCCGTATACCAGGAAGTTTAGAGCACTTCATGCTTCCTGCTGCTGACCAACTTTATGGAGATGCAGATTTCATTTTCCAACAGGACTTGGCACCTGCACACAGTGCCAAAGCAACCAGTACCTGGTTTAAGGACCATGGTATCCCTGTTCTTAATTGGCCAGCAAACTCGCCTGACCTTAACCCCATAGAAAATCTATGGGGTATTGTGAAGAGGGAGATGCCAAACCCAACAATGCAGAAGAGCTGAAGGCCACTATCAGAGCAACCTGGGCTCTCATAACACCTGAGCAGTGCCACAGACTGATCGACTCCATGCCACGCCGCATTGCTGCAGAAATTCAGGCAAAAGGAGCCCCAACTAAGCATTGAGTGCTGTACATGCTCATACTGTTTATGTTCATACTTTTCAGTTAGCCAAGATTTCTAAAAATCCTTTCTTTGTATTGGTCTTAAGTAATATTCTAATTTTCTGAGATACTGAAATTGGGTTTTTTCTAAGTTGTCAGTTATAATCATCAAAATTAAAATAAATAAACATTGAAATACACTCACCTAAAGGATTATTAGGAACACCTGTTCAATTTCTCATTAATGCAATTATCTAATCAACCAATCACATGGCAGTTGCTTCAATGCATTTAGAGGTGTGGTTCTGGTCAAGACAATCTCCTGAACTCCAAACTGAATGTCAGAATGGGAAAGAAAAATGATTTAAGCAATTTTGAGCGTAGCATGGTTGTTGGTGCCAGACGGGTCGGTCTGAGTATTTCACAATCTGCTCAGTTACCGGGATTTTCACACACAACCATTTCTAGGGTTTACAAAGAATGGTGTGATAAGGGAAAAACATCCAGTATGCGGCAGTCCTGTGGGCGAAAATGCCTGGTTGATGCTAGAGGTCAGAGGAGAATGGGCCGACTGATTCAAGCTGATAGAAGAGCAACTTTGACTGAAATAACCACTCGATACAACCGAGGTATGCAGCAAAGCATTTGTGAAGCCACAACACGCACAACCTTGCGGTGGATGGGCTACAACAGCAGAGGACCCCAACGGGGACCACTCATCTCCACTACAAATAGGAAAAAGAAGCTACAATATGCACAAGCTCACCAAAATTGGACAGTTGAAGACTGGAAAAATGTTGCCTGGTCTGATGAGTCTCGATTTCTGCTGAGACATTCAGATGGTAGAGTCAGAATTTGGCGTAAACAGAATGAGAACATGGATCCATCATGCCTTGTTACCACTGTGCAGGCTGGTGGTGGTGGTGTAATGGTGTGGGGGATGTTTTCTTGGCACACTTTAGGCCCCTTAGTGCCAATTGGGCATCGTTTAAATGCCACGGCCTACCTGAGCATTGTTTCTGACCATGTCCATCCCTTTATGACCACCATGTACCCATCCTCTGATGGCTACTTCCAGCAGGATAATACACCATGTCACAAAGCTCGAATCATTTCAAATTGGTTTCTTGAACATGTGTTCACTGTACTAAAATGGCCCCCACAGTCACCAGATCTCAACCCAATAGAGCATCTTTGGGATGTGGTGGAACGGGAGCTTCGTGCCCTGGATGTGCATCCCACAAATCTCCATCAACTGCAAGATGCTATCCTATCAATATGGGCCAACATTTCTAAAGAATGCTTTCAGCACCTTGTTGAATCAATGCCACGTAGAATTAAGGCAGTTCTGAAGGCGAAAGGGGGTCAAACACAGTATTAGTATGGTGTTCCTAATAATCCTTTAGGTGAGTGTATATCAGTCTGTGTGTAATGAATTAATATAATATACAAGTTTCACTTTTTTAATGGAATTAGTGAAATAAATCAACTTTTTGATGATATCCTAATTATATGACCAGCACCTGTAGTTGCTTCGGATTTTATCGAGAAATATTACAATTCAAAAGTTTGGGTCGTAAGACTTTTTAAAAATTTTGAAAGCAGTCTCTTATGCTCATCAAGGATGCATTTATTTATTTGAAAATACAATAAAAAAAAACAATAACACTGAAATGGATAATCCTGTGATGAATTTTCAACAGCCATTACTCCAGTCTTCAGTGTCATATGATCCTTCAGAAATTATTGTAATATGCTGGTTTGGTGCTCACGAAACATTATTATTATTATTATTATTAATGTTGAAAACAGCTTTGCTGCTTTTTTGGGGAAACTTTGATACATATTTTCAGGATTTTGATGTGAAAGCAAGTTAAGAACAGCATTAATTCGGTTTTCGTAATATTATTTAAAAAATGTAACGCCACTCTGATCAATTTAATGCATCCTTGCTGAATAAAAGTACTATTTTCTTTTTAAAAATAAATAATAGGCTATAGATCACACTTTGCACTGTTTTTTTTTTCAAATACCTTAATTCAAGCTCATTGATGCCACTTTGCTCATTCTTAAAGTGAACTTTTGCCTGTATTGTGATTAGATGCACTGTTTTGGACTGCTGCCTTGAAGTTCAACGCGAGTACAGAATGACGTGACCGGTGTGCGTTGTGTGGAAGTGAAAAAGTTAATTTCAAACCTCGTCTGTAACTGATCCACTAAATCCAGGACAGCAGCTAAATTAGTCAGACCGTAATTATGTGAACAATGATCTGATTGTGCGATGGTGTGCTGTGTTACCTGTCGAATGATGCTCTTGACACAAGGCAGAGGTAAGCCTTGATAGTTGGACTTGATAATCCATTTAAGCAAGTGGTGCCCTAGAACTTCGAACACCATGCAGACATCTGAAAAGTCAAGTGAAGGTCCAACACTTTTGAAACAGAACCTTGTTGGTAGGAATAAATGTGGAAGTTCTAACTGAAATGAAAGGATCTCAGAAGAGCTTCTCTTAGTGTAATTTCTAACAGTTTCAAAGTCAGCATTCTCAAGTGCCCTTGTAAAAGAATTGGGGGTATCTTAAAATAGCATGAGACACCTGCTTGAAGACTTTTTGACCCATTTCTCTCTCTCTAATACACACACTCACGCACACACCATTCTTCATATTCAAGGATACGAGTCCCATTGACGCCTGAGATCTTGAAGTCATCCAGTAGCTGCACAACCATCTCTCTGTTTGGATCATCAGGGTCTGTATTTCTGACCTAAAACAATTTATATATATATATATATAAATATATTTATATGGCTATAATTTTTCAATATTTTCATCTTCATTGTTTCTTTTTCTATTTTCTTAAATGATTATTTAAAGCATTTCAGTGGTTTATCAGGATACTTACAGATCGGAGTAGCTTTATTTCATCCAGAGCTGTTTCAGTGTAATGCTCTGCACTCTTTACCACCTTCATTGCAACAAACCGCTTTCCTCTGAGAAGGAAGAGAGGAAAAGAAAAAAAGTATCATGCATATGCAATTTCAGCACATTAGAATGTATCTTATGTCTTCAAAATGACAAAGCTCTTACTGGATATCCCAGGCCAGCCACACAGTGGAGAAATGTCCCCATCCCAGCTTCCGGATCACATGGTATTTACCATTGAATAGGTCCCCTATTTTCACATGGTGATAGCCTCCTAACCAAAGAAGAAGAAAAGTAATCATTCAGCTGGTATTCAGAAAGCTCATCTATAGTCCTTTAAAGGTCCCATGGCATGAACATTTCATTGTATGAGGTTTTTTAACATTAATATGAGTTCCCCTAGCCTGTATATGGTCCCCAAGTGGCTAGAAATTTTGATGGGTATAAACCGAGTTCTGGCTGTCTTTCTCTGCCTTTGAAAAAATGACAGCCCAGACAAGCTGATCTGGAATTTTCCTGTTATGATGTCATACCAGGAAAGGATACCTCCCCTTCCTCTGCTTTGCCCGCCCAGAGCATTCGGAGAAAATAGATTCACTTTATGTCAGCACAGGCTTTACTAACAGACTTTACAATATGGATTCGACAGCACCGCGACAAACAGTGAGTAACAGTGTTCATTAATGCCTGATCTGTGATCAGTGATTTCTGATGTGTAGCTAATCATTCAAGTTCACTCAGACTTTCTTTCTAGATCATTTAAAACTGCCAGTCCCGCCGCTGGCCGTCTTGATGCCCTAAGCGTAATGCACCAGTGCATCAAGCCAGTGACTAAAGCGATCGTTTCTATTAGTAACATGAAACAAATCAGTTTTTTTAAGTGATTAAACTACAGAGAGCGATCAGAGAACACTCTTTATAATGTTTGTGTGACAGAGGGCTCTGTCACGATCACGGCAGCACTACATTTTACACACACATTTGATCCATTATCCACCTGGTTTATTGTTTCCTACCCTTGGGTGCACACGAGGGTCAGGTTAACGCATCAGTAGCATACACAACACACACATATTCACACCATTATCGCATCTTTTTCCAAATCCCCTTTATAAACACACACAGACAACAGATAAATTAATCCATAGATGTTTATTGGACTTATCTGCATATTATGCTTTGTGTGTTTGGTCGCGGTCTGTTTGTGTTGTGGTTAGTCCAGGTTACCGGAGGCAAATGGCAATCAATCTGTCAATCACACATCGCGAGTGTATCTGCACACTTGCCCAAACTGCCGTTATAAGGAATGATGCTGTTATACTGCACAAAGCTCTTACTGTATTCCTGTCGATGTTGTGTTTACTGTTAGTTGTGGTGAAAGCATTTTGTGTGAGAAAACGCGTTGCAATGACGAGATCACTGCATTCACGCGATCAACAGACTGTCTGTGTACTCAATGCTCATCACTGCAGCCTTTCATGTGATAGGAATAACATTAGATCATAAAATAATGCTATAATCCACACTTTGACGATTCGTTCATTTCGACAGCTGTAATGGTACATTACATGTGTTACAAAGTTCATAGAATAAGGTGGAAGACAGAGTCCACGTGACTGGGACTGTTTATTCAGAACTCTCAGATACAAATAAGCTCACGCTAACAGCACGGTACAATAAAACTTCCTCCAGCTCTCCGTGGAGTGCCCTGTCAGTCTCTCTCTCTCTCATGCATGCAGTCAGTGCGTGCAGTGCCTCGCTAAACCACGCCCCCTCCGCAACATAATCTAACAATCATTTCAAATGCAAAGATGTCAGCCAATCACAACAGTGGGCGTTTTCACTGAAGTCTCACAGCAGACACGCCCCTTGAAAAAGGGCATTCAGCCAGAGGGGTAATAACAGTATAGAAAAAATGCCTTTTATTTCTAAATTGACATCTTTTAATGTAAAAATCATACTAACAATATAAGTAGACCTCAGGAAACATTATAAAATAATACAGCAACACACAGCAAATCGACATGATCCCATTTGTTTTAATGAAGAGCTGGCGATTTCCCACAACATAAGCGTCAGTGACCATTGGCTGCAGGATGTAGACGTGTCCAGATGATAGTATACTGTATCGCTGGTGCCTTTGACGATATCCAGACAATTGGCTCATTTTCCCATTAATGTATTAAATCATCATAATTATTATTATTAGGCGAGTATTATTATCAAATTAATATTAGGGCCTAGTTTTTAAAATGACTACAAAACTACATCCCACATCCAAATTGAATTGCAAGGTGATCTATTCACAAATTTTCAAGAGTGCTTGAAATATTCCATTTATATTTAGTATTAAAGTGTTGTTTTTAGCAGAAACAAAACTGATTCTTTGTCTACAACATGGAATAGCATCTGTGAATGTAATTTATCAATATTATTAGGCAACTAGTAGTGGGAATGCTCACAGGCGATTGAATGCAGCTTCTGATCTTTTCTGAAGTTGAATGCAGCTTCAGAGCAGAGTTTGATTGTCATTTTGTTAGGGATTGATTTTGAGCAATCCAAATTACAGCATGCTTAGACCAAAAACTAGAACCTGACCAGAGTATTGACATTGTAAAATAAGTAAAGAATTAATAAAGCAAAAAATTATAAAATAATAAAGTGAAAAATAACACCACTTGCATTTTGAATAGTGATGCAGCGATTAACCGTTTTCTCGATTAACCGTGCTTAAAAACGTCACGGTTAATTAACTGTAAAGGCTCTGCTACACCGAGTGTTTCTTTGGCACGGAACAGTTGCAACTTGCACAAAACGAAAACAAAGTTACACCAGCGGTGCACCAGCTTAAAGTGCCATGCTTATAAGAGTCACGGAGGCTACTGTACACACTGGATTAACTGTGGCAGAGGGACCAACCAGCAAAGTTTTATTTCTACCAAAGAAAGCCTGAAGTCGGCAGTCTATAGCTGAGCCCTCAGTGCAAGGTTTTGTTTTAAAGCGACCGTTATTCCAGAACTTAATTTTTCCATGCCGACGCGTCATGCAGTCACAATACATTTAAGTCTTAGCGTTTATTTAGTTTTTCCTTTGTTATTCAAAATATTTACAAACTTGTTAACTATATCATGACTTGATATATATTCCGAATTGTCAAATATGTGGAAGTGAAGGTGTTTTGTCATTTTTGTCACCTTTATAATGATCATGTTAGTCGATATAACGCGCAATGAGTTTGCAATTCAGAGGATCTGTTTTCATCACGTTAATTCATCAGTTTTCCCCGAAATACATAGTAGTGGGCAGTGAACATGGACGAAGAACAAACTTTCTTGCACAATGTGTATCTGATATGAATAAAACTGTTATTCAAATTATAATTGAAATAATTATTATTGCATGTCTTTTTTTATATAGGCTTGTAATTCATTTAAATGTCTATTTAAATCTCTGAAACCTCAAATAAACATTATGTGGTTGAATAGTGATACATGAAAAGCACTGAGTGCTTCGTCTCTGGCTCAGCGCCAGCCAAAGCGCGGAAGCACGTTTGAATTTATCAGTGACAAACAAACAAACCAAAATAATAGATACGACTTTTTCAGGCCACATGTAAAATTAGAGGAATTATTAAAACGTTTATTAAAATGAATACATCTGGATGACAGTTGGTGACATTAACAGTTCAGTTTATTCAGAGGTCACCTTTCTTTAATTTCAAAGAGAGAGATGGACTTTTGTCTTATATCATTATTTTGTGCTGTATTATTTGGTTACGGTGTTATTTCTGGTTCAAAACGTAGCAAAAAATAACGCTTTAAAATCTAAAGACTGGTCATGTGATTTTATACATTGTTGTGAAATTAAAGAATGCATAATCGTGAAACCGTGATTATTTCTCAGACTATAATCGTCCCAACAAAATCTATAATCGCTGCATCCCTAGTTTTGAATTCATTTTACAACAACAACAAAAAATCATATAGATATCAGAAACGTCCAGTCATAGGAGTATAAACACAGATATACAGGAATACCGTATTTCCTCAAATAAAAGCCGGGGTCTTTATTTACCTGAACTGCAGAAGGTCACCAGCTTTTATTTGAGGCAGGCTTTTATTAGGGGCAGGCCTGTATTTTCGAATTCCATCTATTTGAAAATAATAATTGTTTTAAATAAACCGTTTTAAATTAAAAGCGATAGCATTCCAGAGAACAGATATCACCAGGGGCGCGGGAAGTGGGGTGGTTTCAAAGTATTGCAAATGCAATGCAAATTTATGTTCATTTTATTCATTTTTAGAATTTAATCATTTATTTGTAATAAACATTTTAAGTGGCCCATTAAAAAGTATTATTTATAAGTTGAATTGTGTTTTTAAACATACATGAGGTCATATTGTGACTGTTGCAGTGTGTGCGTAGAGCGGTAATATTTCCTCCAGTGGAGATCAAACGCCTTTCTGGAGATTCCGCTCATTTCTGAAGCTCATTCTGCTCAGCACCGCGCGCTCAACCCAGAACTCCCTTTGTGACATGCTGGATCAAATATAGGCCTATCTGAAATAAATAGTAAGGGCTGCCCCTGACTAAAGATTTTTTTATTTTCTAGTAGTTGTTCATTTAAGCCGTTGATCACGCTGCGCCACCACCTCCGCCTCCATGTCATTGTCTGTTATAGGCTATTTGCTTGTTATTTATCAAATCCGGGCAATTTGGTTGATAAAATATAGATTAAAATTAAGATACAATTTATACAAAACGAAATTCACTTTAAAGAAAGGCTTTTCTTATATATTTGTTGTTCTTTCGTGTTTTATAGACTCAATATATACTCTATAATTTCGTTATTTTACTAACCCAACTAATGTGCTTTCTATATTCCACATGAGGGAAAAAAGCTTCCTTCCACTTAAGAGTTGTGTTCCTTCAAGCACTTTTTATTTTAATATATATCTCTTTACATAAATATTTTTTTCTACTAAAAAAAAAACCCTATAATTTCGTAATTTTTCTTACCCAACTAATGCACGCACTTTTCTCAATCCGTTATGGAGCTATTCAATTTTGATTTTGAGTATTGTTTTTTAAACGTTCGTTCGAGTAGTTCAAATGACCACTTTACAATATTTCACTAACATAATTTATTTAGAAGCCTATGCTGTTTACTTGTACAAAATAAAATATTTTAAGTTAAATGCAGAGTAAGATGTGTAAAAAAGACAAGAGGCTAAGAGATTGTCAAGATCAATATTTGTGTAGCCTGCCTGACACGGTATTTTCACAGACTAACACACGTCACATCTCTCATAGACTACAGTATTTAAAATAGCATATATGCATCAGTTATATTCTCAATTTAATTTACAGAGCAATCCCTGCAAAGTGTTTAGGTTAAGTATAGAAGAGACCAGGATTAGTGTGCGTCGCACTCGCAATGGTCACGATGGTTTCGCTCCTTCGGCACAACCCTACTGTACATTATGCTGAACTTGAATGCTCATGAAATGAAAGGAAATTATTTTTCCCCGGCCTTAATTTGAGACCGGCCTTTATTTGTTTGTGCTGGCCACGCCCCCGGCCACTATCAGAGGCCAGGCGTTTAATTGACTACAGGCTTTTATTTGAGGAAATACGGTAATAACATTCTTGTATTTACAGTAGACGTCTTTGACAGTTATGTGTACAGTAGTTATGTGTTGCAACTTTGAGGAAGAAACAGCAGATACAAACAGAAAACAAAACAAAACTGTGAAACAAGGAACTGCCACTTGTCTTTTTAGCTTTCTGGGACTGAGCTGTCATTTCAGCAAGTCTGATCTATAATAATCAAGCAGCAACTTCTGCTGTCAAAAAGGACGTATAAATCCGTGTCTCCCACCTTTGCAATAGTCATTGGGATCTTCTTGCTCTTCATCATCAGAGCCTAGGATTTCCTCATCGGGCTCAGCTTGTACCTGGGTTTCCGTAGGGGGCTGCTGTTGTGATGCCCCACGTGGAGGATGTGCTGGCCTGAGGGATGATAGTACATTTCATTTAGGTCAATGGACATGCATTACAGTACAGTCTATATAGGGCTGTCCTCTTACATCATAGACTCTTTGACAATGTGAATTACATTTCTGATACATTACAATCAAAAGGACCTGCATAAAAGCTACATTTTACTACCTAAAAACACCTATATTTGCATTATCAGAAAACTGCAACTATATACTCTTCTGTAGAGTTGCTTTTTTGGTGAAATAAAGATTGTAATTTTAACCACATCCTGATTAAACATTTTGTGACGTTGTTGCGGTTTTAAAACACTATATAAAAAACATTCCCATTTTTAAATGTACTAAGATCAGTCATCTGAATTTAAATCCAAAACACAGCCAGTGTTTTGTTTTCTACTGAGTAAGCTCTTGTTACAATGTTGATACAATAATTAAGTAAAAAGTCTGCCAGTGTTAGGATGCATATCACTGACTGCATGAATCCATGCTTGGTTTAACCCAAGAATACAAGAATAACACCCGTGTCTTGCATCATCACAAAAACTTAAGTGAAAGAAAGTGCAACTTGATACTGCACATGCCAAAAATATGACTTCCTTCTGTCAAGTTAAGCATTATTGTCAGTTGAACATGGTTCAACAACTAACAATGAATAATCAGAGCAAAGTCAGCAAACTCAGGGATGACTGATTCTGTACTACAGCCGTTTATGTAATCACACATCGAAACAGCGGTTTAAGAGCACACTATGCATCTTCTAGGACATAATAAAGAATTGTGGACTATATTATGGCTTCTAATATCTTAATGTCATAAAAAGTTTCCTTATACATGACCCAGTGTACACACAGCCAGTTCTTCTAAGTACAAACACTAATAGTCTAGTGTAATATTCCCAGTTTATAATAATACAATAATTCCAGGGGGGGGTTAATGCACAAAACTCACTTCTTGGTCGACTTCTTGGCTTTGGCCCTTTTCTTCCTCGCCTGAAGTGCCAGAACTGGTGTAACAAATGAGTGCAACATTAGATGACAATGAAACTATTATATATGAAGGACTCCATTTTTTTTTTTAAATCACTTAAACTCAAGTTAGCTCAATGACAGCCAAACATAGCCTGACAATAACACATGAGACACACAGACCGGTGATGTTGATCTTATGTAATCTTATGTAATGCACATAAACAATACACAGCTGGGGTGTTTACATTGTGACAGGAACTGAACTTTAAATAGTCGCAGACGTGGATGTTTAATAACGTGAATGCTTGTAACCGTTTTAATAAAGACAGGAACAAGGATGGAAAAACTGAAGGCTGAAGGAAATAAATTCCTGAAGTTTCCACGACAGCAAAAAAACGGCTTTCAACTCTCATCCAGCTGATACGTGCACGCGCCTACTCATACGCTTAACGACTATCTAAAACACAAGAAAAGTAAAATCGCTTAAATGAAGGCGATACAATCCGACAATAAAACATGCCTCTGAGACGTGATGAAAATAAATTTAGCTCACTTCAGCTGCAGACTGAGTGGCTAAATGCTAACGCTAAAGACACCAACCCATGCGTCCAAATAACAGGCAAAATCCGCATTTATGCTTTAATATTGCACTACTAATTTGCGTCAGAATGTAAATTACTCGCCTTGCCTCATGCATAATCGTTATCGCTCCAAATGAAGCAAATAATATTCAGAGAAAGTCAAGGAAGAGATTACCTTTTCTCTCCATGTTGGCCCCTTAGTTGGCGGCTTGGGTGGCCCTGCGCATGCGCGCGCCTCCGGACACGCGCGTCTTGACTTCTGCGCGTTCACGGTCCGTGCTGTCATATGTATTATTTATTATTTGTCCGAGTACATTTTAAAAAATGTGTGTGTGCTTGTGCAATTAAACACAAAATGAAAACATGCGACATAAGCAGCCAAAAGCGCGCGTTTTAACCAAACGATGACTGAACACACAAAAAGCAAATCACAGGTAAATCCAAGGGACAATGTATCATGGTAGCCATAGTAAAATGACCATAGTAACCATAAAGTGTCACAATAATGTTACTATGGTAATTTACGGTTTGTATGGTAATTTTTGAAAGTGATATGGTCATAAAATGCATTTAAAAATGGTGCTTTGAAAATGAAAGGGTCAATAACGATTTCACACTCTTTTGTTCAAAATAGAACCACAAATCAAAACAAGGAAGCAGAAGTTTCTGAAAAATATCGGCCTTTATTTTAAGTAAACAATGGTGTGTTTGATTCCATGTTTTATGTCAGGTACTAAAGAAGACAGTTGCAGCCTTTCAGGTTCATAAATACCACCTCAACAGTATATAAATATCTTAGTCTACTTTCATATTTGAACATTCAATTAACAGCATTTTAAAAACAGCTACTGGAGACAAAATCATATTTTCAGATCGCATACAATTCATAGTAGCAACATCAGGCGGACACACACACACACACACACACACACACACACACACACACACACACACACACAGGCGCAACCTCACTTTTACTCCCTAGGAAACATACACAAAAGATGTGAAAAAGATCAGAAATAAAACGGCTACAGAATCCAAAAGCTTTACGAAATGTATATTTACAAATAGCCTGAACATATCACTAACACCCAATGCCACAATTTACATTTTTCTTCCTAGCGCTACCCAACGAGACTCCAACAAATCCCATCTTTTTCAAACTGATTAATAAAGATCGTACTGTAATCATTAAATACAATGCTCATTATTTGATTGGGGGAAATACATATTAACAGAAACTAAATTAACAATGTTTTTTGAACATTTAAAAAAAACTTAATATACTGCAAATGTGATACATTTTACACAGAAAGAACATTATAACAGCAATACTAAATACAACTAAATACTAAGAAATTTCAGGGAGATACTACATTTACAAATGGCCTTGCATGAATGTCATACATGAACATCATAAAACCGACCAGAGCAAACGGTTAAAAAATAAGTGGTTGATAATCTTATTATCAGATCCAATTCTTTTGGAGAGATTAACTGATTTTCTATGGCATCTATTCCTTCTGTTTGGCCCAGTAGACATTTTTGTTTTTAAAAGAAAGAAAAAGAAAAGTCAAACATCCTACTGACTGGCTGATCACAATACTGCAAAATTACAGCATTACTGTATAAGTAGTACAGTTGGTTTGATTTACATCCAGAAGAAAATGTCAAGATTCCATTTCATCTCCGTCAAAGACTGGCGGCTCAAAACTGATCACCTCCTCATATGTTTGACCTGTGCAGAAACAGAAGACAATTAAAGACAGGGTTATTTTCAAGAATTAAAACTAAAACATTTTTCTGGATGGATGGATGGATGGATGAAAAGTTGAAGCATTAAAATTACAAACTGGAAATTAATAAAAACTAAAACTGAACCGAAAACTACAGCTAAAATAAACCAAAATATTAATATTTTAAAATGAATAATGAAAAAAAAATGTAAATGACAAAAGCACAGAAAACAAATGACTAAAAATGAAAACTGACAAACGAAAAATAAAAGCCAATTCAAAAATATATATAGTAATATATAAATATAGTGTAATAATATTATAGTATACAAATAATAATACTAAAATAAAATAAGTTCAGACTGCCCTAAATGCCAGTCTAACTCAGTGGCGCAAGTAAGCAAAAATGCTAAAATTGCTTGAAGCACTTTTAACTTATACTAACTAGCATTTTCCACATAAACACACCGAAAACTCTTCACTTGACTCACTTTTCCACTCTTCAATATCAAGCTCTTGGCTCTCAAAACTCTGGTCGAAAGGGTCGGCCTCAGGTTCATCATCTGGGTCATGGTACTGGGCAAAGTACGAATGCGCCAGAGCCTCCGCTGCTGTGATGCGCTTATCTGTGTCCAAAACTAGCATCTTCTCCAGAAGGTCCACAGCTAAAAGCAGAAATTTTTTAATATTTAATTAAAATTAGTATATTTTCTCTAAATTTGTTCAAATTGTCCATCAAAAAAGATCAACAAAAGAACAGGAAAATATTGTGTGTACTTTATAATAAAATATACTAAATAATCTGCAACTTCACACGCACTACCATTTAACCATTTGAGGTCAATAGGTGTTTGTTTGTTTTTTAAAGAAATGTATACTTTTATTCAACAAGGATGCATCGAACTGATCAAAAGTGACCGTAAAGACTTTTAAAATGTTACACAATTTACAAAAGCTAAATGTTATAAAAGCTGTGTGATTAGGGACTTTTTTCATTCATCTGTTCAACTTTCTATTCAAAGAATTGCTTACAAAAAATACATCATGGTTTCCACAAAAAAATATGAAACATCTGGGGGTTTTTTACATAATAAAGTTTCTTGAGAACCAAATCATCACATTAAAATTATTTCTGAAGGATCACGTGACATTTAGGACTGGAGAAATTATGCTTAATATTCAGCTTTGCCATCACAGAAAAAAAAAAAAAAAAGTTATAGGTAATATTACTGTTTTTACTATATTGATCAATAAATGCATGCTTGGTGAGCATAAAAAAACACTACTTTTTTAGATTACCAACTCCAAACTTTTGAACAGTAGGTTACGCACAAAATCATTTTAGTGTCTAAACATGCCTCATTTACCTAGTGGATTAGCCCCAATAAACACATCAGCAAAATTCCTTTTGGGCATCTGAGGAAGTGAGTTGATGTAAGTACGAGCCTGTGGAAAGAAACGGGTGAACCGTGAGCAGTCAGAGGTAATAAAATAATGTTATAATAATGTTAGTAATACTTGACTTGGTCCCCTTGACAACTGCTTGTTTTGCACATACATCATAACATTGTGGTGTTAGTATGCAGTGCCACTTGAGTAATGCAGCAAACAAACAGCTTCAAAAGGCAGAGAGGTCTGTGCTGGTGATTTCAGCTTGCATAGATCAGTGAAAAACTGCATGACGGTTCAGCGGCAAGCAGTCACCCAAAGAGAAAGTGGAGAAGATGAAGGAAATCTGTTGGGTGTAGTCCGTTAGTTTACTTCACTATTAATTTTCCTTATATTCTCCATATAAAATATCATTTTAACGTGACCTGAAAATGTTCTAATGAATATTACAACACTTTGTTCTGGTCCCTCAATTTGATTGGACGAATGAATATTTAGTCCAACAGCGCTGGGACGTTTTCTGCTTGTCTGTGATTCCAATGTCTAGGAACATAGTGTGTGCACTGTGGGAGTTATAGTAACATTATTTTCTCCAGGAACACATGGACCAGGGTTTCTCTCACCAGTGAGTGGGGAGAAAGAAAATAGACAAGCCAGAGTAAAAATGGAGTGGACAGTGGAGTGATTACGTAACACAGGACTGTTTACCTGAGCCGTACATTCTTAAGCGTGCAATATCGCTTTATTATATGCTAATAAAACCCTTTAATTCTTCTAAATGTAGCCCATACTTCCAAAGTAAGACATTAGGCCTGCTAATTAAGGGCATGATGGGTATTCTGCAAACAAGGAGCTGGGCCATAGTGAGCTCACCTCATGGCTAGGCATCCTGCTTATTAGAGAGGCAGGTGGAGTTCCTGTAAGTCGCATTATCTGTTGAAGCTGGTTTATATCTTTGAAGGCCAGGTCAAGGAGATCACAGTCCACAAATTTAGTGTAATGCATATCTACCAAAAATTATCTAGACATTATATTGTGGTTCTCCACTACTCTAGGGAGGAGGGAGAGGGAGAGGGAGGGAGAGAGGAAAGGTTTGACATGCAAATTGCATTCATATACTGCAGAGAAGAATGGCATGCATTAGATAGCAAGATAGCTTGTGCTAAGTGTATTAGAATCTGCTCAGAAATACAGATGCCATCAGCAGATCTGGAAGACAAAAATCAGGCTTGTTAATTTCAGTTTAGATGTCAAGATTTAGTCCCAAACAGACCCTCAATCAGACCCTCAGTCTTTCATTTAAAGTCAATTCATAGCTGAACAGCACTGGAAAAATACTTTTTTATTAGCAATTTCAAACTCAACTCGCACTCAACACACATTCCCTGTTAGAAAATCCAGCTTAGACGGGTCCAAACAGATCATTAGCTAGTCAAACAGCCACCATGTTCCAAAAACTAGCTTGATCACTTAAAGATAGTATGACCATCTGGTAACTAGTTTTGTCGCTGGTCCAAGATGGTGTCCCAGCTTGCACCAGTTAAAGACCAGCTTACACAACTGTTTTTAAACTTTTTGGCCATTTTTGGTCTTTTTTTCTTTTTTTAAAGACAGTATTACATTTGTCCAGCAAGGATGCATTACATTGACCACAAGTGACAGTAAAGATATTAATAATACTACAAAAATGTATTTCAAATAAATACTGTTCCTGTTCAAAGAATCCTAAAATATGTTTAAAAAAAAAAATGTATTACGGTTTACACGATATATATGTGTGTGTGTGTGTGTGTGTGTGTGTGTGTGTGTGTGTGTGTGTGTGTGTGTGTGTGTGTGTGTGTGTGTGTGTGTGTGTGTGTGTACCAATTCAGCATATTAGAATGATTTCTGAAGGATCATGTGACACTGAAGAGTGGAGTAATGGCTGCTAAAAATAATTTTCCAAAAGGAATAAATTACATATATTACAATAGAAAACTGTTACTTTAAAATTTTAATAATACTTCAAAATATCACTGTATTTTGATCAAACAAATGCAGCCTTGGTGAGCATAAGAGACTAAAATATTAAAAGATTGTACTGACTCCAAACTTTTGAAGGGTGTTATATGTCCAGCCTGGACCAGATAAAAAGCCATTTCAAAACACAGCTGTCAGCTTAAAATGGATTTTCCACTTTGAAAATCAACACACAGGCATTTTTAGCAAGTGCACTCTCCCTAAATATATCAAACTCACAGACTCCGATGATATTTTCATTAACAGCTCAGGTCCTGGAGTTCCAACCAGAAGCATAATAAGCTTCAACTGATCGATGTCTAGTAAAACAAGATGAAGGAAAACTAGTGTGGCTCAACAAGGAACACGCCACAAAGCAGGAAACGCTCGTTTCAGTTTCATGTGTACTTAAAGAACAGGAAAGCAAAGAAGCCTTGGTCACATCTGTGGAAAGACGAGCAAGCTAGTAAAAATAGCACAAGTTGAATATTTTCAGCTTGCCCAGCAAAAGCATGTCAGAAGTAGCCGCACAGGTGTGCTCTGCCTGTAAAGGGGGGGGGGGATATTTGGCAAGTATTTCTGTTCCATGGCGTGTGGAGCCAGAAGCATTAAGAGTGGCAGCCGTTCAAGATACAGTGTCAAATATGCAAGCCAGGGGGGAAAAAACATGCTGAAAGTGCTGAAATGTGAACAACATTTGTCATTGGAAATAAAATAAAAAAAAGAGCAAGAAAGAGAGGGGCATGTCATTTCCTGCAGGGAGTTTATTGCGTTCTCATAATGATGGATCATATATGCTTCAAATCACTGTTGCGTCTTGGGGCACAGCTTGAAAACAGAGCTTAAGCGAAAGGGACAAAAGGTCAGTGTAAGACAGGAGAGGCAGACAGATCTGCCAGCTTCTGCCATAGCACACATACACACTGCAAGGACAGGAAAATCGAGAACGAGAGAGAAAGAGAAAATAGATTGTAATGTGGTGTTAAAAAAACATGTATCCAAAATTTTTATACATTAAAATCAGCATGAGAGCAAAATACACTCTTAAAAAACAAAGCACAAAATCATGGATGTTTCTGGCTTGGAGCTGTGGTGCAATTTACAGAGTGTGTTCTGCAGGTCACAGAGGGGGAAACAAGAGGAAAAGGATACGATCTGTGCCAGGAAACAGAGTCCTGCCCGTCAACAGCTCAGCCATGATGCAGCCCACTGACCAAATGTCCACTGAAAAGAAATAAAGAAACTACATTAGTGGAGAGGCAGCAAGCACATGTTCCCATTCTTGTTCCCTGACCCAGCGATCTTGTCACAGAGGGCTGAAAAAAAAAATTCTGGAAGTAGTCATTACTCTTTAAAAGTTTGGGGTCATTAAGTTTGGGTTTTTTTTGTAGAAATTAATACTTCTATTAGTGTAAAGAATACTTTATACGGTATATAAATATAACGAACCTTGTTCCACTATAAAAGAACCTTTAGTGCAATGGAAAGGTTTTATGGATGCTAATGCCAATAAAGAACCTTTATTTTTAATAATGAAGGATGCATTAAACTGATGAAGTGGCAGTAAAGACATTGATTTTTTTTATTTTATTTTTTACAAAAGATTTCTATTCTTAAAGAAATTATGTTCTTTTGAACTTTTTATTCATAAAATAATCCTGAAAAGAAGTTATCACAGCTTCCAAAAAAATATTAAGCAACACAATTGTATTCAACATTGATAATAATAATAAATGTTTCTTGAGTTGCAAATGGGCATATTAGAATGATTTCTGTAGGATCATGTGACACTGAAGACAGGAGAAATTCAGCTTTGCCATCACAGGAATAAATTACAATTTAAAATATATTAAAAATAGAAAACCACTATTTTAAATTGTAATATTTCACAATATTACAGTTTTACTGTATTTTGATCAAATTAATGCAGCCTTGGTGAGCCTTCTTTTAAAAACATTGAAAAATAATTTCCAACTTTTGAACGGTAAGGTAAACCATCTGGTTCTAAAAAGCCTTTTTCTCCATTGATGGCGTGATGAACTCCAAATGAGTTGATTTGTATTGTATCAGATGTGGGTGTAGTTGTGTTACCTGTCATGTTGTAGTGCATCCAGTTGAGCATGATCTCTGGGGCGCGGTACCACCTTGTGGCAACATATCCTGTCATCTCATCATCTGTGTGTCGAGCCAAACCAAAGTCAAGGATCTGAGATATTAAAAACAAGAGAGAGAGAGATGGGAGAAACAATATATTCTGTTAATAACAATTAAAGTAGGAGTAATCACGTCACAAGCAAATGCATAATAACTGAAACTGAAAAAATAGGACACTCACCTTAAGTTCACAGTCTTCATTTACTGCCAGATTACTGGGTTTCAAGTCCTGGCAAAAATAAGCAAATATTATTATACTTTCTCTTTACAACATTCATCAACCATTTTAAAGGAATATTTGCAGCAATTTATGAATTAAGTATACAAATGTGACATCTTTTTGCATTTCAATTACTACCGACAAATTTCAATTTGTAGCTCAGTTTATAAATGCCTATTTTTATTAAAGCAATATGATTTCACAAAATTGAATGCTTTTTAAAACAACAGTTATATGAGCTGTAACGAAGTAAAAATCTTTTTAATACGGACTACTTTTCTAAATAAATAAACTTCAGATTGCCAACATAACTGAACAATTTCCTGCCAGGCATATAATTGCAAACATTTTTTTCATTCATTATTACTAAAGTAGGAATGAGTCATAAGTATTTTCTGTGGTAATAGACAGCATGGAAAATATGCCGTCCACAGATATCAAGCTGAAAATAACACGGATTGTTCCTTTAAGACGGAACTCATTTCTAGCAATTTCTAGTTTTAGTCTTTACACAAAAGCAGGCCTGAGCATGTAAAATAGTGATGCCAGGGAGAATTGGCTCAAAGGGGCATTTTTTGGGGCATCCTGAATTTTTGGAGGGAAATATTTCTCATATACCCAAAGTGAGCACTTACCCTGTGAATTATGTCAGCCGAATGAATGTACTAGTAGAATTAAAAGAAAAAGAGAAAAGGAGTTATGTAAGGTTTACACTAAAATAGGTCAAATAAATATCTGGATATTTTCTGGATACCATTTCAAAATTGTCCCGCACATAATACTTTTTACAGTTCATTGTTATTTTTATCTGATTTACATCAGCTTTGAGACATGACATTCCTTTTTGTATTCGTTACGGGATTGAAAAGTGCAGTTTCACCTTAAGCCCTCGCAGGATCTGGTAAATAAGGAACTGAACATGATCATCGGTCAGCTTCTGACACTTCACAATATTATTTAGGTCAGCGCCCATAAGATGAGTCACCAGGTACCTGCCAATCAGAAAACAAGAAGAATGTTATTCTCCTGCCAACTATTTAACTTGGTGTTAGGACTGCACAACGTTAAATGTAGGGAACATTTATTCTCTTTTGACAAAATGCGCTAATCTGGTTTCGTTTGAATGGAAGACTGTGCTTCCAAAATGAAGCAACAACTTAACACAAATGTTGGCCATGGAGCTGAAAAACGAACTACTGTCAACATCAAGATGTACCACTGGATCAGTTTTCTTGCGAAAATATACCGGCAAAGCTGCTTGCACATATTTCAATGTTTACTGTTGGGACTGTGAGAGAGGAAACAGGAAATTAAAGGGAGATGTAAACTAGGGATGTGCTGTTTAAATCATATATAATTAATATTTCACAATATTTTTTCCATACGATAGTGAATAAATACTTATTGACTTGTATTTATTTTTTGGGCATTCATTCAATGTTCTACAGGTCAATAATACAACAACCACTAGGCAGAGTTCCACATATGTTGCACTATATTTATTCCTCTTTGATTTAAATAAATGCTGTTATTTTTTAACTTTCTATTAATCAATTAATATGCATTTAAGTTCTATTAATTAAATAAACAATTTAAATCATTCAATTCAATAAAATAATTTAATTTCTATTATTCTATTTTTTGTGTCATCCCAAAAAAATTGTTTCCACAAAACTTAAGCAGCACAACTGTTGTCTATATTTCAATATTAGTTTTTATTTTATTTTTGATTAAATAAATGCAGCATTGGCGAGCTTAACAGACTTTATCTTGCAGTATATATAACATTATAAATACACATTTTTACTAAGGACTGTCATACTCAAGTGGTCACAAAGGTAGAACTGAAATAATTTTGTGAGGGTTAATTTTAAACTGAATTATATTGACCACTGAACCTGACTGGCCTCTCACAGTATAATCAGGCACACTGACATCAGATTTTATTAACCTCACACACAAACAACTCATGATAACCCACAGCCGAGTCTATAAGTGCTCTCTTAGCAAGAGGGTGGAGCTACAGGTCACAACAGAGCCACTGCGATACGACACACAACAGAGCTTAAAATAAGCCATACTTAATCCCAGAAACACTCTCCACCCAATAGACACACTCGGCATTAGAGAGAAATCAACAAATACACCCCACCCCCACAAAGATTTAGGGGGGAAAAACACAGATTAGAGACAATAAACAAATATACATCACTTCGACACACAGGCAATGAAAAACTGAAGCAAACTGAATCAGACACCAAAAACACATGCATTTACATACTGTCAAATGAGAATGTGTATATTTATTGGAAGAGCCTGGAGCTCTGGAGTTAAGTCGCCACAAAAACATTTCTGCTAGTTTCAGTAGTGAAAGGAGTGCGAATGCCCCACATCTATCAGTGTGTGTCAGGTCTATTTTTGGCAGCAGAATTGATGTTAAGTCACAGCAGCATCTGCTTTTACAACCTGGCTGTATCCTTAGCATTCCCCACTAACCTACGGCTGCTAGGCTGGAGCCAGGCAGTACAAAAAGCTCTGTCTCTGTGGAAACCCGAAGCTCCATAAAACCATGAAAGCATGCTTATAATCACCTAACAAAGGGCACAAGATAAATAATGCATTATTCTGTTTAGTATATGAAATATTAGGACAAAACACAGGAGTGATTATAATAAAGCCGTACTAAAGAAAGTCAAGGCGTATAAATGGAAGTATCTGATGCAGTGTGCCATTTTACATCTTCAGCTGGTGGACATGTCGTTCTATTTTTGACATGCTTTGTCAAAGTCAAAATCTTTTCAATACAGACTACCTTTCTCAGCAAATAAACTTTAGATTACCAATGTAACATCTCAAGTTCCAGCCAGGCTTGTAATTGCAAAAAAATTAAAAATAATAATAATAATTCATTCATTATTACTAAAGTAGGAATGAGTCAATTATTTTTTTTCTGTGGTAATCGACAGCATGGAAAATATGCGGTCCACAGATATCAAGCTAAAAATAACAGACTTTTCCTTTAAGACGTTTTACCCGTCTGTTTTTTTAATGAATTTACTCTACCGTTCAAAAGTTTGCCATCAGTAAATATGTTTAAACTGTTGTCTTTTTTAATATATTTTAAAATGTAATTTATTCCTGTGATGGCAAAGCACAATTTTCAGCATCATTACTCCAGTCTTCAGTGTCTCATGATCCTTCAGAAAACATTTTAATATGCAGAATTTGTGCTCAAGTTGAAAACAGCTGTGCCGCTTAACATTTGTGAAAACCATGATATATTTTTTTCAGAAAGGATTCTAAAAAGAGCAGCATTAAAGGCACAATATGTAAGATTTTTGGATGAAAATATCCAAAAACCACTAGAACAATGTTATATATTTTGTTTCATATCCCAAATGTTTTCGAGATTATTTAAATCAAGATGAAATGAGCAATTTTAACCAGGACACAAAGCGTGTCCGTGCATCACCTATCAATGACATCTTACCCATGTTACCCTCGATTTACCGCGAATACCATGTTTTACCGGGCCTAATATTGATCTAGCTTACTGCAGTGTGCAACAAGCGTCTCATAGTAGCCGTAAAGCAGAGTAGCATTATAACATAACTTTCAACAAACTCAAATGTATCCAATATGATAAAAATAGTGCTGTGTTACCCCACATACGCATGACTGGAAGAAGCAAAAGCGGTTTGCAGCATAATAAAAGCTCCACTGTTCTGAGCCATGTGTCACGTTTGTCTCTCATTAGCAATCACTCCAGCGGCCTCGTTCCACTCAAACGGCTTTCAGCCCCACCCTGCTTTATACTACAGTAATGTTAATCAATCTTTAATAGATTAGCTCATGGGCGTCGGAACCATTGTATGAGGGTGGGACAAGAAGACCCACCCACTTTTTAAGACCAATGATATTGGACCCACTCACTTTTACCGTCTCTAATTCAGTGCATGCCTGTTCACACACACATAACCGATAAACACTTTATTATCAAACACACATTAGATACTTTATTTCCACTTTTCAAATATTTTTTTCATTTTTATTGAAAATAAATGCCTTTTAGATCTGATATGTGATGAGAAAAGGGAGTAGAGCAAGTTCGTCAAAAGGCAGATGTGCCTTACCCCTATACTATTACCACCTTAAGTAATTTTGTGTATTCTGTAATTTTGTCTGTCACAACCAGACATTTAGTAAACAAGGCGAGCTATTTGCACTTAATGTAAATGGCATCTACTCCAGTAAAGATCTTTGGACCCACCCACATTTTTTTTGCTTCCGACGCCCATGAATTAGCTCATCCAGGAATATGATTTCTGCCTTCATCCTCCGAGCTAGCTTACAAGACTATGTCCTCCAGTTTAATTAACACTTACATGAAGTATAATCTTATTCATAACAAAAGAAAAAATTTTTTTTTAATCAAACCAGTGAATAACATCTCAGAGGAAGAAAACGAAATTGTCTGACTCACACATCATTAAACTCCTCCAAGGAGGTGGCAGGTGTGAAAACATCCAGCAGGCCGATCACCTGCAAGCACAAAGTGCAAGGAATACAAATCAGGATCATTTAGTACTGCATGTACAGTATTGCATTAAGATTTTATATTACATAAACTGACAGGTAAATCTAGAATTACCACAGCAGAAGTTCTAGAATTTCTTGTCAGACAGAATGCACCAAATACAGTTCAAAGATAATAAGAGAAACGTGAGAGGAATTACCATGGGTTTAAGACAAAATAATGGCTAAATCTTATAGCAGAGGAGGGCTGCTGAAATGAAGGATATAGTGAGAAAAACACGATGTTCCAGAGTAGGTGCGCGATATGACCACAATACGAGTCATTTTATTTCACGATAACGATATACATCACAAAATAGATATTTTTGCTTTAAATAGGTTATTATATCAATGTTTTGAAACCATTGAAATTTCATAATTCGCGTCACCAACTTCCATTTCACAAAAAAAAACTACTACTAGCCCAAGTAAAAATAAACCTCAAGCTTAATGAAGACAAGTAAACAATCAGTGATAAAATAAGAACAGAAGAGACAAATTAAAAGTAAAAAAAAAACATAAAAATAAAAAAAAACTACAATAGAACAAAGACACAAATGAAATAGACCAAACTGAAAAAAACTCAAAGCACTAGAAATAAGAAATACTACATCAATTGTATAAAGTAATCAAATGTATATTAAAAAAACACTACATACACTCTAAAAAATGCTGGGTTGAAAATGGACTAACCCAGCAATCGGGTTGCTTTAACCCAGCGATTGGGTTGTTTTAAGCAAACATTTAACCCAACTGCTGGGTTAAAACGACCCATTCACTGAGTTAAAACAACCCATTCACTGGGTTAGTCCATTTTCAACCCAACTTGGGTTGAACGGTGACGTCAGACGCATGTCCGTTTACAAACCAATCAATGTCCAGATGCAGCACACATAGATGATGACGAATGGGCGCAAGTGTGTCATGTAAAGTTCTTTAGTGCACTCGCATAATTGCAATGTAAAACCAAACCAAAACTAACCGAGTTATTCAGTCAAGAGCTGCGATATTTTCTTTTGTTGTTTGATTAACAATAATGACAGATGGCAGCAGGTATAATTCGGCTGCGGTCACTTTAAGACCGAATGCACATATCCGTCTATTAACTGTTGCGAGATGGCCCTTTACACCGAGGTGGTTAAAAATTGCCACCGTAATAGCCTTAATTTTGTTGCACTTCTCCAAAACACACATTTCTGAAAGTATCCGTTTCAAAACAATGCTATTTCTAAGTTGTGATAATTTGTTCCCTTTTATGAAATATAGGATTGATCATAAATTGTGTAATCACACATCAGAGAAATAAGACTACCAAACAACAGAATTGATGTTCCAGCATTATATAATTTAACATGTTTTTAGTTTAATAAAAACTGTGAGTTTGAGATTTTTATGTGTCATGAATTTTGGGCCACAAAAGGATGCAGAACCACTTTGACAGATGCGTGTGCGTCCTCAGGGCAAAACTTAAATTTTACAGGTTATATCCACTGATCTATATAGATAACAGTGGTTATATCCTTATCTGTAAATGTTACTAATTCACGCAAGTATTTCCATTTTGCCTTGAAAGCGTGTCCTGACAGTCTGCATTAAGCTTCAAACTCCACTGAATGATCGGCAGTAGGGAAGACTGCTGACTTGACAGTTGTCCAAAAGACGACCATTGACACCTTGCACAAGGTGGGCAAGACACAAAAGGTCATTGCAAAAGAGGCTGGCTGTTCACAGAGCTGTGTCCAAGCACATTAATAGAGAGGCGAAGGGAAGGAAAAGATGTGGTAGAAAAAAAGTGTACAAGCAATAGGGATAACCGCACCCTGGAGAGGATTGTGAAACAAAACCCATTCAAAAATGTGGGGGAGATTCACAAAGAGTGGACTGCAGCTGGAGTCAGTGCTTCAAGAACCACTACGCACAGACGTATGCAAGACATGGGTTTCAGCTGTCGCATTCCTTGTGTCAAGCCACTCTTGAACAACAGACAGCGTCAGAAGACAAAAAAGGACTGGACTGCTGCTGAGTGGTCCAAAGTTATGTTCTCTGATGAAAGTAAATTTTGCATTTCCTTTGGAAATCAGGGTCCCAGGGTCTGGAGGAAGAGAGGAGAGGCACACAATCCACGTTGCTTGAGGTCCAGTGTAAAGTTTCCACAGTCAGTGATGGTTTGGGGTGCCATGTCATCTGCTGGTGTTGGTCCGCTGTGTTTTCTGAGGTCCAAGGTCAACGCAGCCGTATACCAGGAAGTTTTAGAGCACTGCATGCTTCCTGCTGCTGACCGACTTTATGGAGATGCAGATTTCATTTTCCAACAGGACTTGGCACCTGCACACAGTGCCAAAGCAACCAGTACCTGGTTTAAGGACCATGGTATCCCTGTTCTTAATTGACCAGCAAACTCGCCTGACCTTAACCCCATAGAAAATCTATGGGGTATTGTGAAGAGGAAGATGCCAGACCCAACAATGCAGAAAAGCTGAAGGCCACTATCAGAGCAACCTGGGCTCTCATAACACCTGAGCAGTGCCACAGACTGATCGACTCCATGCCACGCCGCATTGCTGCAGAAATTCAGGCAAAAGGAGCCCCAACTAAGCATTGAATGCTGTACATGCTCATACTTTTCATGTTCATACTTTTCAGTTGGCCAATATTTCTAAAAATCCTTTCTTTATAGTCTTAAGTAATATTCTAATTTTCTGAGATACTGAATTTGGGATTTTCCTTAGCTGTCAATTATAATCATCAAAATAAAAAAAAAATAAACATTTGAAATATATCAGTCTGTGTGTAATGAATTAATATAATATACAAGTTTCACTTTTTGAATGGAATTTGTGAAATAAATAAACTTTTTGATGATATTCTAATTATATGATCAGCACCGGTATATACTATAAGTATGTTTTCATAGCACTCAGCTGACATGTTTGGTAATGGCAGCACTAGTTGTTAATTTCAAAAGGTGCCGTAGACATCAGTGTTTATATCCGAACGTTTACTGTTTATATAAACTTTTATCCCAGTACTTCTATGATAATTCGAATTACTGAAACACACAAAATAATGATACTTTGTGGTTGAAAGTTGTTTGTGAAGCAGTTTCATACCTATACATGACATCTGCCCTCTCTGGTTCAGCAGAAGCACCAGTGCAGATCTGAATGTTTGCTGTGATCATACTTGTCAAATATACATATAGACTAATCGCTGTCAGTCATTCAGGAATAATATTGCGTGGGTGTTTAATTCAAGACCACAATCTTTTAGCGATTAATCGTGCAGCTCTACTCCTTATGAAATGAATACATGTCTGCAATAAATCTTCTTTTGTGCTCCATGGAAGAGAGGAAAAACTGGTTCGGAGGAAAATGAGGGTGAGCAAATAAATGACTAATTTTTAATATTTGGGTGAACTAAGCCTTTAACCATTAGGATTACCAACCGCTACTCTGCATATTGGCCTTGTCAGTTTGATAATACCAGGGATCCAAACTCACATTCTCATGTTTCATATGCTTGAGTAGCCGCAATTCCCTGTACGTCCGTTTGGCATGGATGATGGACTGAAATGGTCTTGACAGCTTCTTCACGGCGACCTTCAAACCTGTCTTTTCATCATATGCAGAGCTGAAAAAAACAGAAGGACATGATTCAAGTATGCCGTCACACTTTGTTGCACAACTGAAATGCCAACATGCTACAACAGGACCAAACCTGTTGTAAAATAACTTGCCATACATTTTAGACTGAAACAAAAGCTGGTCAGATTCTCACTTCCTCATGCAAGTAACCACCAATGTTTAGAGATGGAACTAAAGGGTAAAACATATCTATTGCAACCAATGATAAAGTACCTTTACAAGGACAAAGTGTTTAATAATTTGACAAACATTGCCCAACATATGTCTACTAGCAATGTAGTAGACCTAACTGTGACGATAATGATACAACCTTTCAAGACACATTGGATATTTTATACATATAACTTGACCGAGAGACCTGATAGATCTTATCAAAGAAAATCTCAGTGCTTGGCTTTTTTGAAAACACTGCACAGGCTGAGAGATGAGCCTGGCACTTCAATCCAATGCAATCTGTTCATCAGATATTCAATTACACAGACACAATAAGGGGGCCCATGAAACATAATCTAGATAGCACGGTTGCCTAGCATCGCAATTTCTAACAGTCACTTTGGAGCATAAACAACCTGTCTACCCTGAGGAGGAATAATTTAGAAAATGAGCCTGGCCTTCAAACACCTGTCTGTTTAAGAGACAGAGACCTTTCTGCAAACATTAAAGAGTGAGGTAACACTTGTTTTGAGTTTAAGGAAGAAACCAAAGAACTCTTTAGATATGTACAGTTATGACTGGATAAAACAAGATCACATTTCTTCAGAAAATCATTCTGTCATAATCAACGTTACAGATCACAACAATTCTTGAATTCCACATTAATATGCACACAAGTAAACCATTTGTAGGTTGATTTCCCTAAAAACAGTGCGTCGGTTTTTCAAAACACTGCAGTGCTTGTTTGAGCACGACAACAGTCTCTACCAATGGTCCAATCAATTAATAGCAGTGTGTTTTAGAAAACAATCATTTTGTTTAATTCCATTTGGTGGCACTAGTGCTGCAGAAACTCTCAATTTGTACTAAACCTGCATGAAGTTCTTTCTTATGTTGAACACAAGAAGATATTTTGAAGAATGTGGGTAACCAAACAGTTGCTGGAAATAGTAACTAATAAATAACAATAGTAAAATACTATGGAAGTCAATGGGGATGTATGGATGCCTAAATTCTTTAAAAAAAATATCTTCTTTTGTGTTCAGCACAAGACAGAAATTCATACAGAGTGAATAAATAATGACAGAATTTACATTTTTGTGTGAACTCTCTAGCTCACGTCCCAATATTTATAAGTCCTGGACTTTATACTCCTACCAAAGCGGTTTAAGCATATTTTGTTTCGTTCCTTTTAGTTTTTTAGTCGATGATATGTTAGTCATGTGATGTCAACATCGCTGCTCCCTTGCTCTGCATAGCATATTCAGACTGGAGTGGGTCTACACCTTATGTGTGTGTAAATGTAATTTAAATGATTTTTCTCAAAAGTGTGGTTGGTTGATTTATTTATTTGCCTATAATGCTTTAATACAAATTAATGAGAGCATCTTTAAGTGAATCATAATTTCAACAGTGAGTGTCAGGAAACATAGCACAGAACCACCAACAAACTTCCTCATCGAAACCAAACGAGCAATATAGATGAATCAATCACGAGATTAAGATAATAACAAACGACAAGCCCTGTGAGGTTTTTCTACACCTCGTCCTGGGTGTTACTACAAGTAAACGAGAAAATTAAGTGCCATGAATCACTGACAACAGCCGTGAAATTACACGCAGCTCTGACTCATCGGTTGCGTTTCAAAACCGATCGAGTTACCTGCCCAAAAACGGCAGCTCCCTGTTAAGACAGTCATGGTGCATCATCTGTGGGTGACCTCATTCAGGACAGACCCCACCAGATGTCCTCATTAAACCACCCTACACCCCTAAATAGGGCGAATAAAGAAACGTGTGGTTCTGTATCATAAAAAAAATAACAACCACTGTTTAAAAGAGAAACAACTTTGCTGTTTATCGCGTTCATCTCTTCGACTTGTGCATCACGTTGCCCATCCACCGCAAAGCTTCACTTTGGAAGTGGCACGCGTGCGTGCACGCGAGGTGGCATTTGCAACATACGAGACTTTAAATGTTTATAAAGCGTAAACACACACGTTAAAACACTTTGCAACCCTACAATCACTTAAACCCCGCTTTTTGTGACTAGCAATCCCTCTTGCATAACAAACCACGGACTTTGGTCTTATTAGCAAGTTTGCTAACGCAGAGCAATGCTGTACGGGCCCGTAAGAATGAATGGGACACATCGTTCCGCCATAGAAACAACAGATAGATATTTACCAAACTGTTCCGTATGCACCAGAGCCGACGGGAGACAAGTTCTGATATCGCACGGGGACCTCCCATATAGTCTTGTTGACCTCCTGTCGATAGAAAGTGGGTCTTTCTTTCTGCGACATGCCTGCAGAACGAGCACCCGAGGCGACTTGAGACTTCTGCTTTCCCTGGTTTGCCTGCCTGTGATTCAAGGCGGTCTAGTTTTCTTGCAACAATTCAAAATGAAAAGTAAACCAATAAAGTCGATCGTGCACGCGGATACTCAAAAACGAACCGCCCCGGTGTGTTTAGTTCATGCCAGCGGCTCCAAATATTCTTGGAATGTGACTGTTCGGAAGTTGCTCGGTTCCGGGTCACGGTGATTTCGAGCACTATCCCTTCTGCGTCTCTCCCTGCTGCTACAAATGAAAGTCACAGCAAAAAAAAAAACAGCAAACCGAGTTCCCAAGCGCGCCCCCTGCAACACATTCACACGTACACAGAAGGTTGCAGATCTAGCACACTACAATGCATAACCCAATGAACTAAAGGAGACATGGAAAAGTTGCCATTATATGAATACGATATTTTCCCAAACTAAAAAGATTTAAGTGGTTTGAACTTTACAATGCACAATAACATTTACAGAGAGAACATTACAGAAGCTGGTTTGAGACGTCAACAGATCACAGTATATTTTTAATGGAATAATAATAGTTTTATTTTTACATTAAAACATTCTACAATTTATATATTTCTTTCACTCGAGGGCACTTGACAAGGATAAAGAGAAAACAATAAGAAAACTAAGAAACGTGATTTATAAATAAACATTTAAGAAAAACAACCATTACAGAATACAGAGTTGAGCAGAGAAAAAAATACCATAAATTAACACTGCAGACTGAAACTAATAGAATAACAAAATAAATCGGTGGATGGAAGAAGTGAGAGAAGATGCTTTGTCTAAAGATGTATTTAATTGTGCCTTAAAATTTAAGAAGGGTGTGATTTTATGGAGATTTTACCACAGGGAATTTCATAACACTAAAATACCCGTCACCCATGGAAAAGAGTCTGAAGCTTAAGACAGTGAGAAGATTGAAGACTTCATAGTGTTAACATATCCTGTATGTTAGGGGTCCTATTATGCTTTTTCACCTTTTTAACTTTAGTGTGTAATGTTGCTGTTTGAGCATAAAAAAGTCCATATTTTATTTAACAGAATCCCCTTTTCAAGAACTACAACGAACGACTCGTTTGGACTACAATGCAATTTTTCCGGCTCTTATGAAGTCACAAAGTTACTCATTTAAATAATTCACGCCCACAGAATTCGCAAAAAAGGTGCGAGGCCTGGTAGAGCTGCATTAGAGAAGACAGTGTTGTTGCTATCGAGGGATGGGCATATCGATGTATATCGATACTAATGTGAGCATCGAAAAGTATCGATACTCAAATAAAAATATCGATACTAAGGTGTTTTTTGTTGTTTTTTTACCAGTAATTTTGTTTATTTAAAAAGATTATTTAATGCATACAATACAAATAGCCTATGTTACCGGATAGAACAATTTTCCTGCTCATCTGAACCATGATCTGAACACACACAAATGCTGCAAGACAGAACCAATCAATCACAGAGTGAGCGTTCGCTCACTGATGAAACTGCATTCAAACAGAGCTGCGTTTCCCAAAGGTATCATAAGAAACCATTGATGCTTTTGGAAACACAGCCCAGAACAATGCTCATCAGAAGACAGTTAAAAACATATTATGTTTGTGTTATTTCACAATAAACAAATTGAAATTGTAGCCTACATGGTTTGTGCAATTACGCTCTTTAAATGTAATGTTAAACGTTGATGTTGATCATGTTCTATTCTGTAACTCATGTTAAAATAGATTAAGTAGCAATTAAGGTGTATTGAAGGTTAAAATGCCTTTCAAATATAAATGTTAAGTGGGTATCTTTACCCATTTAACCCTTAGTAATTTTAATAATTTAATTAATTGAATTTTGAAATATCGTATCGGTATCGATATCGGTGATACTGGCCTTGAAAGTATCGGTATCGTATCGAAAACAAAATAAGTGGTATCGCCCATCCCTATCGCTGTCAAAGAGACACTGTTTTGTCCACCCCGTTCCCAAAACTCATTTGTTTGACCTTCCTAAGGCTGACGAGAGTGGTTAAAATTGATTTTAAACCCTATTCCTGAACATTATAACCCCAACGTTTATCTGTGCGCTGCAGATTTTATGGAAAACAGCTTGTTTTCTGTTGCTTTTGTAAGCTCTCGCTTTTGTAAGACGGTTCACCGCTCCTTAGGAAAATTAAACATAGTTTTGTGATCGACAACATTGTCAGGGTCTTAACCGGGTTTGATTTGGTTTGAAATTGACGCCATCCATAATATTTACACTAGAGAGTAGAGAAGAACTTGTATTTATGGAGGGGCGGGACATTTCCCGAACACGCGCTAAGCGGTACCAATCACAACACACTGGTCCAGCTAACCAATCACAGCACATTTCGTATTTCAGAAGGAGGGGCTTCATCGTAATCGGTAAAATATGTGAAAAACATTTTTTTGAAAACATATTCTAGTACACCCCAAAAACAAAATCGAAACTTCGTAAAAGGGCATAATAGGACCCCTTTAAAGGAAATGTTTGAATTTAATGCTGTATGAAATGTTGTACAGTCAGGTGCTCTTGAGGGCTGGTAGAACACAGGGTTCAGAGGTTATATTTGCCATTGGCATCTGGGTTATAAAGGTCAGGCTATTTTTCTCGTCAGTAAACCTGTGAAGGAAACATTGTTTGAGTTTAATTTTGAATAGGAACATCTTAAAAGATAACAAAATACCAGTATAATAATTCTTCACACACACACACACACACACACACAAAAACAGCTATCCATCATAGTGCTGGAGTCTTACCCTGCATCACTGCTAACCTGGATCTTCTCTGAGGAAGATGTTGATAGAGCTGGAAGATGGGCTGGTTTCCTGTCAGGGGTTAAAGAAAAACAAGAAAAATATGTTTAATTGTATAACCATGAAAGCCACATAGCTGTGTTGTCTGTCTCAACATAACCCAGGACACTGTTGAAATGATCATGAAATGAGCATTTGGGAACCTGAACTGCCTGCCTAAGATAATTGAAATCTGAAATCAAGTTGCAATTTCATTGGGTGACAGCATGGCAATGCTAAAAACCAAGCTATAAAACAACAATACTATTTTTTTAATTTGGTAACCATTAATTTGGTCATTTAAAAAAAAAAATTTCAATAGCCTACAGAACAACAATGCAATATCCAATTCCATTTTAACTCCATTTTAATTCCATTCAGACCCAGTGTACATTCAATGACTTTTTCTGTTTGTAATGTTAATTTTAATATTTAATTAGAAAACAAAAATAAAAAACACTATATTTTAGTTAACAACAATACATTTAAAGTAAATATTGAATTCCATGTCTATTAACATTACAAAAACAACCTAATCAACAATGATTTTTCTATAATTTAATAATTTAAGTTTTCTTTAAAAGAAAATCCATATGTATCCATATGTACCATTTACTGGATGTTTATTTAATGTATATTAAAAAAAAAGATTAAAAATCAATGGAAAAGTAGTTTTATTTATTATAATATATGGTTGCATTTTGAGTAATAAAGAATTATCTTTTTTTGTCATTGGAACATAATTCTATACAGAAGTGTGTGTGTGTGTGTGTGTGTGTGTGTGTGTGTGTGTGTGTGTGTGTGTGTGTGTGTGTGTGTGTGTGTGTGTGTGTGTGTGTGTGTGTGTGTGTGTGTGTGTGTGTGTGTGTGTGTGTGTGTGTGTGTGTAATAATTATAAATCTATGTACCTTATTTTTTGTCCGTTCAATTTAGCAAAAAGCAGATTGAGCAGTCTCTCTTTCTGCTCCCATGTTAGATCAGAAATATCCACACAGGAGCTTTTCAAGTTGCTCCTAAAATGACACCAGAGCATTTTCATCATCATAATCATCTTGACCTGATGAGTGGTTAGAAATTATGTGCTAAATACTCTCACACCATTTGTCAGCCACTTCCAGATCAGTCTGGACATCATTGGTGCTGTGTGGGGCATTAGAGAAGGTCCGTATACGAGGGTACTCCAACCTTCCAGCCCGTGCCTCATTCATTCTCCAGCGATAGGCCTTCTGAGCCTCCTGTCTATACATACAAGATCATCTTCAAACACATCAAGCACTTCCAAATGTGAATGCTGTACCTTCAAAATATCCTATTCAGAATATTTTACAGAGCAGCGTTTAGTTTTCATAACTTATGCTAACCTGTAGTGCTGTTGTTGTTTTCTTATTTCCTTCCTCACGTGGTCAAGGGCTTCGTGAAAGAAGAGCTCAAGTTCTTTGCGCTGTTCCATAATGCTTTGCCCCAGCTGTTTTACTTGGCCCAGCTCCTTCTCTCGAACAGCTAGAAGCCTTTCCAACCTCTCAAGGTCTGTGCTGTTGGCCTGCGCACTGACCATGGCACGCCTTTCCACCTCTTCTCTCTCCTGCTTAAACTCCCCAGACATGATGCCCAGAGCTTGCTCAAGTGTGACCAATTTTGCTCTTAGCTCGGAGATCTCATTTTGTTGGGACTTTAGCTGGGAATTGCCTTCCTTTCTCATCAGTTCATTCGTCTCCTGCAGAATCAATAAGTTGTAGAGTCAGTATTCATATGCAATGTGCTGAAAACAATGGCAAACATGATCTTATTTAAAATGTACTTTGGTTTTATTAAGCTTACACTTTAATGAAATACTCAAGGCAAGACACTACCAGTAAGTTTTTTCATGCACTGGTTAATTTTGAGATTTTGGGCTACTATATGTCTATACTTGTCTTCTGTCAGACTAGAGGAAAGAAAAATATACAATTAAGTGTTCATTTTATTACTCATTAACTATTTGTCTCCGTAGGCTTTAATTACATTTAGTGCTGTCAAATCGATGAATTGCGATTAATTAATTGCATCCAAAATAAAATATTGTGTTTACATAATATGTGTGTACTGTGTATAATTATTATGTATATATAAATGTACACACATGCATGTATATATTTAAGAAAAATGTGTTATATTTATATATCAAATATTTATATTTATAGATCATATAAATTATATAAATATATACAGTATATACATGCAAATATTTCTTAAATATATACATGAAGGAGTGTGTATTTATATATACATAATAATTATACACGCACCTAAAGGATTATTAGGAACACCTGTTCAATTTCTCATTAATGCAATTATCTAATCAACCAATCACATGGCAGTTGCTTCAATGCATTTAGGGGTGTGGTCCTGGTCAAGACAATCTCCTGAACTCCAAACTGAATGTCAGAATGGGAAAGAAAGGTGATTTAAGCAATTTTGAGCATGGCATGGTTGTTGGTGCCAGACGGGCCGGTCTGAGTATTTCACAATCTGCTCAGTTACTGGGATTTTCACGCACAACCATTTCTAGGGTTTACAAAGAATGGTGTGAAAAGGGAAAAACATCCAGTATGCGGCAGTCCTGTGGGCGAAAATGCCTTGTTGATGCTAGAGGTCAGAGGAGAATGGGCCGACTGATTCAAGCTGAAACAAGAGCAACTTTGACTGAAATAACCACTCGTTACAACCGAGGTATGCAGCAAAGCATTTGTGAAGCCACAACATGCACAACCTTGAGGCGGATGGGCTACAACAGCAGAAGACCCCACCGGGTACCACTCATCTCCACTACAAATAGGAAAAAGAGGCTACAATTTGCACAAGCTCACCAAAATTGGACAGTTGAAGACTGGAAAAATGTTGCCTGGTCTGATGAGTCTCAATTTCTGTTGAGACATTCAGATGGTAGAGTCAGAATTTGGCGTAAACAGAATGAGAACATGGATCCATCATGCCTTGTTACCACTGTGCAGGCTGGTGGTGGTGGTGTAATGGTGTGGGGATGTTTTCTTGGCACACTTTAGGCCCCTTAGTGCCATTTGGGCATTGTTTAAATGCCACGGCCTACCTGAGCATTGTTTCTGACCATGTCCATCCCTTTATGACCACCATGTACCCATCCTCTGATGGCTACTTCCAGCAGGATAATGCACCATGTCACAAAGCTCGAATCATTTCAAATTGGTTTCTTGAACATGAGTTCACTGTACTAAAATGGCCCCCACAGTCACCAGATCTCAACCCAATAGAGCATCTTTGGGATGTGGTGGAACGGGAGCTTCGTGCCCTGGATGTGCATCCCACAAATCTCCATCAACTGCAAGATGCTATCCTATCAATATGGGCCAACATTTCTAAAGAATGCTTTCAGCACCTTTTTGAATCAATGCCACGTAGAATTAAGGCAGTTCTGAAGGCGAAAGGGGGTCAAACACAGTATTAGAATGGTGTTCCTAATAATCCTTTAGGTGAGTGTAGGTATTTTTGTGATACATGTTACGTTATTCTCCTAAAGTCTGAAAATAAAACATGAAGGATTATAGTGAACCTTATAATTTTAAATGATTTGTTTCAGTCTTTTTGAGTGGAACTTCCCCAAACCGTAAGTGCCACACATAATCTAAAACGCATAAGGTTAATTAGGAAAAAAGGTGGATATTCTGAAGGTTTTTACAGTGTTTGTTTATATATAATTCACCTGAACATTTTATTACGAAAATGTATTCCTACATTTTTCTGATTTAGCCATTGACTTGCATTATATCAATCACCAAGGACAACAAATTTTCATTTTGCGGTGAACCATCCCTTTAATGCACTGTGATTAATCAGCTGAGGAAGTCTGGTGATATCTATTAGTTAACATATTTACCCTATTTTACCATATGTCTTGCCTTAAAATCCCTGATTTTCTGCTATCATTAGCACCTTCAAGAGAGCAAGGGAAGCATTCTTCTCTGTCAAGGCTGCATTTGTCCTCTTCAGTTCCTCCGCCTCTTTCACATGATAATTCATTGCCTCATTCAATCGTACATTCTCCTTCAGCACAGTATGTGATGCTGAACCGAGTTGCCTGTTGGGAGCAAAAACTGAAAATTTGACTCATATACACCCCTAAACACAAACCATACACATATGCAGGTCTTTTTTTATATGCAGTCTTTAAACAGAATTAAAGGGTAAGTTCACCCAAAAATGACAATTCTATCATTAATTACTTACCCTCATGTCGTTCGACACCCGTAAGACCTCCATTCATCTTCGGAACACAAATGAAGATATTATAGTTGAAATCCGATGGCTCAGAAAGGCCTCCATTGGCACAATGTTCTTTACACTCAAGACCCATAAAAGGTACTAAAGACGTCGTTACAAAGTCCATCTCACTACAGTGGTTCTACATTAACTTTATGAAGCGACGAGAATAGTTTTTGTGCGCAAAAAAACCCAAAATAACGACATATAGTGATGACCGATTTTAAAACACAGCATCATGAAGCTTCGAAGCGTTATGAATCAGCGAGTCGAATCATGATTCGGATCGCGTGTCAAACCGCCAAACTGCTGAAATCACGTGACTTTGGCGATCCAAACCATTGAACCGACTCGCTGATTCATAACGCTTCGAAGCTTCATGATGCCTTGTTTTGAAATCTGTCATCACTATATAAGTTGCGCACAAAAATTTCAACTAAAATATCTTAATTTGTGTTCCGAAGATGAACGGAGGTCTTACGGGTGTCGAACGATATGAGGGTAAGTAATTAATGACAGAATTTTCATTTTTGGGTGAACTAACCCTTTAAGGGAATAAGCATCTGATTCATTCATGGAATTGAAATAATAGCGGCTCACACAATAGCTTCATGATGCGCTTGCTCTGCAAGCTGAGTGATCTTCTGCTCTGCTTCCTTCTCAAGGTGAATCTGTATAGAAGACATTGCTGACTGGTCTAGCATGCATTTCAGTGGCACAAGCGTCTAAAAATCTATAACAAAAGGATTTAAAATCTGATGGTCAATGCACGTTGCAATTTATGCAATATATTTCACATCTTTTTCTTACCCTTGCTGTGAGGAACTTGTACTCTGTTCTAGCCAAACTCTCTTGGTGTGTACGGTCAGCTATATACATGTTTTCTCTCATCTAGAAGCACAAGAAACGCATAATACGCTTTATTTCTGGAGTTTTTCTGCATTGCTTTCTATATGAAATGGCATAGTTTGTGTTGTGCAGTACAGTGATCAGGTCTTCTTCCAGGTTGGCCTTTATTTTGCGAAAATGCTTAATCGTTTTGAGCTCGCCCTGCATCCTCTGGAAGTCACCTGACCTCTGCTTAAACCTGTCTTCTAAAGCATCAATCTTCTGCATGTATTCAGCCACCTGCAACAATGGGGGGTGAAATTCAAGTCTTGCATAATAACAGCTTCTTGCTTTTGACATGATAACAGCTTGACAAAGGCCTGCTCATCATTTGTTTGGAAAATAACTGCTTACCAAAAGGTCTTTATCTTGTGAAGTTTTTTCTTTTTCTTTTTTCAGTTGCTCTTCTAATGCAGCAATCTTGTAGGAAAACAGTGGAAAGCGAGCAGGACAGGTCAGGTGGATAAACGTGTGCTCTTGTTTTTCAGACTTATAAATGATGGAGATGTAACATAAATGCAGACTAACCGTTGCTGTTTTTTCAAGATCTGTCCTTTTCAGAAAAGCAATAATATCATCCGTGTCTTTTTTGGCTCTGTACTGCTGGTTTGCGAGCTCCTCGTTGGCTTTTGCCAGCGCGCGAGTAACTTCGCGATACTCAACACGCGAAATTTCCGTGAAATCAAACTTCGCCTCCCATAAAGCAGCGTTTGATTTGAACTTTTCGATTTCTGACTCCCTGTCGGCTTTAGACTCATGCTTGCCTTCTTTCTTACCTTTTCTGTAAAGAAAGCGTCAAGAAAATGAAGAGAAATCAAGTACGTCAAAAGCTGACTGAGTAAATGCTCTGAAACGACATCGTTCATTCTCACCCTTTTCCCTTGCCCTTACTTCCTTTCTTTTTCGGCATCTTTCGGCTCCTCAGACGACTATCAAATGACTTTGGACCTCCACTGGCTCATATTCGTTCCGTTTACATTCGTAACTATGGGAACGGTCGCAGTCAGAGCCACTGCGTTGAACAAATTAATTTGAATGGCTTGACACTTGCGTTTTTATTTTTGTCCTTACTAATATTAGTTGTTTTGGTAGTTTTGGCGTAATTAGTTAATCTTAAAATGTAATAAACAATGGACACAGCAGCTTTTCAATATCAAGTATTCTTTAAGAAAGCCATCTCAAATTCGGCGACAGTTACTAAAATACAAATAACGTTTAAAAAAAAGAACGAAAAATGTTCACACAACAAATTCTAGTATGCAAAAACATTCGAGTGATTTACAAAATGAAAAATGCAGCACTTGCAAATTCATAAAAACAACATCTTACTGACCTAAAAGAAAAGAAAAATATCATATTTTTGATATATATAACTGAATGGCATGTACATATAATGGTATGTAACAAATGCAATGTGGATTTTCCACCATTATCTTTGTGTTTGGTATAAAATTTGTGTAGGCCTATACATTTATCAAAACTTGACAATGCCAAAGAAATTCACATAGCTTAAAAAAGTATTTTAAAATCAACTTCTCATGCCAGTTTTGCTTTCAGTCTGCAAGTAGACTGGATTTGCTGAAGATGAGACCCAGTGGAAACAAACAGGTTTAAAGGCAGACTTGTTTTTGAGTCATTTGCTCCCCCCTGTCTCTTTGAAAATAGCAGTATTGATGTTTTAATGTCCACAAGAGTGTCAAGGATGTCACACGACAGGCCAAACATTTCCTGCTGGCTGTCCCTGCGTCTGAGAAGTTCTAGCTCATCTCCATCTCCTGTGCAGCTGATGATTTAAGAGGAACAGAATCAAAGCCATCTGATGTTCTCTGTAAAAGCACAGCATTTTATTAAGAAAACATCTGTCTGTTAATTCTATGAAATATTATTGTAACACGCATAGTGTCTATCAAGAATATCTATAGAGTTTGTGGTACATGAAGTCTGTCTTGTGACCTCCTCACCTCTCTGGAAAATGACTTGATCTTGGTGAAGAAAGATTTTTTGGAGAGGTAGATGAGGTCATCCTCTGCATCTTCTCCCTCCATGATGGCACAGCTATCTGCAGCTGGAAGTTCGCACTCCTTATCTCCTGCGGTCATCATTAGCTTAGAGTACTTATACTGCAGCCTAAAGAGAAGGCATGAATCCTCTTATACAGCTTATCTATTAATGTGGATAGATCATAAATTCTTGATCAAAACTTAAAATTCTGACACACTGGGTTTAAAAAAATATATATTTTTGGAATAACTACACAATTGTTTAACATACTTTAATTATAATCATCTCTTCCTTAAGTTTCCATTACTAGAATAACAGCTATGCTTTATTTTATTTTAGTCAGCATTAAACTGATGTTTTAAGAAAAAATGCAGGGCGGGACTTGATTTTGTCCATTGGGAATTGATTGGACGTTTAGATCATTGTGGCAAGTAAACATGTCATCAGAGAAGACATAGGCCTGGTTTCACAGACAGGCCTTAGATTAATCCAGGATTAGGCCTTAGTTCAAATAGGGCATTAAAGTAGCTTTTTATAAACGTGCCATAGAACAAAACATTACTGGTGTGCATTTTGAGACAAAACAATGGCATTGACATATTTCAAGATATTTAATAAGTTGCTTTCGAACAGCTCAAATATGCATTTTAGTCCAGGACTAGGCTCAAGCCTTGTCTAAGAAACCAGGGGATGATGTTGCAAGAGTGAGGGGAATTTTGTTGAAAATTATTTTGGTTTTCATTAGATCCAATTAAACTTGGATCATGTTTTTGTTTTTTGTTTTTACTTTATGAAATGTATCACCTTTCTTAAAGATAATAAACTACATGTCATTTTCAGTAATAGACTCTCACTTGCGTGTCCTTTTCCAGAAGTAGCAGATCATTGTAATAAGCAATATGGCAGCCACAGTTCCAATGGAGACGCCAAACTTCAGCCAGAAGTCCAGTGTCACACAGGCACTAATCTGCTGAGATGGCAGCGACACCCCTCCTGTGCACCTCAGAGGTTGCTGCCACACATAGGTAGTCCTCTGAGAAACACAAACACATTTTAGCTACAAGTCGTCTACGTGCTCCTAAATAAACAGGATTGTTCTAAAACAGGGGTTCCCAATTCCAGTCCTTGTGCCTCCCTGCTCTGCACAGTTTGTATAAGTGCATCCCAATCAGCTCCCTAGTTCAGGAATAAGGGCACTGATCAGGCAGTTGGCCATTTTAAGGGCTGTCTCACTCGCAAAATCCTTCCAGTGACTTTAAACATTCACTCCCCAAAAAGTCCCACAATGCACTGTGAAAACCAGGGAGCATCGATGCTCACTATGTTCCCTTACTAGAAGTTCTGAGGAGTGAAACATAAATCGTGTGAGCCAACTCACCACACATAATGACATAAAAAATGATTTAATTATATTTTAGCATAAACATTACACTCTAAAAAAAAAGGTTCTATATGGCACCAAAAAAGGTTCTTGGCTCGTAATCATAGGGGAACCTTTTTTAGTGCTATATAGCACCAATTTTGGTGCTTCAGTGGTTCTTCAGAGGTTCTTCACCGGTTCTTTGACTAAGGTGCTATATAGCACCTCTGAAGAACCGCTGACGAACCACTGAAGCGCCAAAATTGGTGCTATATAGCACTAAAAAAGGTTCCCCTATGATTACGAGCCAAGAACCATTTTTGGTACCATATAGAACCTTTTTTTTTTATAGTATACTAGACACATGATGAACATAACAGTTAACATTTATGGCTGAAATGTTGCAGGGATATGTAACGATCGTCTACTTTTAAATAAGCGATTAATATCAGAAAGATCTGTGCTACTGTTGTTCATAAATACTAGTGACGTTGTACATTGAGGATGTTAGCATTGTCGCTGGAAATAGAGCCATCATTGTCCCTAATTTGTAGTGAGTCAGGGTCCTTACCAGTGCCCGAATTCGTGGACGCAATATACTGATTCACAACCTAGGGATCTAAGGAGCTGACTGAGATGCACTCTTATCTAAAACACCACTTTTCAGATCATTAGCTTTTTAGAAAAGAGCTACATGAACTCAGGTGCGTCCCGACTGACAGGGTCCCTACGCAGTGTTCACTGCTCCCTACTCCCTAAGAATGGGATATCTGTTAAAGTTCACTTCACTCAACAAAACGCATTCATTCAGAACACCGTCCAACCTCATCAAACACAGACAAAAAACACAGGCATATATCAAACACAGGCATATATCAAACACAGGCATATTGGAGCCGTTTAAGGTTTGGTGCCATAATAAACTTCAATTTAACTTACATCCATAATTTAACTTACATACATCTGTATAAATATGAATTAATTATAAATTTCACTTAATCTAATCTGTCAAAGTCCAGAGCCCCAAACTGATTGATAAATGTAATATGACAATAAATGTAATTTGATTACCATATGTCATTTTATCTTATTTAACCTCTAATCATGATAGTTGATTTGTAACTGTCGCCTCATGCAATTTGCACCCATGAACAGCCGCATAAGCCGGATCTTAAGATGGCGAGAATATCGTTAAGTCCACTTCGCAGCACACTTGCGGTTGATTGGAAACTGAGCGTGTCAGAAAAGAGAGACATACAAAAGGTGCAGAACAGGGAGGTGCAAGGACTAGATCTGGAAACCCCTGTTTTACAATAACTGGTCCATTTCAGGGTGAGAAAAAACATTGTTTTATTCAGTCACTGTATCATGATGTAAGTTGACGTACCTGAATTCCTTGGATACAAGCACTCACGATCTCCTTAAAGTCCCTCTCTGAGCAGAGAGGACAGGCATGCTGGGATCGCCACAGGAAATGGAAGGAGCAGCCGTCACAGGTGCCCTCTGAGCACTTACTATACCAGAAGACACAGAAAGAAAGCAATAAAGATTGATATTCCTATATGAGTTGAATTACATACGCACAAATTGTGTTGCAGCTCATACAATATTCACCACACACTTTCAAATCATTGCCTTGATTGGTCTCATTTTTTCATTGGAATATTTCATTTGAAAAATTCTCCATTTATTTTTTCCGATAAACGGCTCTAAAATGTGATTTTAAAAAAGCTCTAGGTTTGCCGTGCTTGTTTGTAAGGCTGCACAATTTGGTAAAAATGTTCATTATGATGATTATCATTATTATTACTAATATTATTCAAATAAACAAGAAATATTACTATACAGTAAAATAGAAATATGTAAGAAAAATTATTGTATTATTTTATTTTACAGCACAACTGACAATTTCTTTCTTTAAAAAGTCTTAATTTCTTAATCTTCAAAAGTTAACTCAATGTGACCCCCTTAAGCTTTTATTTTGGCAGAAAACCACAGAGAGTAATTAAAGCTTCTCTTCTGTTGACAACAGCTGGTTTAAAAAATGCTTCTCAATATAAGTTTTAGAAGATGGCTGTCGCATATTGCGTTCCCAAATGTACATTATAAGCGAGCCAAACTCAGAACACATGCAGAGATGAGTTCATGTGAAGCAGCATTTACTGCGAACCAAGTCGCTCAGAGACAATAAAAAATGTATTAAACTGCAGCCTTTGTGATTTGCTAATCACATTAAACCATAATCACAATTTCGGTTTTATTTGATCAGTCATGCAGCCCTATACCCAAAAGTAAACGCTATTTTCGTTTTGTACCTTGGCAGGGAAACTTGGTCCTTCAGTGTTACAGTGGGATCACATCGGAGCCTAATGGAGGTTGATCTTCCATTTTTACATGCCTGCGTAGTTTCTCTAGATCTGTTTACACCATTAAGGAGAGTAACAAAATCAACTGAGATACTGAGATGAGATCAACAAAAAGTGTTTGTGAACACAGTAAAATTAGAGAACATATAACTGAAAGCAAGTACTTACCTGTAGTAGAATATGACATCCGGGAGCTCTGATTCAACAGGAAAGTTGCCGCCCAATGACGAGATGTCATCCAGTTTGGAGTCAGTGGTCACTCCTGTGTGCGAAACATTTTGCATCTGATGAATCCTTACGACCTACTGGAATGGGTTTATTTGATAGAGATTTCAAAGCAGTGCTAGCACTCACCAATTAAAGTGTCTCCAATACTGAAGGGCTGAGAGGACACAACGCTCTGCCCCCTGATCTCAGAAGGCACTATAGTGGACTGACAGATGTAGCCTTTTATATCCCTCTTGCTTTCAGTCACATTCTCCACACAGGATGCAAGAGCCCTGTTCTAGATAAGAGACACACTTTATCGTGTAATTCTGAGCTTTTACTACTCAGACATCACTACATACTTCAAAGTTTAAAACTTCATCTTGTCTAATGTATTCTCTTACTTCTGTTCCACACAGTGCCACATTGAAATGGTGTGTATATTGCAGCCCTTTACTGGTGAAGCGTGGGCTGCTCTGGAAGCCTGTGACGTTTGCCAGCGGTGAGAAATCATAATGCAAGGTCTCTCCTTTATAATGCAGTGCTAATGTACAGTCACTCATGCACGCAGAACGGCCCTGTGGACAAAGGAAGCAAAAGTATGTAACAAGAACTGGATGGATGTATAAAATATTTAGAAAGTGCACAAACTGCAAATATCATTATAAGGAAAGTTAATAAAAATATGCATACATAAAATATACTAAATCAATTTAATTATTATTAACAATAAGAATCTTTTTATTTTAAAATATTATAATTTATTGTAAATTATTTCATTATGCTATAATAATTTTGATTAATTATTTCACTTTAGTAAGTATGCATGAGGGTTCGTTTTATGACAGAAATTCTTCAATATGACTAGGACTTTTATATAAGCAGCAAACAAAGTACAGTGTATGAACCAGAAATGATATATTTATGGATTTATATGAAGCGGTGTATGATGAATATTGTGGTTATTGGGTGGTTGTGCTGCAATGCTATATATAGTTTGTATGATCATATGTGATTTAAGGCTTTGATAAAAAGGGAAGTGAACTGATATATAAAAATAGCCCTTTGTGATACTGCTTACGCATGCATAAAGTTATCAAAAGAGTTTAGCCTAATACAGGGCATCAAAGTGGAGTAATATTTTGATAAGAAATGTATCCATTATTGTATGTTGATACCGGCATTGTTATTTTGAATGCCCCTTGACCTATGTCAATTCGCTGTCAAAACTATTTTGTATAAAATGAATTCACAGTGTATTAATTTGATGAATCTATATTTACATCTTTGCATATGCAAGTTTTATTTGTAGTTGATAATGCAATTATGTTAAGAGTATATGACAGTCATTAAAAATAAGAGAATTATTATTTGTCTTCACCAGATTTTGAATTGACTGACCATTCATGGTAGGGTCACCTAAATAATAATAATTATTTATATAAATATGATATGAGTGATTGCCTATTCTACATTGAGCAATGCCTTCAATATCCTTAATTTATTGTAGTATATTTATTAATTTCCCCAAAACTATACATTTGCAAGGTTACAGTAAACTGTGCACAGTTTATTATAACCACAGATCCAAGACATACGTTTTTGTTATTAACTCATTAGCTTTTTGAATCAATAATGGTTTACTGAAAGCTATTGACTGACAACAGTGCCGCATACTGGCCGGAACAGGTACTGTTCATCAGCTGGGTCAAGTGGTGCTTGCTGCAGAGCATCCAGCTCAGGGGTGGAGCTTAACCAGTTTAATGGGTGGAGAGATAGGGTTAGGGGATGCAGATCCACCCATGATGCCCACAGTAGATCAAGAGGGGGGGAGCTGGAGCTCCAGAGGAGGGGGGGGGGGGGGGTGAAGGGTTCTGAAATGGCTCTGCAGTGAGTAGCCTCTCATATGTATGCCTGACACAAAGCCTGAGGGCTTTAAAACTGAAGTGAGCTGAAAGAACAAGGGCCACTCACACAAAATGGAAAAGACGACAGGGTCTTAATAGTTAAACTACTTTTGTATAAATAAATAAAATAGTTGTTAACTTGTCACAAAATATATTTTGTATAAATAAATGAATTATTTAGTAGACAAACAGTGTAATACCTTAAAAAGATGTCCAATAGCTTTTTTGTTTATTTTTGGTATTGAAATTGGTATCAAGAATTGTTGCATTTCTGTGTCTGTATGTGTGTGCGTGTGTGTGCGTGCGTGCGTGTGTCTGCGTCTGTGTGTGCGTGCGTCTGCATGTCTGCATCTGTGTGCCTGCATGTCTGCATCTGTGTGTCTGAGCGTCAGTGCGTCTGTGTGTCTGCGTCTGTGTGTCTGCGCGTCAGTGCGTCTATGTGTGTGTGTCTGCGTCTATGTGTCTGCATGTGTGCGTCTGTGTCTGCGTGTGTGTGTGCGTGCGCCTGCATGTCTGCATCTGTGTGCCTGCGTGTCTGCGTCTGCGCGTCAGTGTGTTTGTGTCTGCGTCTGTGTCTGCATCTGTGTGTCTGCGTCTGAGTGTCTGCGTCTGTGCGTCTGTGTCTGTGTGTCTGCGTCTGTGTATCTGCGCGTCAGTGTGCCTGTGTGTGTGTCTGCGCGTCAGTGTGCCTGTGTGTGTGTCTGCGTCTGTGTGTCTACGTCTGCATGTGTGCGTCTGCGTGTGTGTGTGTGTGTGTGTGTGTGTGTGTGTGTGTGTGTGTGTGTGTGTGTCTGCATCTGTGTGTCTGTGTCTGAGCATCAGTGTGTCTGGACAGACAGACAGACAGACAGACAGACAGATAGACAGATAGACAGATAGATAGATAGATAGATAGATAGATAGATAGATAGATAGATAGATAGATAGATAGATAGATAGATAGATAGATAGATAGATAGATAGATAGATAGATAGATAGATAGATAGATAGATAGATAGATAGATAGATAGATAGATAGATAGATAGATAATCATAATTAGTGCTTACTTCATTACTGTAAGAATTGGGTCCACAAGGTATGCAGGCTTCTTCTCCAACTGGCTGCTCTGGCCTGATAATGGTATTTGAGGGACAGCTTTTACACACTCCAGTGCCGCTCAGCATGTAGTGTCCAGGAGAGCAGGGCACGCAGGTGGAGTCAGTGTCATCAAGAGCCAGAGCACACTGTCTGCATTCTGAAGCCACACCCCCAATCACATTAGTGAGTTGAACAGAGTAGATCTTAGCAAAGTCAGAGCTGTATAAGTTTTCCTGTAACACAGACACAGAGTTATAGATTATCTGTTAATTAACAAAGGTAAAAACAAAACAGGAAGGAAGTGAAAGATTTCATCTCACCATGCTGAAGACCCCAGTGCGCTGAAAACCCCAGGTGAAGCTAACAGTGTAGTTGCTTTTAATAAGATAAGAGTATGACTGCTTTCCTATAGAGCCTGACCAACTCTCCACAATCATATTATTCCTTTCATTCTGTCCCTGCGGAGAGATGTAGACTAATTTTAGACATTAAAACTGAAAGATAAGGCAAAAATTTTAAATAAATGTATACTTTTATTCAGCAAGGATACATTAAACTGATCAAAACTGACAGTGAAGACATTTATAATGTTACAAAAGGTTTCAAATAAATACTGTTATTTGAACTTCTATTCAGTTTCCACAAAAATACTAATTATCAATTTTAATTGATAATAATTTAAAAATGTTTCTTAAGTACCAAATCAGCATATGTTAATGTTTCTGCTGAAAATTCATCACAGGAACAAATGTTTTTTGTGTGTGTGTTTTTTTACATTGTAATAACATTTCTCAATATTACTGTTTTTATCATAAGAGATTTATCATTTGTTTTACCATAAGAAACCCCAAACATATATATATCATTTTTATTTTTAACAATAGACAAAAGTAAGCTAGACATTAGATATAAAAGGTAAAGATATGAGCTTCAATAAAAATGTTTTTAGAAAAATCTAATGTTGCTCAAGCTCTAATTGTAAACTTCATATATTATGATATAAAATATGGTCAAACTCACTGCCATGAAATACAGTTTACAATCAGCTGTACACTTCGTTTCAAACACAAATGTAATTCTGGAAAGCGCGACTCTCTCTTTGTCTTCACTCAGGGAATGAGGCTGACTGAAAAAAAGGAAAGACCAAAATTATTAACCCAGGTTTTATGTCTCTGGTATTAGTAATGCTGATGCTTCATTTAACATATTGAGATCATTAATAAAATGCAGTTGCTGTTTGTTAACATATGAGAGCAGTGTTTGCTCACCTGTATCCAGGAACTGTGAGCGTCAGCAGCATGTAATCAGAGTCCTGATCGCTTGGTGTGGTGTAGATGTACTCACCCGCAACCTCCCAGCCTGATACAACAAAACCCCCATAACATCAAAATTGCAAAACAACTCTGTCTAAAAAAAACTATATCCCCCAATCAGTGGCTCACTTAAAATGTACCTGTGCTCCTCTCAGTGCTGCTGTATTCTGAGCTAAAGACTGAACTCCTCATGTTGCCGGGCATCTTGTTCCACCATTTATACTCAAAACCTACGACTGGTTCCGTTCCAGCGGGACAATCCGAACATTCTGAACACATGTGACACAGTTGATTATTTCTAATAGTGATCTACAAATGTAGAGTTGTCATCTAGAGGTATAACACTGATGTATATGCCGTCACTGGTGAGAATGAGAAGTCCTGTTGGCTGTGTCTCTCTACCTGTCCCATTTGAGTAGAAGCCATGTGGGCAGGGATCACAAGAGGAGGTGTTGCTGGAGAAGAATCCTGGATTGCATGGAGGACAGGCCACCATCTCCCCTGAGGCCGGGAGCTGCACTGCCTCCTCCACACTCTCACTGCAGATCTTGGGTTCGATCCACTTATACATCAGCTGCGTCTAAATACACACACACACACACACACACACACACACACACACGGAAAAACAGTCAGGTGTCAGCTGGAGATGATTTAATGTATAAATGGACTATGGAAGGTTTGATTAGATTAAAACAAACTTTGGTGTGATTGCTCTGTTAGTGTGAACAGATGCCATCTGAACCCTTCCAAACACACTCTGGTGCAGTTTGAATGAAATAATGAATGACTAAATACATCTAAACAAACCAAAAACAGGCCATGGCGTAACAAGATGCGACCCTAAAACTGAATGCTCAATGTTATCTGTGTTTTCTCATCATTGGAGCTATGTTGCCAATTACATTTCAGTAAAAGTGTCGGAACTGCCGTCTCCTTGCAGTGAGATCTTCATAATCCTGGGGCTGTTTTGACTCTTTTACACATTTTATAAGTTTTTTGTGAGTTCTCAGCTGATAAAAATACCATGTAAACACATATAACAAGCGCATTTAGCCCAGCACACAGCATAGTTTTGGATGTTCAGTATATATGTCAAAAGCTATTTTTTGTTTTTGTATCTTTCGGCTTGATTAAAATTGCAAACAAGGATGTATCATTTTTTGTTCTGGACCAAGAAGATAACTGAACTACAAGTGTGGACACAGCCTTAAATGAATAAAATAAAATAAAGCATGGTACCTGACCACTGGAGTCACATGGTGTGTGAGTGTAGAAGTAATCAGTCGCCTTGCAGGGCGGTCGCTGTAGACAGGTTCCAGAACCAATCCCTGGAGTAACACGCACAGGAGAGAGGAAAATTCCAGTGGCGTTAGGAAAAACACACACTCGTTTAGATAAAGTGATAAAACACAGTAGGCAAATCCCATAGCGTACAGGCACTGGGGCGCCCGGGTCATTTACATGAACATTTACTTGCATGTGGTTACATTTAAATGCTTCATCACATCTATGCAGATGTAGGTAACGTTCAAAACTCTTCACAAGGCATAAGTTGGGTGACCACCAGTCATTAGAAATACATTTGGTTAAATGCTTCGTGAAATATGCATTTTTCTAGTATATGAAAGATATGTTTGTTAGTATTAAAGGGTTAGTTCACCCAAAAATGAAAATTCTGTCATTAATTACTTACCGTCTTACACCCGTAAGACCTCCGTTCATCTTCGGAACGATATGAACTGAAAATGAAGATATTTTAGTTGAAATCCGATGGCTCAGAAAGGCCTCCATTGGCACAATGCACTGTACACTCTCAAGACCCATAAAAGGTACTAAAGACGTCGTTACAAAGTCCATCTCACTACAGTGGTTCTACAATAACTTTATGAAGCAACGAGAATAGTTTTTGTGCGCAAAAAAAACCCTAAATAACGACTTATATAGTGATGACCGATTTCAAAACACAGCATCATGAAGCTTCGAACCGTTATGAATAAGCGAGTCGAATTATGATTCGGATCGCGTGTAAAAAAGCGCCAAACTGCTGAAATCACGTGAATTTGGTGATCCAAACCACTGAATTCATAACGCTTCGAAGCTTCATGATGCTGTGTTTTAAAATCGGTCATCACTATATAAGTCGTTATTTTGGGGTTTTTTTGCGCACAAAAACTATTCTCGTCGCTTTATAAAGTTATTGTAGAACCACTGTAGTGAGATGGACTTTGTAACGACGTCTTTAGTACCTTTTATGGGTCTTGAGAGTGTACAGTGCATTGTGCCAATGGAAGCCTTTCTGAGCCATCGGATTTCAACTAAAATATCTTAATTTGTGTTTCGAAGATGAACGGAGGTCTTACGGGTGTCCAACGTCATGAGGGTAAGTAATTAATGACAGAATTTTCATTTTTGGGTGAACTAACCCTTTAAGGGGCTATAAGTTGAATTTAGAAACCTGTTATTAGCGACACCGTTGGCCGTTAAATGAACTGCAGACAGCAACTTCACACTCGTGGACATGTAATGTTAACGTAAAAGAGAAAAGACTGGGTGTAATTCAACGCACGGCAAAGTTCTTTTTCTTCGCAGAGAACATCCCGACACCGTCAACGCTGCTGATAGCGACGTTTAGATGAATATGTAAATATATGCTGCACGATTTCCTCTCAATAACAAAATAAACATACAACAAAAATGACAACTTTACAACAAAAAAGTTGGAGAAAGCAGCAGTTAAGAAAGCATCTGATCATAGCGATTTGGATATTTGTGTAACGGAGGCCAGCTAGTAGTTGCTGTGCGAGTAAACCTCCCTCCTCTGATCTCAAGAGACACTTGAGACGCTAGGGGTTGCAGCCTTTATCCTCCTTGATAGAGCGTCCGACTCTCATGCCGGCGGACTCGGGTTCGAGTCCTGCTTGGAGCGGGCGGTTCGAACAGAAAGGGTTACATTTGCACCAGCTCTGCAATTCACCGACATCTTTTCAACAGATGAGGTCATTCAAATAACACTATTTTGATAGCTAAGAGGAGTAGGAGCACGTGTAACCGTCACATCCTTTGGATTTTCCCAGCGAAACCAGTCTTCAGTTTAGGAAGACGAGGAATGTCTCTGGGTTTTTTTCTTTCAGTTTCATTACAAGATGCTCACACATTTGCAATATAAAAAGCCATTAATACATAAAAATTCTTACATATAGCCCCCTTAACAACAAAATATTTAACAACTAAGCCCTGTTAATATATTTTATTTAATTATTTTAATTAATACAATTAATTAAACATTTTATTAGTTATAAAATACAGGCTAACAAGCTTCAGGATCACTACAAGTATACTGTAAATATTCCACTAACACAAAACATCCTCACATATACCAACTATGAGCAGAGATGAAGATGAAATGACATGGAGCACAAACAACAGCAGCTGCTGACCCTGATGATGACCGACCTGCATTAACATTCATGGTCATTTGGCTTTTAAAATGCTGAGACACACCTGAATATTTGTCTGCCTCACAGGGTTGACACGCAGTTGCTCCCTTATTAGAGTATGAATTAGCAGCGCATGGGATACAGCGGGCAGCTCCTGGTTTATCACTATAGGTACCAGGCTTACAGTGAAAACACTCAGATGTATACGAGACCCCTGAGAAGAAAAAAGGTCATTTGTTATTTAAAGTTAACTTTTTCATGCATTTAAAAGGTATTCCCAAAACGGCCTCTTTATTTGAGGTCGTACGCAAATAATTGTGATGGATAAATACCTGAGATACTAATGTTCTTCAGTAGAACCGGTTTGGCAGTGTTGGCAGCCAAAGTGAAACCTGTTGTTCTCCAGTACAAGACATTGTTACCGCTGCTCAGCTCTACCTGGTTAGGTTAGACAGCAAAACGAATTTTGAGGTCTGCGCTTTCCGCTCTCAAAAGATACACACATATACAAAGACTTACATAATGATAATCCCAATCACTTTCGGATATACTCATCCAGCGACGTTGAGCGTCTGTAGACTGACACTGGTCATTCTGAACCTGTTCACACACTTATATTGTCATATCATGCATAACAACATTATCAGGGTACATACCACAAGAAACACATTTGTGGTTGTTATAAAACTCAGTTTATTACCTTTATATTGCCCATTATATGTTATTACTATATTCCATATAAATATATATATATATATATATATTTTATAAATGCAATGTAACTGACCAAAAGGCCTTTAAAGCTATATTCTTTGGAAAAAAAAAGTTCTGGTGAAGCCACACAGTACTTACATAAAACTCAAAAAACAAAGTTCTGATGAAGCCACACAGTACTTACATAAAACTCAAAAAACATGCGGTTGTCTGGATAGAAGTACTGGAAGGACACAGATCCAGGTTTCTTCAAACTCACAGTATAGGAGAGAGTTGAAGTGCATTCATCTGAGTTAGAGGCAACATAGTCACCTTTCGGGATCCATGTTGAGCTGCACAAATGCAAGAGACGCATGCAATGGGTTCCCGTGAAAGCAAATTTCCACAAATGTATGTTCTTCATTTTAATTTACATTCAAATAACTCAAGGTCCTGACTCGCCAAGCACTTTTACATTTACTATTAAACATTATGTGCATGCAATTACAGTTAAGCGAATGTTGAATGGTTCAACCATCCACTTGACCTTGAATTTTGAGCACTAGCCCCCTTTTGCATTTTCTGAATGCAGCAGTTCTCATTTTACATGAGTCACTTACTTAGAGCAATTTGTGTACGTGTCCCCATAGTTCATATTGATGCCATGGCTGATAAAGCCAATGGGGAAACTGTCCCACTCATCGAAGGCAACACCCGTCCCAAGAGAATAGGTCCCTGCGACGCATTTCTGACACTCTTGAGTCCTCATGTCCAGAAATTCGCCGTCCTTACAGGTGAATGCTGACAACAGAGAGAGAGAAAAAAACACAACAGTAAGTATTTTAATGGCTTTCTAGATTCGTAATCTAACTTGAAACATAGCATGCTATAGTATAGACATTCATTAAGTTTTCATTCAAAAACAAAATGTGTATCTTGTAGTTTGTGCGTGTGTGTTTACAAGTTTTTCTATCCCGGTGGGGACTTCAACCTGAATGCACACAGACTCATGGGGACTCGTGTCACCGTGGGGACCTAAATTAAGGTCCCCATGAGGAAACAAGTTTATAAATCATACAGATTTCGTTTTTTTAAAAATGTAAAAATGCGGAAAGTTTTGTTTGATAAGTAGGGTTAGTGTGTGAGAATATACAGTTTGTACAACATAAAAACCATAACGCCTATATGGAGAGTCCCCACAAAGATAGTGAACCAGACGTGTGTTTGTGTGTGTGTGTGTGTGTGTGCGCTGTACTCACTGCAGTGGGTGCCTTTGACTGGATCAGGTAGGCCAGTGCAAGTCTCTGGCTTGTTGGGTATTGCCACTCTCCATCGAGAGCCCAAAACGTCACAGTCTGTGTACTCAAAATGGTAATCAGACTGCAAAATAATGAAACATACAATAGCAACTGCATTAAAATGTCTTTCAATTTCATTCAATTTGAAACATTGACAGTATTTTGCAGTGTTAATACATTTGTTGGCTTTAGAGATTGTCAACAAGATCAGCCTAAGTCAGTAATGATTAAGGTGTTTATGTAGGAAAATTATATTGTGCAGGCATCCAGTTACTATCGGGGGGGGGGGGGGGGGGGGGAAATGATAAAACAATAACGAGGCCAACAGTGAGTGTTTAAAAGGTCGGTCCTCTCCAAATATATATTTGGAATTCATTTCAAATTTAACCTGTATACTATTATAAAGCTTCAGCTATAATTAAAAAACAAACAGCCCATTACAATGTAACAAAACAAATGCTGCAACAATATTACAGCTAGGCTATATTAATACTGTAGTGCTCCAAAGTCTGTAGTATTGTTTGTTGGCCTTTTTCAGCACAATTGTTAGCTGAGAGGCTAAAGTTTTCACTTGCTTTATAGACATATAGAAATTTGTTGTCACTGAGGAAACCAACTCTCTGATGTTGCAGTTACTAACATCTTGCGATTAATCTGGATTATAGATCTCCTTTTCAAAATACTGTGTCAGATCAATATTTGCACTGTAGGCGGATCCACCCACTAGCGATCAGCTTCAAGGATGTCTTCGTATCCTTGTCTAAACAAACAGTCTTAAACAGGTATTATTTAGTCACCATTGTGCGAAGAGGGAGAAGCAGATGAAATAAAACCTTGAGTTAATAAACCTTTAACACCTCAAAACATTGTTTATATATTTATCCTAATTTGACTTAACAAAATAATCTACTAAGAGATACTTAAATGCTTAAAGGTGTGGTTCAAATAAAACAGTTATTTAGACTTGAAATGGTTTGTGTTGACCACTAACTCCCCCAAAACAACAGGCAGCTGGCAAGAATCATGAACCTAAATTAACCTGACAAAATGGCACCTGAGGTAACAGCAGATACTTCACAGAGCAAATCAGAATAACCCATGTGGAATGAAAAGATTAATAGTTAACAAAGCTTCAACATGACAATTGGTAGCACTTCCTGTGTGCTTTGTGTTAGTTCAGCTACGTTGTGTTTAGTGAGGAGAAAGAAAGAAAGAAAGAAGGGTTGTTCTAAACAGGCAGTCCACATCATAATCTCCACATCCATATAAATGATGAAACCAAAAAACCAAGGCAACAGAACAGTGACATTGGTTTCTATGGTGTCTTATAGGGGTCAGATTACCTGATGAATCTCTTACTCCAACAGAAAACGTCATCGTGTTGAATGTGTTGTTGAAAACGTGTTGTTGTGGTTTTTTACAAGGTCATTGCCATCAAGGTTTTACAAGGTCATTGCAGTTCTATTTTCATTTATATTTGCAATTATATAAGAATAAAATTAGACAATAATAGCTGCTTTTCTACCTTCGGGACAAACGGTTCTCGTTGAGTACGGTTTACCGTTTCATTTTCCACTGACTGTACCAGGCTCAAGTGGAAAACACAACTGGAACCGTTCGGCCAGATTGTGGAAAAGTGTCTGAGGTTCTTTTTGTGCACACACACACACACAAATAAACAAACAAACAGTATTTATTGATAAGCATGGAATGTCTTGGTGGACTAGATCTGCTACTGTTGATGCATGAGAGAGGATACAGCTGAAAATGCACATGAATACAGTGAACAAAATTCAAGCTGCTGCAAGGAAAGTATAGGGAGAACCACTAAGCAGATCTAGGCAGGTGGTGCTGGGGAAGGTGGAGGGCTAGGAAAAATCCCATGCACTGTATGAGTTGATCCCGTTCGGGACTGTAATACATAGGTCACTTCGATGGAACAAACAGAGCAATTGGCCAAAACAATCAGCTTTAAGTTAACCAATCAGCTACTCGGATAGAGAGAGAGAGTTGACAAATTAAAACACAACAAAATAATTAAGAGCTTGAAAGGCCTGATTTCTGTCGTGTTGTGGTTAAATCTGCATCTGGCCATGTTCTAAGCAAGTCAGTGTAATTATTTATTTATTCATCAGTGTGTTTATAGCACACACTTTTGTTTCACTGCCAATACAAATAAAAAGCTTTGGTAAAGACGGGTATAGCAACGCATTTATACAAACAGCACTACGGCAATTTGTCGACTGACCATAACAGCAGATGTCCTTTTCACACAGCTCTCTAAGGCAACGGGGAAGCTTATCTGGACTTGATAAGGTAAGTGTGTGGCGTGACCCATTTCCATGTATATGCTCACTCTTATTCAAACGTGATTATTTTCTTGAGAAAACAGAGGACAGAGAGCTGAAACACAAAGGTGAACGACGACAAAGAAAATTCTTTCAAATTCAACATATATCCTGATCAGAAAGGAAACAATCATATTGAAAGTTGATACTGATGCATGTGAGGTTTTTTATTAACTAAGAAAACATCCAGCCCACGTCCCTTTGCTTTATTAACTGATGCTATGTCAGTTAGTCAGAAGAAACTATGTTGAGTGTATTTCTATTCATGGACCTAACAGTTTATTTTTATAGAAAGTACTGGCCTAGTCATCCAGTCCTGTATGATAATGTTTGGTGTTTATAATGATTCATTTTCCATCAGCAACAGCAACTCACAAATGTGAGTTCAGCAAACAGTCTGTCTGTCTAGGCTAGCAAGAATAAATAGTCTGTCAAATAAACAGAAAATTAGCCTAATAAAAAGTGTCTAGGACACAACACATACAATTACGTTATTTTAAATATTGTAACGTTGCAGTCGAAAAAATATATATAGCCTAACGTACAATAAATTAACATCTTACCTCTTTGCAGCTGGGTAATTCAGTTGTCTCCGTTAAAAGTAGTAAAGGGAGCCAAAAAATGACAGTGAAAAGCACATGGATTAAAAACATAGCTGTTTTCAAATGATATGTTCCCTTCAGACAAGGCGTGCAACAGAACAGACGTGTTAATATTGCTGCGCATTTATCCCGACACTGTTTGCACATACTAAGCGTGTAACGCGCTCAGCTCTCCTATTGGTCAGACTCTTTGGGATGGAGTCCCAAACGTGTCCGTCTTGTATCTAAAGAGGTGAATATTCGTTAGCCCTCAGAAAAGAAAGCACAGTGGCAATAGTCCCTGGGTTTTATAACGAGCAAAGAGTCAATGGCATAAATAATACGACGAGGTCTCTGTTGATCTACAGTTGGGGAAACAGGGAGAGCGGGGCACAAAGTAACACGGGGTTAGTTGGAACACAAATGATTTACAACTTTCCACACATGCCATCTTGACGAAACGTATTGTAGGCTATTAGTTGCCACATCAACATTAGCTATAGAGGGGGAAAAAAGCGTTTTTTGCTTTTGTTGATCTCGGCTAAAATGAAACAAATCTGAAATTATTTTAATCTCCACTCTGTTATTTAACAGTTGAGATGGTTCTTTAATGCTGATCTAACCAGCAGAAGACGAGCCGGGTTTAAATCCCAGTTGCGCAGATGGGTCATTGAACACTGCGTTACAATGAGCCCTAGAACTATATTCTATACTTTTATGAATTCTATTAACCATGAGAAAAAGTGAATAAAGACTGAGAGTCAGTGTTCAGAAATGATTAATTATTATGTTTTGAACCGTGCTGTAAGCGGTGTTTTGTGGTGTTCGTTGTCAAAATGTAGTTTATTTATAATGATTAAAAAATTATATTATTTTATATGCAAAAGTTAATAATTGTATCTTACTGACTAAATATTTTAGCATGTCTTGGATATTTTTTTGGACCTCTTGTGTCAGTTTAAAATCTGTCATGGTCATGTTACAACGTCACATTTCAGTTCCATTCTTTCGGGCGAATCAAGACAAAAATATACACAGTATTAATTAAATAAAACCACATATTTGTACTAGACGTGTGAAATTAATGAAGGGGGGGGGGGGGGGGGGGGTACTCTGAACCCAAAGTGGATTTACACAAACTGAGAAAGTCAAAAAGTGGTAGGCCTACTTTAATTGGTGCACCGCTCTCCCCCACATCATTTCACGTAATTTACAGCAAATTTGGGGGAAACTGAATAGCAAACATTTGTCTATGTATTTTTTTTGCTGCAGTAAAAATGTTAGTAAGTAATAACCAGTTAACCAACTGTTAAAATATAAGTTTACACCCAAATACGCAGCAAGCATATCATTTATTTACGCCTCGCGCTGTGTGGTGAGACAGAAACTACGCTCACAGTTGGTTTCTAGGCAACAGTGGGAGGGACAACAAAGTTGCAAGTAAAAAAAAACCCCAAACCACCGAGCTGTTACATTCCATAAAACTCATCTGGATACAGTGGGAATATGCCAAAAGAACGAGATCCGTTTCCATTCCCGCGATATGAGAACGACAATACATACACTGGGAATAGGCCTAACGCAATTCAGGTAATTACAAATATGAACTTTAAAAGTGGCCCCATTTCAGTTTTCAAATCTGGTTCGTAGAACTTGTTACCTGCTTTTTGAGTAGGCATATACACTTACATTGCTCAACTTCTCACTTTTTACCTCATTGATCAGAAATTACCATATGACAAGCCAACCCATCTCGCACAAAATGATGAACCCTGGAGGAGACTCCATAACACGACTACACAGGCCAGCTATCATCGAAACGTCTTTCAATATGATACTGCAGTGAGTTGATTTAACTATTTGAATTTACTAATGATTACTTAATGTCACTAAAAATGTCTTTTTGAAACGCAATGACTGCTAAAACTTTGTTACAAGGCACCAAAGGACAGTCTGGACATTCATCTAAAAGCAGCCTATGACCATCATCTAGGATTATTTCAAAACAAAAATCAAACAGTTACGCAGATGGATACTGTTGCATTGGATAATGCGTAAGTCCTAAATGTGCGTTTCCTGCATGAAAAAAAGAAACGATACTTTTATTGTATTTTTAAAGTAACTTTTATTGGTAGTAAAAAAACAAAACATGCATTTCGTTTGAAGAGCCAGCGAATCTGAATGTCCAAGCTATTTTGATGTTTTTCAGGACACTGAAAAACAAAGAATCAGAAGATTCAGTGCGTGAGACCGACAACAAAGGAACAAGAGTGTGGGTCGACACCCAGAAAGCTTCTATATACAGCATTAAAGGGTCCATAGGTGAGAATTAATATTCAATACATAAGAAATGGATTATATGCATGTAAAAAAAAAATCGTTTTTTTTTTTTAGAGTCTCATCACACCGCTTCGACCAACCGAGGCTACTCACGCAAGCATGATGGCGGATTTTACTCTACGTAGCGCATTACAGTCTATAGAAGTAAAGACGACCACCTGTATTTCCAGTTGGTTGTTAAACAACGAATCTCTGCATTGTACTAAGGCTGAAAAAAAATAAAAGAAACGAAGACATGCTGGTGTGTGGTCTCTTTAAATGGATACGTTTGGCGTGCAGCTCCTCGAGGCTCACTGACCTCAGGGACTCACTGTTAAAAGTTATGGTGAGATCAGAATCGCCGTTATACTCAGTGAACAAACAAGGCATATTGGACCCAGATCCAGAACCCGGCTTGCTCTAGTATATCTGATCGAGTCATCATTTCTTACCACAGTTTCAACTGTGGGTGCCCTGAGTGAAAGAGCCTCGCGTTCATCGCTACAGAAGCTCCCGAGTCGGTTACTATCATCTCTGTACCCGAGCAGGGCAACAACTCGGATAAGATCAAATAAGATCACGGTGTAGATTTTTTTTTAAAGGTCTCATTCTCACACACATTCACACAAAACAAACATTTACACGCACAAACAACCACTCTCTCGAGCTAGCAGCCACACACACGCGAACACACTCACTCAATGACCTCACGTCCTGTGACGTCAATATAAGTAGCCCTTTGGAATCATGGGAAACTTTTCCACAACACAACAAAAATCACAGTGCCCTCTTGTGGTCGGTGAAATTTTATAAATATGAGGAGCATGCCTTTATATATATATTTATATACAATTTATTTATTTATTTTTAATCAATTTTATATATTTTATTAGAATATTCATTTTTAAAATAAATTAAGTGCATTTTGTAAAATAAACATAGGCTACAGGAATAAACTGAGACTAAAACTACGCAATTTAGACGAGATTAACCTGTAGGTTATTTGGGGTTTAAAAACAAACACCTGTTAATTTGATTTTGTCTTAATGGAGAAATTAGAGATCAAGAGTCGAAGTTTCCAAGGAAGGACGAGACATTGGTGTCTGTCCGCGGTAATTAGTTAATCTGGCATCCTGCGTGCCTCGTATAGGTAAAGGTTAATCTGGAATGGCGTAATGAGCTTGAACGCAATGTCTGCAACAAGCATCACTGAACATAAACAGAGCGACACAGTGAGCGAACTCTACAGTCCCGACACCAGCCGCACAATGCTGGACTTGAACACAACTAAAAAGCAATCAGCTGTGTGTGTTGAGGTGAGCGTTACCTAGAACTGTAGAACATAATTTAAATTTATTTGGTGAATCCTCAGTGTTTCCTTCAAAGAGCAATTTAGTGTGTTTTTGTATCTGTGCAGGAGTGGGAATTAAATGTAGGCTCTATGGTGTCCAGTTACTCTTCCATTAGAGTGGAACAACACTTGTAGTCCTCTTTTAATTCAGATAACTGTCCTATGAAGCAGTGGGAAGCTGATAAACACTGGTTTCAGTCGTTTTATGACGTTCCTTTTGACTTTGTTCTCTGTCTGCTGTACCAAAATCAATTGTTTCATGAATTAAAAAGGCTTCTGGAGTTAATTGTGCTGAATTAATAATGCCGTTAGTCTTCACTAAAAGTAAAACTTGCTCCAATTTCATGGGATCAATTGCAGTAAATTAGTTTTTATAGGAGCCTATCACATGCTATTACGTAATGGTGCATCATGAGTTGTGTTAGTTGAGTTTGCCTGGCGTATGGAGGTGGGACATGGGTGTGTTTGGTGTGGCTGTCTGACACACAAAGATGACCCCTGAGTGTGGCACTGTAGGATCAGATTAATCTGGTTTATCCCAGTCGTGGTTATAAACACCCTGCTTCAGGCTGGATGCCCATAGGCTTAACGTCTCATTCAGTGGTGAAGTTCTCTATCTAAAATGTTCCTGTAGTTTTGTACTGTATGCTGCAACTTGAAAAGGCAACATTCATTGGCCAAATATATTATTGATTTTAAAAATGACTGGTAACACTTCCATCTATAGGTTTTCATGTAGGTGGAAAGGCGTAATTGCAGAATTTATAATTATTACACAATTTATCCAGATTTGCATGTACCCTTTACGTACTGAGGAAACCCAGGTTGAACCGCTTTCCTCTGTCCTATTGGCTTAGTCGTACAAGTCTGCGTTTTAGAAGTCATGAGGTCCAATAACTTGAGGACCCTTCAGTGTTGAGCTATAAATGGCCCTCTTTGCTTCAATCTTCTATGATAGTAAATCAAGCCAGCGCGCATTAAAAGGCAGAGCATGTGCCATCTCAGTCCATTGAGCGGATTTGATTCTGTGCTTCCATCAGCAGGTGGATGGACATGTTAGCACACAGATACTCTTAAGAAATGAACCATTCATTTGGCTGAATTCGCTTTCATGTGTACATTATTAATGCATTCATCTTTTTCTTTTTTTTCCAGCGGCCAGGATTCAGACATCACAAAAAAGGTACGGGTACTGACTATGCTCTGATTCGACTTTACATGGCATCATAAACTGTGTCAAACCTGTAGGCATAGGTGTTTTAAAAATCATAGGATTTGTTAATATTCATATAGGCAAGTCTAAATGTTTCCTCTCTGTCTTTTTAGAGCTCTATGTGTGTCATCCTCCTGTGTCCCAGCAGAGTGCAGACAGTGGAGATGAGTTCATTCAGCTCAAGAAAGTGAATGGCTCACCCGGCGAGTGTCCCAGTCGCCAGAATCTCCATAAGGAGCTTCTGCTCGGCCATAAGAGGTGAAGAGAAACCTCAAAATGAGGTTTACTTTTGTAAAGTGTTTTATTTTTGTTGGTGTACTTCATTTGCCAAGAATAGTCAATTCAGAAGTTGAAGTTAAATCAAGATCTAAATCACACCAAGCCTGCACAAATGTGTGTCCTTACAAACTAAATTCCTCTGAACATGGTTTGTAATACTAAAGTGACCTTAAGGCTTCTGAACCTTTTATTGTTCTCAGAGGGCTGTTGTTGGAGGAGAAACCAGAATTGCAGCGCGTGTTACAGCAGAGGAGACTTGACCTGCACAGAGAGCAGGAACTTGCCCTCCGACCACCTTCTGACCTGGAACAGGAGCTCCGTAAGAGACAGCAGAAAATGCATGAGGTACTGAACATTCTACGTCCACTTAAAGAGATTGTTCACCCAAAAATGAAAATTTACCTCATGATTTACTCGCCCTCAAGCCATCCTAGGTGTATGACATTCTTTCAGACGAATACAATCGGAGTTATGTTGGAGGGGGTTAACAAAGGCCTTCTGAACATATGACGTCAGATGTAGCGCGTTTTGAACTGCGAGAGGCGTTACGCTTTAGGTTGAATACAGAAGGCGGTCTGGGGGAAGCTAGATATTACTTTATAAAGTTTTTAAATATCAATATTTTTCTTACACAAACCCATCTATTCCCCTGAGAAGGCCTTTTATTGTCCAAATCGTGTTGAGTGGACCATTGTACTCGTATGTTTTCCTCTCATTACAGAAGTTTCATATAATTGAGTTTTTTTTTTTTTTTGTAAAGTTCACTCTGTTTTAAATGTGTCTCTACAGTATGAGCTGGAGGAACAAAGACGCTTGGAGGATGAGAGAAATATTCCAGAATTTGTACGAGTGAAGGAGAATCTGCGCCGCATACAGTTAACCGATCAAAACTAAAGGATGTATGGAGAATGGGCCTTGTAAATTTTACTATGTAATGTTTTCATAAAATAAGAATATTTTGATGTCATAAAATTAAATGGTGTACAGCTATAATGTAGCTTAGTAATGAAGCACTGTATTTAAGAGTTGTTACAAATTAAAGTATTAATGTCTTGTGTAATATTACTTGGTGTCCCCCGCTTTTTTTTCTTTTTCCCCTCTTTAACAAAGTATATAACTGAATACTTCTGTTCTGACACTGACTTTGATATTATATTAGGCATACAAGGTTTGACCAGCAAGTGACAACTGGCAAAAAGTAGGCCTACTTTTTTTATTTTTTTTTTATTAAAGGGTTCAAAAGTAACACACAGTTTCTGCCACTCATGTTAATCTCGAGTACCTCTAGAGGAGTACCAGATCCTACATCTCTCAAGAGTCTTTAGTTGATCATATTTATAAAAGAAAGCTACATACTGATTCTTTCCGAAAACAGCAAGGCATGTGGGTGGAGCTAAAGCCACACAAAAATCCCTGATAACTTTTGATTCACTATATGTCCGTGCTGTTTACAATATACACGCCAATTACCAACAAAACTAACATTTAATGCAGTTTCGATGCCTGACTGGGAACAAACAAACACACCTGTACAGCTCTGTTGATGCTCCGGGAAAACAAACTGCATCCATGGTTTCCTTAACACTGGGTTCTTTGGGAAGCTGAACAAGGTTATATTTTCCTCACAACCAAAAACGCACTTCGAGTGACATTGTTGATTTCATGGTTTAAAACTAAATGACAGCGCTTCCGTATCCCAATCGAAGCTTGTTGCTGGGCACGCTCTTGCTCTCACTGATTGATGCCCATACAAGGAATTCTTCCCTTTGTGATGTCATATAGGGCCATAGTTCAATCCTGAAGGAGTTTATTTAGCATGGTTACACCCTAGCATCCCCAACCATATCTCACCAACAGAATATCATAACCTGTACATTTATCTGAATTTTTTTCTTTTCTTTGGACTGAACTTTTCCCCTAGAATTCCCAAATTGATTCCGTCTTGCTGCCTTTGCACTTACAGGTAGCACTTTCTGCACTTTGCCAGCCGGGAGAGAAATCTCCACGGACTCTTCCTTTCAAATGGAAATGTCTCAGTTTAATTAGCTGATCTTTATATTCACCAAGAGGCACGAGGAAAGAAAGCCTGACCATCTGCCGTGAACTGCATTTATCAGGAAAGTAACAACAGGAGGCAAATGGGAAGCAAAGCGACAAAGAAACATTTGTATGAAGAAACTCAATCCATGTTGTGTTCTCAAACGGTATATATATCTTTGCAGGCTGATGACATTTTCAAATACTCTTTCAGCAAATTACTTTGAACAGTATAAGGCATGCTGCCACGCAGGAAAACAATCAAGTTGTGGCAGTGTGCCATTTCAGACACTATTCATTTAGTCCAAAGGACTATTCGCCAGCTGTCCTCTTGTTTAACTCTATTGTCCCCGTTTCTCCCGCTGGCTCTGTTAGACACGCCTATAGAAAAAGAAGCGTGTGCTGCCTTCTAAAGATCACACGCGCTTACTAAGCATCTAGACAAACATTGACGAAGTATGGTATCGCAATGGTACCGCCCTGTTTTTTTACCTTTAAACATGTTTACAAGCAGAATTATATATTTTTTTCTCGATAGAATTTTAAACAGGGGTCTGTTCATTTGAACATGCATGTTACTTTATAAATTCAAGTTGGAAAATGTTTCAGCTATTTGGCACATCCCCCCTGCGAAGAGACGGCTTGGTACAGTCCAGTGGCTTTTGGCTAGCTTGAGTACAGACTCTACATCCAGCCGCACTGTGGAGTCCACCGGCACACGCGCATCTGCGGGAATGGAGTGAACGGAGGGTGTGTTTTGGGCTGATTACAGCAAAGAAAGGTATGATTACGATTGTAAATATTTGTATTTATAAGACATATTTGTATAATATTTTTGTGCAGATAATGTGCATCTATGTATGGAAATTGCAGTTTGCACAATAGCTCAGAGAAATCATTAATTTGAAGGCATGCGCAAATTATTTTGATAAGCTTTTATTGGATTCGTTTTCTTTTGAGTTTCTTTTGATTTATGCTTTTGTCACCTAAAAGTACATTAACAACAAACATAATGGCTGATGATTTCCTTGCATTAATTTATTTCTGCTTAGTAAGGTCACCCTTCAAAGCATGCCAATCATAACAAAATGTCGGTTCAACAATCTATTCTGCACGATATTTATGGGAGTTGGTTGTGATGTTGATGGCATGATTGCGTTATGATTGATTAGATGGAATGCTTATTACAATGTAAACACGAGTGATTTGTTATAATTTGTCTTCACAAGCTCCACGCATTCAGACTGAAGACGTTTTCTGTTGAATGTTGTATCTGTATCTAAACAGTGCTGTGTTGTTTAACAGATCTAAATCAACTGATATTAATGAATCAATTCTGTGGTCTGTTAAAAGTTCATTAGAAGGAACATTTTACTTGCAGTCACAGTCATTGCTATTTGTATAAAGGCTTAAAGGGATACTTCACCCAAAAATGAAAATTAGCCCATGATTTAATCACCCTCAAATCATCCTGGGTGTATATGACATTCTTCTTTCAGATGAATACAATCGGAGTTATATAAAAAAAATGTCCTGGCTCTTCATACTTTATAATGGAAGTAAATGGGTAGTTCTGTTTTGAAGTCCATAAAAGTGCATCTAACCATCATAAAGTACTCCACACAGATATGGGGGGTTAATAAAGGCCTTCTGAAGCGATAAGTTTGTTATATCCATATTTAAGAAAAATATCCATATTTAAAACTTTATAAACAGAGACTGGCATTCCAGCGTATGATGTAGGACGCTCCGGTAAGAATATGCTAGTTCTCGCTAACCAAGTTTTATTTTTCTATATCCTCGTCACTGGAACTTACGCTACACCTGCGTCCTACGTCATACGCTGAAACGCCAGTCTCTCGTGAACGTGCATACAACAGTTAGCAGAAGTTAGAGATTACAGTTTGTAAAGTTTTAAATATGGATATTTTTCTTAAACAAACACATCGCTTCGCTTCTGAAGGCCTTTATTAACCCCCATATCTGTGTGGAGTACTTTTATGATGGATGGATGCACTTTTATGGACTTCAAAACTACCCATTTCTGCCATTATAAAGCATGAAGAGCCAGGACATTTTTTTAAATATAACTCCTATATTATTCTTACACAAATGCATCGCTTTGCTTCAGAAGGCCTTTATTTACCCCCACACCCCCCTCCCCCTCCGCCGGAACTGTGTGGAGCACTTTAGCACTTTTATGATGGATAGATGCACTTTAATGGACTTCAAAAGAGAAACAGCCATTCCCTGCCATTATAAAGATTGGATGAGCCAGGGCATTTTTTTAAATATAACTCTGATTGTATTCGTCTGAAAGAAGAATGACATATACACCTAGGATGACTTGAGGGCGAGTAAATCATGGGCTAATTTTAATTTTTCTGTGAACTAACCCTTTAAGAGGTTGATCTCATTTCCAGAGGTCCATGGTATATCTTAATTGACTTTATACTGGAATACAGATACAAAGTAGATGTCCATTCATAAAGGAGAATGAGTCTGTGTTTACACTGGCAGAGAACTTTTCTTCCTTTAATTTTAATCCTGAGAGGCTTTTTGTCATGCATTCTGGTTAATCGTTTCATCTTCATTGAGTGGCGTGATGAAAGGAGAGAAGTGGAATCACAAAGACTGTCTTTCAGGTCTCTTCACTCCCTCTCTCTCTCACTCTCTGCCATGTTTTGCATGGCTTAATTAACATTCAACTGGTTTTTGGCTTTGCACCGGCTGTGGAAAAAAATCACACACTAAATTCTGTCGCTCCCATAACATCTGCATCCACACGATTCAGCATCTCTATAATAACAGGCTCCGCATACATTCTGGGTCGTGTTCAAGTCTCCTGTCAGACTTTCCAAGCTCTGGCCCTCTCTGGGAATTCCAGACCTGGCCGCAGTGGTAATGAAATTGGCCGGGTAGGCATTCCAATAGATCACAGCCCCACTGGCTCATGGGAAAGGGTGTTGGGGAATCTGGCGGATATGGAATAGACGGCACATGAGAATTGCAGACTACTGAAAACGGCCTTATTCGCTGATGTCTCATCTTTACGCTTGACTGCGCGAGAGGATGGGTGGATCTGTTGTGTTATACTTCTGCTGTCGAGAAGACTACGTCCTGTCTGCTCTTCTGAGCTTAATGTGCTTCGTAATCAAGACCGGCCTAATGTGCTTTCAGGGTGGAACTCCTTGTGAGTGCAGTCTGTGGGTTTTGAAGGAATAATAGGTCATCCAAAAATTTAAATCTGTCATCATTTACTCATCCCAAACCCATATGACCTCCTTTTTTCTTTTGAACACAAAAGGAGAAGTTCTGAAGATTGTGCTGATAGCTTTTTTTTATTCTTTATGCAGTTACAACAAAGTCCTTTTCAAGGAAAGCCATATTTATTGCAACACCTTCAGGTACAATTTAATTACATTGAGCTGTATTGTCTTTCATACATTTTTAAGATTATTCTTGCATTATTAAGACATTAACAATAGGTAATGCAATTATTATTAAACATAATTATTATGAGATAACTACTTAACTACATTTCTACTGCTGAAGCCACTACCATTTTGAGTTGGAGCTTTCAGAAAATGCTGAGTTTACATACATGTTGTATTTTTTGAGTTCTATGAGGATGTCAATGCTTTTTTCAAGTCGGAATCTCAAAATTACGGTAATTCCACCTTGAGACCCACTGACAGTTTCTATGGAAGCCGGAGCTTCTAACAGCAGCTGCAGTGGTGTGATGACTTTACAAATTGGCTATCGGATCTTTTATTTTGAAGGTGGGACTAATTCCTCCATATTGTGCATTTGCAGCTTCTCCAATTCATAGTAATTCAAGTGAACCATCTTGGTGTATACATACAGCATTTGTTGAAGCTTGAAAGCATCAGTCTCCACTTATTGTAAACAAGAACTCAAAAGCACCGTGAATTGTGTCATAAACAACCCATGTGCTATATTGAAAGTCTTCTAAAGTCATATACAATATCTTTGTGGGAGTAAAAGACCGACATTTAAAATCTTATAGGCCTACCTACATAACTCCATTGTATTGGAATGGAAAAGAGCAACCAGCACAGTTTTCAATATCTCTTTATTTGGGTTCCATGGAAGAAAGTCTTTTCTCATGACATGAGGGTGAGTAAAGGATGACAAAATTATAATTTTGGTCGTTTCGTTTAATAAAGCACAGTTTGTCACTGTGACCTAATCCCCACTGCAGTTTCATCAGCTTTTCTTTTGCCCTCTCTTACCGACTAAGTCTTGTTGTATCAGCAGATACTGTCCTCTCAGCCAAATGGCTGCTCGGGCTTGTTGACACAGAGCTTTGCTGGTATTTTTTCAGTCGTCGGGGTGTCTGATGGAGCAGGCTGGTTTCTATTGTGCTGAGCTGCATCCATCCACATGAGTTACAGAACTAAATGAAGATGGAGCCTTCAGAAGTGCCACCATCACATCCTGTCACATTTTCTTCCTCAGAGCTCAGGAAGAGGGATGATAAGGATCCACACTGACTCATTAGCAGGGATGTTGTCCCTAGTGATATGGGTGGGCAACTAGATTTCCCCCAAAATAGCATTTATATAAATACAATGTCTGTCCTAGATTTTTTTTTTTTTTTGTGGATGACACCAGCACTCATTAGATATAACAAGGAACCTTGGGCCCCATTTATAAAACATGCATATAATCTGAATTTCAACCTATGTCAAAAGTGAGGAACAAATGCAGAATTAAAAGACAAAAACTGATGTGAAAATATTCTTGTGGACACTAAAAAGCATCCATACAAACGTTTTGCACCCATATACCAGTAATTAAAATAATCCAACATTGATTATGAAATTATAAAGATAAATAGGAACTCACAATATGCATTTATTATTATACGTACATTGCGTAAATGGGCAACATTTTAACTGCTTTGTGATAATTATGTCTCTGAGATTAATGGGATAGTTCACCTACATTTTTTGGGAAATGTACTCACTCTAAAGCCATCCTAGGTGTATATGACTTTCTTCTTTCAGCCAAACACAATCGCAGTTATATTAAAAAAATATCCTGGCTTTTCAAAACTTTATTAAGCCCAAAAAAGCGCATCCATCATAAAAGTAATCCATACAGCTCCAGGGGGTTAATAAAGGCCTTCTGAAGCGTTTTTGTAAGAAAATGATACATTTTTATACCTTTTATAAATAATAATCACTGGCTTCCGATAACAGCCGTACACGAGTCGAGTTCCACCAGTCAGAGGAGCTTGGGTTTGTCGTCTAGCCCTATTTGTTTAATGCGCTTTTTTTGGGCGTCAAAAACAGTACCCTTCACTCCCATTATAAAGCTTGAAAGAGTTATATTATTTTTTTTAAATATAACTCAGATTGTGTTTGGCTGAAAAAAGAAAGTCATTAACACCTAAGATGGCATGAGGGTGAGTAAATGATGGTATACTTTTCATTTTTGGTTGAACTAGGCCTTTAAAATACATTTAGAAAGATTTTATGTGCATATGGACATTTAAAAAATTGTTTTAGGAACATTTCAAAAGCTTCTACACTTAGGATCATTCTACACACTTCAGGTCCAAGTTCTGATAATGGTTATTGTAGCTTATAATAGGACTCCAAAAAAGCAGTGTTGCAGATAATGTCATAAAATACGCTAATCATTTTCTCAGATCTTGTCACTGGATATGAATGGATCCTTCTGATTCTCAAGATGAAAATATAAATTACTCACCCTCATGTTGTTTCAAACATGTATGATTTTCTTTCTACTCTGCAACAAAAATTTTCAAAACGTCTCCGTATTTTTTGTCCAAAAAATCCATACAGGAAAGAAAGCCATACAGGTTTGGAACTACATGAAAACTCTGCCATCATTTACTCGCTTTCATTTGGGAGTGAACCTACCCTTTAATTTAAAACAGACACAGGTTTCCTGAATCTTTGAGTCCTTTAACATCTGTAAGAGTATCTGATCTGTCATTCAAACTCTTCCCAGTGCATTAACATGTTCCTTTACCATAACAGTAACAAGACTTTATGTAAATGTCACAGCAGCATCTCCTCATCTTACTTTCTCCCTACTTAGGCTGCGAAATCTGAGACGTCTCTGAGATCTCTAAATGTTATTCCTAACAATCCTTTAGAAAAACTTTGCCTGTAAGTTTTCTTCATGGTAATAAGAGAAACCCTGACACGGTTATCTGAGTTATCAGCCTCTCCCGCCTAAGGCTGAATCAGCATGGACACATTGTTCCACTTCAAAGCTGTGGCGAGTGGGCACTGAAAGAGAAAAGAGGGGGTTCTTGGAGAGAACAGGTGCAGCCAGAGGGAGAGTCCCTTCTGCCATCTGTTGACTTCTAGTTTTCCCCCAAACACACTCCATCACAATTCACACACGCCTGCTTGGTCATAGTGATCCAGGTTGCTATGGTGCTGTATGGGAGGAATAAGACCCCCACATGTGTGCGTTCAACTCTGGGCATGTGGCTATTGTGTTTTGAGACATTCACACATTTGGGGAGGGGGGTGCGCGTGTGTTCGCAGACTGAAATAGGGCTTGATAAGGCAAACGACCAGTTGCTTTGTCAGATGTTAAGGAGACGCTGAGGTGCCTGTGCAGGGTTCTCATCGGGAGGTTCGGTTTTACATAATCGCATGGCCACAAGCCACTATTTGGAAGGCAAATTTACTTAGTGGCTGCTGGACTGGAGAGCATAGAGTAAATGGAGAGCGCTTGAAATCAAACAGCGGATTTGAATCTTTTTTTTTTCTCTTTCCCATCAACAGGTCCCATCTACAGACTGAACTGGGAGATTTGGGGGTTTTTTTCCGACAAAAACTGCAGAATTACAAAAACAAACATGGATTGTAAGGAGGAGATCAGTGACTCTGATAGCGGGATCATTTTAAACTCTGGTGAGTGCTTTCATTTCCATGTTAATGATAAATAATATTTAGAAGGGAGTGGAAAAGATAAAGCTAAATTAGGTGGTGCAGTCACAAAAAGACTAAGATTTGTCATTTTAAAGAACACGGGAAATGGAGGATAATGCGGCTAAAACTCTTGTTTCCCATATGATCTCCACAGCTTAATGTAGTTTTAATGTTAATAATGTTTTATTTGTTTGGCCTTTTTGCCAGTTTAACAACAGATAATCTAAAGAACACAGGCAATGGAGGAAAGTCAGATGATGTGACTTGTTTCCCACATGAGCACTACAGTTCAATGTATCAAGGCAGGCCAAATGCTAGGCCATGTCTCATAGAAATGATCGTTTTCATTGTTTCATGTGTCCTGTGTGTGCTCTTGTGTAATGAAATCTCTTGTGTTATCCAGGCCCAGACAGCCCTACGTCTCCGGTGAAGGACCTGAGCACTCACACACGTGCCATGAGGCTGAAGCAGCAGGCCCTTGAGGACAGACTGGAGCTGTGTGTCCTGGAGCTCAAGAAACTCTGCATTCAAGAGGCTGTGAGTGACACTTCTTGAAAACGAGCCATCTCTGTACAATTCTTACACATCATGAACCATATTTTTTAACCATACACCGCATGGGCGCTTTATGTATGAAATATTCTTTTAGGTTTTTTTGTTTCAGCTTGAAAACCTAGCATGATGTGTTCCCATTAATTTTCTCAATAGAACTTTCTTCAATAAAGAGTTTTAAGCCATGAAAAACAACAACAAACAATAACAGCGCCAAGACAAATCACCACATTTTCATTGAGAAGTTAACCAGGGTTTGCCAAAACTTTGAAATCATAAAAGGGCTTCTTGGTTCATAAAAGTTGAACCTGGGCCGAATTAACTATTGAAGCATAATGACTTCTAATAAAAAAAAAATGGTTTAAAAATGTTTCGAAATGTAATTTATTCCTGTGATGGCAAAGCTGAATTTTCAGCTCTCATTACTCCAGTCTTCAGTTTCACATGATCCTTTAGAAATCATTCTAATATGATGATTTGGTGCCCATTTCTTAAGCAGCATAACTGTTTTCAACATTGTTAACTTTGCACACACATTGTATCATAGCCATAATTTGCAGTTGGGACGGGTGAACATGTCCCTAACAACACAAAGAAAATGCATCTTCATAATTTAATTAATACATGTAAAATGCACCGACCAGACAGGTCTGATATATAAACCTTATGACACGCATATCAGGATTTATAAACGATATACGGCATAAGCGGCGTTGCATACTCTGGACCATACACAGTCTTTTATTGTGTAATCGAATAGTTTCTCTGAATATTATATATATAGTTACAGTAATTTTAGGTTTTGATATTTAAAGCAGTTGAAGCACCACGGTCTTCACTACTTTTAAGACTAAATTACGCCAATGCATTGTATCATAGTTTTAACAGGATAGGAAAGTTTCAGCTGGCCCATAAGCGTAAATCAGATTGCTCTGATTAAGCCGTGCTTTCTCTTGTTCTGAATACAGCCCTTCAATAGAAGCACTAAAGCCAATGTCCAAGTAACAGATGCTTCTTTGCATGTTAGCCCACATGTCTGTCATTCACTACTGGCCAAGCAGGGAGAAGATTTAAGGGCCTAATCATTACACCATAGAAACCCCTTTGTGGACACCTCGACAGGATAAAGACGAGCATCTGCTCGCTCAAAGATTTTGTTTTGTTTTGTATTGATTAACAAACATAAAGTTAGTTTTCTTTGTGATTGCTTTTCTTTGAGTTTGCTCTTGGTTAAAATGCTTTGCTTTAACAGGAGCTGACTGGAAAGCTGCCCTCGGATTACCCTCTCCTGCCTGACGAGAAGCCTCCGAAAGTCCGGCGACGCATCGGAGCCGCTTTTAAACTGGATGAGGGTTTTATTTCACAAGATGGCGAGGTACACGCCGCAGTTCCTACACAGAGATTATTTTAATAGCTATACTGCAACTGGCTGTTATTTGACCTACCTGGCTAATTTTAGGTGGTATTATTATTATTACTATTATATGGAATCCGTTCCACTTATATGGAAAAATATTTTTTACAAGGTGCATATTTCAGCATTTTCAGCTTGTAATCATGCGGTTACCCCCTAAAATGTTTGTTTCCAGGAGTCTGAGCTGCACGCGCTCGAAGCTGATGTCGCCCTGCAGCGGCAGATTTATGAGGCGGCCCGAAAGCTCTCCCTCGAGGAGCACATCAGCAAACCGGTGAGGAAAAGCCGACTGCAGCAGTGTAAACGTGAAGAGAAGAAGCTGAAAGAGCTGCAGGATGTGATACTGAAACACCGCATCAACCACGGCTGTGTCTCTCCGCAGACCTGCTATACATCCAGACAGAGAGGTCAGCCAATCAGAAGCCACTGCTTCTCATATAAACAAAATTTAAGCTTTAGAGAAGTGATTGTTCATTCAAATCAAGTCATTTAAATAAGTCTTATTTGTTGGTCCATTTCAGATCTTTGTATGTCTGATGACAGCTCGCTGTCTGACGCTGTTGCCTTGGATGATGGTAAGCAAGCGACTCTTTATTTCCTGGTTAAAATAAACTTAAACTCAAACTTCCGCACTCTACTTTGTGCTAATTTGATTACTAGATTGTAAGAGTTTCCTAATGTCGAAAAAAACTGTTCTTTATCAACAGATTCCGACTCTGCTCCCTTTTCTCCGGCTGTTCTGGTGTCTTCCGCAGACAGCGGCTTCCAGCGATTGACACTTTTACCCAATAATGGCCCAAAGCAAACAAGCTCCAGCTCCAGTCTGGACTATGATGCCTCACCCATCCAGAACTCTCCATGGAAGGAATCCAGCTTGGACCAGCCCTTCCAGAAACAAAAACCGTCTCACTCTGCTTGCAGCAGCCGCTCAAGGTATTATGGGATATTCTAGCTTTGAGCCAAATGATAGATGTTTTAGTTGGAGTATATATACCGTATTGTTCCCAATATAAGAATGTTTTTTTCTTCTTAGAAATACATCTGAAAAAACAGGTTTGTCTTATATTCAGGGTCTAGACTTTTACAACAATACACCTGCAACAATAGGTGTTGCAAAATACGCGTAAAACGCGTGTGCCTAGAAATACGGTGTGTCTGAGTGTAATTTTATTCGATTGCGAGTGCAAAAAGACATTAAAATTGAAAACAGTCAAAGAAAAGCTTACCATCTAAGAGCAGCGTGACTATCATGTTTGGGTGGCTCGCTGATGGGACCAAACTTTATAAACATTTACTGTCACTTTTGATCAATTTCATACATTCTTTCTGAATTTTTTTTTTTAATTAGAGACCCCAGTCCTTTTAATGGCAGTGTAATAGGTCACAGGTCTGTGTTTTGTCAAAAATCTTTTACACAACCATTACCGAACAAATCAGGGGGGTATTCCAGAAAGCAAGGTTAACTTACCGTCAAATATACCTTGAGCTCTCGGTTGATTAACCCAAACCTTGCTTACTCAAGGTATGCTGGTTCCAAAAACGAGTCCGGGGGTAAGTTCAGCCAACTCAAGAGTATGTTAACCGTGAACACACAAGACATTCTCAACAGAGCAACGAATCGATGATTCGCCATGGAAACAGACGCTAATAAAAAGCGCGCCATTCTACTTCCTCTTCTTCTTTTGTTTAATGGCGATTTACATAACCTACTTAGTGCACATCGCCACCTATTTGGTGGTTGTGCAATCATCTTTTCATTTAATAAGTCATCTTAAAAATATATATATTGTTTGTTTGATGTTAATTAATTGAATGCAGATCCATGTGTGAAATGACAATAAATAAAAAATATATTTTAATTGAATTAACATTTAAACTTTAGAATAAAGAATTAGAATAAAACAAATAAAAACAATTATATTGTATATTATATAACTGAAACAAATTTGGTTATATTAATAACTATATTAATTATATAAAATACATACCTCTTAAGCAAACTAACTCTGGATCATAACCTGGTCCGGAGCAGGTTATGTTCAGAGAGTGAGTTGCCATGGTTACTTACATACCCTGACAGTTACCTCCGTTTTTGGAACCAAAAGTTGAGGTTATCCGCTAACTTACTCTTAAACATACCCGGGTATGTCACATAACCTGCTCTCTGGAATACCCCCCAGGTTTTTTTTGTTGTTTTTGTTAGTTTTTTTACTAATCAATGAACTTTTGTTGTTACACTGTTGATCCAGTGAGTATATAGGCCTAATTTCAAGACATAAACTGTTACAGAATGTGAAAAATTACTTGTTATATAATCTTATTACTGTTTATACATCTTTTAAAGTGTCATTAATGTAAAATACTAAAAATATTACTTAATTTTATTTTGACAATTTTGTAGAATAATTGAATAACATCTGAATCCCTTTAAAATATTTAAATTTATGACTTAAGTACAAGCATCAATATTTACTTATTTAATTGCCATAATAAAAAAAAAAACAATAGATTTTGTCATAATAGAATTCACTCAATTAACTGCCTGAAATGTACATATAATTCATGAAAATATTCAATAATAGCCCCGTTAATTACAATAAGTATTACGTTAAAAAACACTAACACCAATAACAACATGCCACTTGAGGCCTTTGCCAAATATTGCTGGGTCATCTTACCCCAAGAGTCTAATTGTATCTTTTTACTTAAAAATAAAAGCTATAACATTTACTCTACAAAACCAAACCAATTTGTGTCCACAAATCCCTCATTAACAAATAGACACAAAAACTTTGATATTCAACATAATACAATGTCATATATCACTATTTTCGACTGTTAAAAACTGTTTTGACTGACTAGTAAGAGTAAGATGGATAATTTGTATGGACAAGCACCCAATCCTCGTCACCAATGCTGCCCCACCCCACTGCCCCTTTTTTTGGTTTGGTCCACTGCCCCTCAAAATGTCTGTGCACGGCCCTGTAATATTGTATATTATATAACAGAAATGAGCAGGTTATATATCAGAGAGCGAGTTTCTATGGCTACTTGCATACCTTGAAAGTTACCTCCGTTTTTGGAACCGAAAGTTGAGGCTATCCGCTTACTTACTCTTAAACATACCCAGGTATGTCACATAACCTGCTTTCTGGAATACCCCCCAGGTTTTTTTTTGTTAGTTTTTTTACTAATCAATGAACTTTTGTTGTTACACTGTTGATCCAGTGAGCTGGTTTGAGGCTAAAACATTCTAGCAAAGAACTATAAGTGTCTATTTTAGATATATTTATCAGTATATAATCTTCATAATGATCTCACGAATTGTTTCCTTTGTGTCAGCAGCAGTCCAACAGGCTCACCAACAGACATGAGAATGGCAGAACTTCCTCCAGCACCCCAGTTTGTTTTTAAAAGTCTGCCAGTGCGGAACAATCAGCCAAACAGCGCCCCCTCCACCCCAGAGCTGCCACTGCGCCGACAGTTCTCACAGTCTTTCCGGTATGTGATATACAAATTACAGTCAGCACTGGCATTTCAGCATTGTCTGAATGTTGTTCGTCTTTAATGACAGCTATAAACCCTCATAATAATCAGTTGTACAACTAACTGGACAAGGCACTGACAAATAAATATTTTTAATTAATATGTTTTAGTTAATTAATGATCAACATTTCTATTCTATCTGCCATCTTGGACTTTTTCATCATAGCAATTTCTTTTACCTTACTGATCTGATATTATCTCTTGTCAAATAGACTTCCCAGAAGCAAACCAGAATTGACCAAGGCCAGCTCAGACCTGGGACGGGGCCGGACTAGGTTGCCGCGTCGTCGAGTGACCGACTTTGCGTTAGCCTACTCAGTTCAACGTTTATATCAGTGCAGCTCTGAAGACAGCAGCTCCGAGCTTTCCATTTCCTCGTATAGCAGTTCCTCCAGCCGAGAGACAACCACTGAGGCACCTAAACCCTGTCCGCCTCCATACGGCTACCATCGCACTGCTCCAAATAATGCACCAGGCCAGCTCAACACCAACAACCCTCTCAAAAACAACAACAACAACAACAACCCACCTCACCTCATGCCCGGCCCCAGTCAGGTGAAGATTAACAACAGGACACTACTTCAGGCAGACATGGGGAGGCTGCAACTCGGACCGAATTCACAATCTGGTACCATGCATACTAATAAACCCCAACAAGTGGAGGTTACTTCACCCAAACGGATGCTCAAGCCTCCCCCGCCGTACACAAAGGTGGTCCGCACGACTTCGCTAAGAGAATACCCCAATCATCCCAGCCGAGTACTTCCTCGAGAAATGGTATCAGGAGAGCTTAAAACCTGGCACCAGAAAAACAATTTAGCCGTGTCCAAACACCGCTCACTTGAACGGCAAGGATCGATTCGAATTAAGCGCCCAGAGCCGCCACCCTACCACCAGATTCCCTCTCAAAAACAGGTAAAAGACGTGAACAATATGTGCGTTTATCAGTACCAATTACATAAACTGAGCATCATGAATACAATCTGCTCTTGGTAGTTAAATAATGAGCATTCTTGTTTCTTTCCAGGTTTCTCAGAAAGTGATTCTGCAAAGGGCTTCCGATGGAACGCCTCTGCAGTGGTATGAAGAAGAAGACTCTGAGATTGTGAGTCAGGTGTAACCAGGTAGAATAAACCTGGAGGAAATTACACAGAGAATAAGTGAACCCATTGTACACATTCTTTAGTTTTATTTATTGAGCCAATGGACTCATTGATGTAGCCTGATAGTGAAAATTATGTTAATTCTCACCAAGACTTTTTGACCAAGTTGGAGCTGAGCCAGTGAAGTATACGCCTCAATTCCATATATGCCTGCAATTGTGATTACATTTCAAGTCTAAGACTTCCTTGTAAGGTATCATGCCAGATATTTATGATGAATGTATAATATAATGGTAATTTTATTGATGTCAGGAAAGAGTGGCTCACTTTTGCAAATGACTGATGAATGCCCTCATGGAAATGACATCATTTAGTATATATTTGTGTCTGGTACACGATTCTTAATAATTAAAGTATTACGTAATGTCGTATTACGTAATTAGTTTCCCCAATATTTTTTATTTAATTTAACACATTATGAATTAATATATTATTTTTCCATATTCTTTTTTATTTGTGAATTAATATTGCCCCTTTGCTAACACTTTTTTTTTAATTAGTGAAATGTTTCGAGAAGTATTGCTCTGCTACTGTAATATGCATTGTAATAATAATCCATCTGTGAGTCTTAATAATACCGAATGCAAATATTTTCCTTCATGTTTGTATACTAATTTTAAAATATATTTTATATTATTTATAATAAACTTTAATAAACAATCTCACAGATCCTCACAAGTGTCCTTGTGCATTTTTGTGTTTGTCACAATTTCAAATATTTCACATTTACACCGAATAAAACAGAAAAGTTGTATAATATACATATTGACATATTGAAGTGCTAGTGCAATTTTCAAACTAAACATGAAACAATTTTCCCTAAAACAAAGTTAAAACAACTACCAAAAAGTAATCTAAAGATATCAACAGAAATATCCAATTTCTATGGATATTTATTATAATTTTTCACATCCATAAGACAGGTGTTTGCAGCAGCCACACTAATATGGCTAATATTATGACTGAGCAAAGAACAGTGAGGTAGATGACCAAGAGTATCCAGCGGCAGTGACACATCCATTGCATCAGGGGGCGCTGTCTGCAGGTGGAGTCACAAACAATACAAGTGAGTTCAGAAAAATGAATGCATTAATATTTTAATAAATAAAAGAATAAGTGAAAAAGCAGTGTGAATGAGTGTTAAAGGTAGGGTAGGCAATTTCCGACAGGCTAGCAATAGAAAGCTAGCTTTGAAAGCATAAGATCCCACCCACCCTTCAGAGCACACTCCAAAGCCACGCACACAGCAGCGTCTGCAAAGCTTCACAAAAAATGCGAGGCTAGTGCTGCCAAGTACACGGATTTCCCGCAGAATTGGGCTAATTTTAAGTTGTTGCCGCGGTTAAAAAAATAAGATAAAAAAATAAAATTTCGGCACTCCAACACCCCGCGGAAGCAAAAATTCAGTGGAGAATTCGGGCGGCTGACGGAGAAAATCGTATTGGGCTATTTTTGGGCTACTTTTGTTGCTCAGAAAACCGTGCGAGAGGCGGTGTTAAAGAACATAACATTACAATAAAAATGTACTTAAACAACTTACAGAGCTCTAGTTGTACCACTTGACTGCAGCAGATTCATTTTGGTTTTGATAGTGATGACATTGAGGATGTGGACAGCTCCGGGTAGAACGTCATGGTTTGCCATCTCTTAATCTCTTAAGGTTACAACATGGCGTGAATGCATCATAAGCTCCTTGATGTGGTCACAGCACAAACTGTGATGCACCGTGTATTCTGATTGGGCGTATGCGAGTGCCTGGTGGCCGGGCCTCTCCCCATGGGGCCCGGTCAGGTTCAGCCCGAATGAGCGACGTGAGGCCGCCCTCCCATGGGCTCACCACCTGCAGGAGGGATCGTAAGGGGCCGGTGCATACTGGATAGGGCGACAGTCGAGGGTGAGGCCCCCGACGACCCGATCTTTGGACACGGAAACTGGCTTTAGGGACGTGGAATGTCACCTCGCTGGCGGGGAAGGAGCCTGAGCTTGTGCGGGAGGTCGAGAGGTACCGACAGCGATTTCGTCGCTGCTTTTTGCGGATGATGTTGTCGTGTTGGCCTCCTCAGACCAGGACCTTCAGCATGCACTGGGACGGTTTGCAGCCGAGTGTGAAGCGGCTGGGAGGAGAATCAGCACCTCCAAGTCCGAGGCCATGGTTTTCAGTGGGAAAAGGGTGGCTTTCCCACTTCAGGTTAGTAGAGAGTTCCTGCCTCAAGTGAGAAGTTCAGGTATCTTGGGGTCTTGTTCACGAGTGAGGGAAGGATGGAACGGGAGATTGACAGACAGAGCGGTGCAGCTTCTGCAGTAATGCAGTCAATGTACCGGTCTGTCGTGGTGAAGAAGGAGCTGAGCTGTAAGGCAAAGCTCTCGATTTACCGGTCAATCTACGTTCCTACTCTCACCTATGGTCATGAGCTGTGGGTCATAACCGAAAGGACAAGGCCTTCCCAGGGAGGTGTTCCAGGCACGTCCCACCAGGAGGAGGCCCCGGGGAAGACTTAGGACACACTGGAGGGATTATGTCTCCCGGTTGGCCTGGGAATGCCTCGGGTTCCCCCGGAAGAGCTGGAGGAAGTGGCTAGGGAGAGGGACCCGGCCCCGGATAAGCGGAAGATGATGGATGGATGGATGGAATGATTGGGCAAACATTTTGGACCCACTTTATATTAGGTGGCCATAACTACTATGTACTAACATTTTAATTAATAATTTGATGCAATGCACTTATTGTGTACATACATACAACCTGCATGTAATTATATCTGTAATTAATTTCTGTAGTTACATTTGTAATTACACAGTTGACACTTCCCTTACACCTAACCCTACCCTTAAACTTACCCATCCCACCACACCTGTCCATAACTCTACCCGTATCCCACCTCAATATCAGCAAAGGTGTTTTGCATTACATTTTGAACACAGTAAGTACAGTGTACTTATTTTTTGATGTAAGTACATAGTAGTTAAGGCCACCTAAGTGGGGCCAACATTTTTTGTCCTGTGACTTCCACAGAATATATAAGTACATGTTTTTAGATCACTTCTATTATTAATTGCTATCAGGATGTGAAGAGAGTTTCAACAAGTAGGAACAAAGTGTTTATAAAACAAATTGCCTACCCTTCCTTTAAGTGAAACTTACAAGCTGACACATCCATCACAGTCTCTGAGGTATCTCTCAGATCTCTTGAGCCAGGGATGACTGTGCTCCAGCGCCGACTTCCTCTTCAGCCTTTGATGAGGTAACCCTTGCAGTGAACTTGTGTTTCTGTTATTTTAATAATTATTAAATAGTTAATAAACCACTATTTGACTTTTGCAAGCATAAAATCAACAGTCCAAGGTGGGCCGTACATAATTTTAAACTTTTCGTTTTGGCCATACATTTACACGACAATGCTGTTTTTGGGGCCTGAAAACGCAAACTTTTGAAAACGGTTTCAAAATGCACGTTTTCAGAAAAACCAAAACGGTGGCATCATGCGCATGCGTATTATGTGTTTAGTCTATAGGCACAAAGTTTTTCTTTACAGTGACAGGCCAACTACTGGCCTGGCATGCATAATACAGCATTTTGTTATCGTTTTCGCGGATCCGTGTGAACACGGATCATTTTGACAACGTTGTCGTCTGTACACACGAAAAATGTACAGAAAATTCGCTTTTAGTACATCGCTGTCGTGTAAACGTGGCCAAAATCTTAACACTAAATGCATGTGGTTTCTTTATGACTGTGATGCTACATTAATTGAATTACTTCATGAAAGGTCCTCTCTAGGATTTTTAAAAGCATTGTGCCCATGTTTAAAGTAACCTACTTTTTTACATAGACGGGGTCCAGCTCAAGTCTCAGAGTCCGGCTGGGAAGAATTTGGGCTGATGTCTCCTCAGGATTATTAACCATGGCAGTTTGTGAGGGACTGTCCTCTCGAGGTACTACTTGCCTTAAGAAACGTGACACTTTAGATATGGTATCAGACCATAGAAACCATTTTTACTTGCAAAATGTTATGTATTTTTGAGTAAAAGATGTAAGAAGATAAAAACTTGAGGATAGGACTTCAACTCAGAAATGTGTATAAAGAAAGTCAATAGGTTAAAATTTAATTTCATTGTGACAAAATGGCAAAAATTCACCGAATCTACTTAAAATAAATAAATGTGATTGAATTTATTGAGACATGTTCATTAATGTATGTTTAATCTTTTAAGACAAACCAAGTCTCCACCCCTACGTTTTTTCTTTTTCAATAATCTAATTCACAATAGAGTGCTGTAGTGTTGATTTTGGAAGGACAACACGGAAGTTAGTATCACCTTGGTTCCCTTGACAAAAACCCAATAGGATTTTTCCATTGGCTTTTGGATTATTTTACAGAATAAGCTGTGACCAACAAAAGTTTTTCACGTTTTGTTCAAATTTTACGAACATTGAAGCCTAAATACAATCGCCTAAAAACTACACCACGATCGCATGACTTCAATGAGCTTCTGACAACTCTTTCAGTCATTTTCCTTGGAAGTCTGAGTTAAGGCCTGTTCACACCGGGACGATTTTCGCGCGCGTTTATCGCCGACGTTTAACGCCTCGTGACTAAACAATGGGCGCCAATGTGAGTGTGCACACCGACGCGTAAAACGCCAGGCGTAAAAGCGTCATTTAAAAAAAAACGCCTCGGGTTCGTTTTTTTATTTTGACGCGGCGCGTAAAAAACTGTCCGACCAATGAGATCCGCGCTTTTGTTCACGTGCCTGGAGCTGCTGAAGTGACAGTAAAACACGACTTGGTGGCGCTCAAGCACAAAATCGGTCTTGCCGAGCACACACTGATACGACGAAGAAGTAGTAAGTAGACAAAGAAGAAGATAGGCTGCTAATGCTGCTTGCCAGTTAGCAAAAAGTGTGTGAATGGTTTTGCCATAGACATAATATATCTGTGGTTTTGGCAAGCACGTAAATACTGTCACTCCTCTTCTTCTGTGTGACAAGCGAGTGTCAGAAGCGTAAAGTGCCGCAGCACCACCTTGTGTACCGGGAGCGCATCTACTGAATGTACACGTTCACTCGGCGCAACGCCAGTGGAAATCGCTTGGGTGTGAACACTCAAGACGCGCCGAAAAACGTCACGAAAAACGCTGGCGATAAGCGCGTGCGATATTCGTCCCGGTGTGTACAGGCCTTTAGAGTGCAATTAGAAACACAACAAGGCTGTGAAAGCAGACTAGTGAGAAGATGAGTTTTCAGCGTAATGACGTTTATGCCGGTTTCACAAGCAAGGCTTAATCCTAGTCCTGACTAAATTGCATTATTGAGCTGTTTTAACTGAAAGCAATTTGCACTGGCATATCTTAAAATATGTCAGTGCCTTTGTTTTGTCCTATTAAGCAAAATTCACTTTTACATGGTGTTTGAACATAAATGTGTGTCGGCAGTGTGTGAAACACAACCACTCTATAATGGTAAAAATCCACTCCTCTTTTTTTAATCCCCATAAATCATAAACCATTTGCAGATTCTAGCAATGTGACATCACAAATGCCTAGGTCCCGCCCACGACTGCTGACGTACAGTTTAAGTAAATCATTACGTCCATACCAGAACTTCCGCCTAAACGATAACTAGCATATAGCATTAAATACATCAGCAGTCACAACTGTTTTAGCATTGTAAAAATATTTTAATTATTGTAATGTGTCCCTGTATGATTTTACAATGATAGCTTCTTCACTTTGAATCACAAACTGAACTGGGTAGCTCTTAAATATGTTGTTTGTACAGTAACGTTTGAGTTTGACAGTAGAGTACTGATTTAAAAGTCGATTTATTTAGCCATTTAGTTATGTAAAATACTTGGATTATACTATTGTTACTGTACTAGCATCTTGCGTCAGATCTAAACAACAACGGGGATATTATCGTTAATGTTGTCTCTCTAAGAAACTTTCAATTTAATCAGAAATTGTTTAGACAGTCAAGACGTGGATAAAATCACTGCTTGCAGGAATATGGTTGGAATTGTCCCTTTCTTCAGTGTCAGGCACTGAGCAAAGCCTGCTTGATATTGTCCTGGGTTTGAAAAACTGTCCGTGGTGAAATGGGCTGAGCAAACTAACAACTTTGAAATAAATTGTTGCGGTATCCGATTATAAATAAACATCAACCATGCCTGTTGACAAGTTTTATTTGTGGGAAGAGTATGAAACGTCTTCACATCCCCTGCACAGCCTGGAACATAACCTTTGTTTCCATGATCTGCCATGTTCGCTATCCTCGCGTGACGCTTGTTTACCTGCAGAGATGATTCGGCTGCGCAGTTTCGCCTGACAGCGAACATGTGCTGGCATGTGCAATTGTTGGGGGCGTACATATTAATGATCCCGACGATTGCATCACTCTCGGTGTTACGTGAGATTTGCCTATTTTTCCGTGGTGTTTTTCACAAACGGGATTTACATATGAAGGAGGCAATGGTGTTTGAGACTCACTGCATGTGATTAAAGGTCCTGTTCTTCGTGTTTTTTTGAAGCTTTGATTGTGTTTACAGTGTGCAATATAACGTGTTCATGTTTCGCGTGTAAAAAAACACAGTATTTTTCACACAATTTACTTATCTGTATACCGCTGTTTTCACTGTCCTAAAAACGGGCTGATGACTTCCTTGTTCTATGAAGTCCCTCATTCAGAAAACGTAACGAGTTCTGATTGTGCCAACGGTTCCTGTGTTGTGATTCGACAGCAGCTTAGCGCAAGTTGTACGGAAAGGTCACGCCTCTTAACGGGAGATGTATGCGATCAATGATCTCTACAGCGTCCCTGGGAAAGCCAAACAAAGGTGATTTGACTCCGGGATAAAAATAACAGCGTCTCGACGACATGCCGACAAACACACTCAAACTACAGTTCCTTTTCTCCACGCGACACATCCTCTTCTCCACGTGGGACAGCGACAAGACCACGCCCCCTTTTTCACGTATTCTTGTGGGCGGAGGTTAGTCTGTTCTACTGTTCTACTGACTGACGTAATTAATGAAGGAAGTACCAGGATGTAGTCCAAGCCAGCCGTTCGCTGTAGGCTTTGAAAGGGAACTTCTGTTAAATAAAATATCTCGCTTGGCATTGAACTTTGAGCTTTATAATTTTACAGGTATTATTTATGCTCTAACAGCAACATTACACACTAACTAAAGTTTGAACAATGGGATCACGAAGGACGGGACCTTTAACATGTACTGAACTCTTGTTATTTAACTATGGCAAGGTTAATTCATTTTTTCATTCTAGGGCACCTTTAAAGATGATGCAAGAAAACAGCATGTTTTTCCTTTCACTCAAAAATGGGCATTTCCAACATATAATATACATATAATAAATGATCTGGAATTTTGAGCTGAAACTTTGCAGACATACGTATACGCACACCAGTAATGTTATTTCTAAGGCATGTGCTAATGGATCTAAGGCCTAATCCTGGCTTAATCTAAGCCATGTCTGTGAAACCAGCATTTAACCAAAAACCCATTGACTGAGGCTATGGAATCTGAAGTGCTAAAATGCTAACTCAATTACGCTAAAGACTTTAAATGTAAACTCTATCCAAATTACCCTCTGTCCAATGGAAGGCAGTCTTCTGTGTGGTCTGGTTTCTTTGTGTTTGATTCTCTGTCACTGATCTCATTGGTCACTGAAGATAATATAGCTTCTGACTCCTTTACTTTTTGTCTCTTCAAATATAAGAGAAACAAAATATAGTCAAACAAAATTTAGACTGATAACATCAGATGTTTATTGCGGTTCAAATGTAATTGAGTGAATGAAACTGCACCAACCTTGGTTTGCTTTGCGATGACATTTGTACTGATTCTACGCCGCAACAGTGGCTGAGATTGAGACAGAAGAGAAAGAGACAGGGATTATCGATCAGATCAGATGACATTGTGAACAAATCTTTTAATTCACATCTGATTCTGAACTACAAATTATTTATATATCTACATAAATTCAGAAAACAAAGGATAATACTGAACAAGTAAGCAATCAATACCTTCTGTGAGTTTTTTTCCAGCTTTTCAATGGCGTCAATTTCCTCTGCAGTAACACACATTAATAAAAAATGTAAATGCTAGTGGAAGGATCACAACTTTGACATCATGAGTGAACCAAATGGGTGTTCTCCTACCCCTCTGTTCACAGAAATGTCGCTCTCTGCTGCTTTTCTCCATCTGTTTCTTCATTTCCTGCAATTCAGCGCTGTTCCTCTCGTGGCGGCGCGTCAGGTTCTCCACATGAGCCACCATCAGATCTACTGCATGGCTCACTTTAGCCTCCTACTCATAGAGACAGAATGGGATTTAACATATTAAAGGTCCCGTTCTTCGTGTTTTTTTTAAGCTTTGATTGTGTTTACAGTGTGCAATATAACATGTGTTCATGTTTCGCGTGTAAAAAAAACAGTATTTTTTACAATTTACTTATCTGTATACCGCTGTTTTCACTGTCGCTGTTTTCACTAAAAACGGCTGATGAGTTCCTTTATTCTATGAAGTCCCTCCTTCAGAAATATGTAAGAGTTCTGATTGTGCCAGCGGTTCCCGTGTTGTGATTTGACCGCAGCTTAGCGAACGTGGAAAGGTCACGCCTCTTAACGGGAGATATATATGCGCTTAATGATCTCTACAGCGTCCCTGGGAAAGCCAAACAAAGGTGATTTGACTCCGGGATGAAAATAACAGCGTCTCGACGACATGGCGACAAACACACTCAAACTACAGTTCCTTTTCTCCACACAACACGTCCTCTTCTCCACGTGGGACAGCAATAAGACCACGCCCCCTTTTTTCGCGTATTCTTGTGGGCGGAGGTTAGTCTGTTCTACTGTTCTACTGAAGTCATTTATGAAGGAAGTACCAGGATGTAGTCCAAGCCAGCCGTTCGCTGTAGGCTTTGAAAGGGAACTTCTGTTAAATAAAATATCTCGCTTGGCATTGAACTTTGAGCTTTATAATTTTACAGGTATTATTTATGCTCTAACAGCAACATTACACACTAACTAAAGTTTGAACAATGGGATCACGAAGAACGGGACCTTTAAAAGACCATTTATTAACTTCTAACTTAGTAGGACCCATTGTAATGTTCTCTGGCTTTGCTACCAGAAAGTAAAATCAAGTATGGACCGATACCTGATGCACTGCCCCAAGAACCTCTGCTGTGTTGGAGATTCGTCCGATGGTGCCCCCGATAATGTTAAGACACAGCTCAAGACGCTGGAGGAGCCCGGCCCGTTTGATATCTAAACACATTCCCTTGAGAGTCTAGTGACAAAAAGACACTCCAAGAATTGGCATAGGCTGAATTAAAAAGACAAAACAAACAAATCGATTTAAAAAAGCTTTTCTCAGACTGTAGTCATACCTCAATCACTTCCATGCCTCTTTCTACTTCCAGTTTGAGGTTGTCTTCAGCATTGTCCCGAGCATGTTCTTCCGTCTCCAGCCTTTGACACAGTGTGAACTGGTCACAGCGAAAGGACAGACACAGCTGAGAGAAAGCAGCCTGTGATCGCAGCAAAAATATAAACGTAAGAAAAAAATATATTCAGAAATATTCTGTTTATTCAATATACTTAGAAATATATTTAAATAGGGTTTCCCAACTGGGGTTCATGAGGGGAATACTTAAAAAAATTAAAATAAAACAAAAATAGATTGAACATTTTATTTGTTTACCTGCATGTCCTGTGACAGAGAACCACAAACTTGAATGGTTGTTAAATTTAAATATTAAATAAAAATCTCAGGGGGTACTTCTATTAAGTATTTTATGTCGAAGGTGTTCAGCTGAGAAAAAAAGTTTAAGAATCCCTGTTTCAAAAGGTGAACAAAATTTCTCAACTTTCATTTGAATATGATCAACCATAAAAATGCGTTTATTTAGATAAGAGAATCTACATGGAAAAAAATAATTTATGCCACAGTTAAAAGAAAACATCAAATCACATCATGTTGAAGGTAAGAATATTGTACACACACACACACACACAAGATCAAAATTAGAGAACAATTTAGAAACACTTGATTTTATTCAGAAATATTGTTAATCTCCATTGCTTGAAATTTGAAGGAAGATGAGCTGTGTGTATACCATTGTTCTGTTAGCATGTTTTACAAAATACTACTTTGACAAAAAACTTTATTTTGTGTAAAACAGTGATCAAAATTAGAGAACAATACCCATTGCAGCACAAAAAAACCTTTATAAATAAAATGACGCTCGTAGCAATCAAAAATTAGTAGGAAGTGTAGAGGCCCTTGCTTTGAATCACCTCAGCACATCACTAGATTCTCACACTGCTCTAGTGTGATCTTGGTCCACTCTTCTTCCAGTCTCTTCCACAGTTCGGTAACTGTAGTGGGTTTCTTAGCCATAACTTTTTCACCAAGGATTTTCCATAAATTTTCAATCGGGTTTAGATCAGGACTCTGGGCTGGCATTATTTCAATGTTCTCAGCTTCAAGGTACTGCTTTACCTGTTTTGCAGTGTGACATACATGTACAGTGAGGAAAATAAGTATTTGAACACCCTGCTATTTTGCAAGTTCTCCCACTTAGAAATCATGGAGGGGTCTGAAATTGTCATCGTAGGTGCATGTCCACTGTGAGAGACATAATCTAAAAAAAAAAAAAAAATCCAGAAATCACAATGTATGATTTTTTAACTATTTCTTTGTATGATACAGCTGCAAATAAGTATTTGAACACCTGAGAAAATCAATGTTAATATTTGGTACAGTAGCCTTTGTTTAAAATTACAGAGGTCAAACGTTTCCTGTAGTTTTTCACCAGGTTTGCACACACTGCAGGAGGGATTTTGGCCCACTCCTCCACACAGATCTTCTCTAGATCAGTCAAGTTTCTGGCCTGTCGCTGAGAAACACAGAGTTTGAGCTCCCTCCAAAGATTTTATATTGATATTGGGTTTAGGTCTGGAGAATGGCTAGGCCACGCCAGAACCTTGCTATGCTTCTTACAGAGCCACTCATTGGTTATCCTGGCTGTGTGCTTCGGGTCATTGTCATGTTGGAAGACCCAGCCTCGACCCATCTTCAATGCTCTAACTGAGGGAAGGAGGTTGTTCCCCAAAATCTCGCAATACATGGCCCCGGTCATCCTCTCCTTAATACAGTGCAGTCGCCCTGTCCCATGTGCAGAAAAACACCCCCAAAGCATGATGCTACCACCCCCATGCTTCACAGTAGGGATGGTGTTCTTGGGATGGTACTCATCATTCTTCTTCCTCCAAACACGTTTAGTGGAATTATGACCAAAAAGTTCTATTTTGGTCTCATCTGACCACATGACATTCTCCCATGACTCCTCTGGATCATCCAAATGGTCATTGGCAAACTTAAGAAGGGCCTTGACATGTGCTGGTTTAAGCACGGGAACCTTCCGTGCCATGCATGATTTCAAACCATGACGTCTTAGTGTATTACCAACAGTAACCTTGGAAACGGTGGTCCCAGCTCTTTTCAGGTCATTGACCAGCTCCTCCCGTGTAGTTCTGGGCTGATTTCTCACCTTTCTTAGGATCATTGAGACCCCACAAGGTGAGATCTTGCATGGAGCCCCAGTCCGAGGGAGATTGGCAGTCATGTTTAGCTTCTTCCATTTTCTAATGATTGCTCCAACAGTGGACCTTTTTTTCACCAAGCTGCTTGGCAATTTCCCCGTAGCCCTTTCCAGCCTTGTGGAGGTATACAATTTTGTCTCTAGTGTCTTTGGACAGCTCTTTGGTCTTGGCCATGTTAGTAGTTGGATTCTTACTGATTGTATGGGGTGGACAGGTGTCTTTATGCAGCTAACGACCTCAAACAGGTGCATTTAATTTAGGATAATAAATGGAGTGGAGGTGGACATTTTAAAGGCAGACTAACAGGTCTTTGAGGGTCAGAATTCTAGCTGATAGACAGGTGTTCAAATACTTATTTGCAGCTGTATCATACAAATAAATAGTTAAAAAATCATATATTGTGATTTCTGGATTTTTTTTAGATTATGTCTCACAATGGACATGCACCTACGATGACAATTTCAGACCCCTCCATGATGTCCAAGTGGGAGAACTTGCAAAATAGCAGGGTGTTCAAATGCTTATTTTCCTCACTGTATGTTGTTCTCTAATTTTGACATCTATCTATCTATCTATCTATCTATCTATCTATCTATCTACCTATCTACCTATCTACCTATCTATCTATCTATCTATCTATCTATCTATCTATCTATCTATCTATCTATCTATCTATCCAATTAAATAAAAAAGGACTGACTTCCAGTTCCTCTTCTGTCATGTCAACACTATGATGGGAGGAAAGTAAGACATTATAGGAATGTATGTCCACAAAGCAAGAATCATATTTGGATATTCAAAGAAATGGCTAGCTAAATGAAAATAGCTTTTGTTTCCGAGTAAATCACCTGTTAGGGCCCAGCCTCTCAATAACAGACGGCTCTTCTAATGAAATGTGGTACTCGTGTCTAGACCCTTCAGAAGAGAAAGAAAGTCACTCAAATAATTGATTAATAAGTAGGATGTATTATGAGTAAATGGTTTTGTTGAAGCGTTACCTTCCTCAAAGTCATTTTCACTGTTGTCTGTTTGGTTGTTGGTCAGAACTTGCTGGTATTCCCCGGCCTGACCATTACCGTTTAAACAAAATAAATTATAATAGAAGTATATTAAATAATACTATATATATATCGGTAGTAATGAATGGATTAGATGACCATTTTACCTCACAAACTGAGTTATGAAAATCTAATTATATAATCAACTAATCATCTGCATATTGATTCCAAGTCACAAAATATAATTAAGAACTGCGATTTTAGTCTGATACTATTATATGCAGAATGTAGCAGCTCAACTAAAGTACATTCTTTCTCCAGCACCATGGGGAAGCAAAAACTGTAACAACTAAGGTTTCTACATATTAAGAGCTATTAATTTTGCCTACATATTCATTCTTATCCTCTATGAACAGAAAAACCCTTCTAACATTACAGAAATTCCTTCAGACTACAATAAATGCATTGGACAACAGATTTACTGCTTTGCTCAAGGTAGGTTAACAAACACAAATCAAAGTATGGTAAATGAAGACAAAACGCTTGCTTACCATGACATTTACTGATTTCTTGCTCTCCACCTCTCTTCTTGCTCCTAACAGGTACTACATAATCTCATTAAGAGATAGATGAGGCTAATAAGGCTGTTTTAGACATGTCATGGCTGCCACATACACTAGCATGACAAAGTCATTACTGACAGAAAATCACTACAAAACACAAATGCAAAAATGTACTTCATGGTGTGCTTACAAGACACAATGTCTTATGAATGTTGTATGAAACATTTTACAATCAAGCTTTTTCCATTAAAGGGTAACTTCAGTGATTTAGCATAGCTTTGTATCAGTAGAAACCCGGTAGTATTCGAATTATGGTACTTTTCTTCCTCATATCCCCCTGAGACGAGATAATTATGCATTTTATTTTATTTTATTTTATTTTTTTTATTTTTATTTTTATTTTATTTTTTTTTATTCAAAAAAGAATTTAACAACAATAACAAAAAATTATAATCATTAGACAGGTTGTAAAAATTAACAAAACAAAACACAAAACAGATATTGAGCCAGGGGTGACATACAATTTAAAATAAATTAAGATCAAGAGAGCTAGACAGAGAAAAGAAAGAAAGAAAAAAAAGAAGCCTTTTTTTTTTTTCATTTATAAGAAGGCATAAATATTATATTTTGTACATAGCATAGAGGACTTCAAAGCTTTTACATTGCTGGAAGAAGAGATGGTATTATGCATTTTATTTCTGGGGAAAAAAAATCCTCCGATGACGCGAATATCGTCATTTTGGTCATCGGGGGATTTTTGGCCAGAGGCGAGAAGGGGCTCGCTGCAGCCTGCGGTGGACGTCCAACCCGGCCCACATCCAAGTGTGACGGCAGAGTCGTCTAATCCACCTGCAGCCGATTTTTAAGATTTTATTGGTCATATCAATCACAGTAGAGACTGCCTCTACACCAAACACTGATCCCTAAACCTACCCGTCACTGTAACCCAGGGGTGTCCAAAGTCATGCCCGCGGGCCAAATGCGGCCCGGAGATGAATTTCAAACGGCCCGCTGCGTCTATTAAAATATATTATATGTGGTCCGCCACGGATAATCTACAAATACTGCAGTTTCACTCTGTCAACGCAAGGTGGCAGTACTAGATTTTAGGCCAGGGAAACAGCGCCCAAGGCGAGGCGGAACGAAACAGCTCGGGAGCGGTATGGAGCAAAGGGAGTGTTTCAACTTTTCAATGAATCCCTATTAAAGTTTAGCTTCCATATGCATCTGATAGAGCCAGACTGGACACGCGCCGAGAACGACAGCCGCTTAACATTACCTCAAGCTCAGATCTGACTCCTGCTGCGTTTGTGTCGTGACTTTCGTTCGGCTCACTCACACTTTATTGAAAAGACACGTTCAGTTTTTAATTGTATGGTCTATTCTAACTTAACGAAATTATTTTATTACTATGAATATCAAAACGACGTTGGGGGCAGTGGGCAAGTGACAACCAGTGGCTGAGGCTTTGGGAGTGAGTGGCAGCGAAGCAAGTGCATTCTGGGAGTTGTTCTTTCATCCACACAAGACAAAAATACATCGTCTTTTCTCAGTATAGAAGGCACCAAATTAAAAAATAACTTCACATTTCTACTACATAAATGACCCAGTTTAAATACAAATTCATCTTCCCAACGCAGAAGTTCCCCTTTAACTACATACAGCGTATCACACAAAAGCTAAAAACCTTTTAATTTGGACAAGATGCGTCGATGGCACGTTTTGCAAATGAGAGCACAGAAGATATAACGGGTAAAATGTGCAAATTTTGCTTCATTTGAAAAATCATGACACATAAAGACAGAAACAGACAAGATTTGGACCAACTCCACATTTATTTGTAGAAAATTATGGAACAAAGTCTCTAATAGAGGCGCTGTGGCTTTCCCATAGTGCTCTTGATGTAGAGCGCTCTGACGTTCTGCCAGTTCTTCTTCAGCAGAGACACCAGGAAGTTCACAGCCAGGTGGATGTTGTAGACCAGCTCTTCCTCAGTCATCCTGACATGACCAACACCCACAGCCAGACACAGAACCTGAACATAACAGAGACGACATCAGAAACTTCTCAAATGATCTCAAGTACAATTTTCCCAGTTGGACAAATACAGTTCTTAATTAACTCTCTCAAATCAGCAGGTACAACGCATCTTGCAGTTAAAAGGCTCAAGACTTGAAATGTGCACTACCTTTCAGAAATTTGGGGTCAGTAAGATAGTAAAATAAAAATAAAATAAAAGTCTTCTGGTCATCAAGGCTGCATTTACTTGATCAAAGATACAAATACAGTAATATTGTAGAATTATAACTACTCCATTTTAATATAAAATGCATTCCTGTGATGGCAAAACCATCATTACGCCAGTCTTCAGTGTCACATGATCATTCAGAAATCATTCTAATATGCTGATGCTGAAAGTAATTTAGGGACGCACGATACGTCGGCCGATAAATTATTTTTGATGTTATCGTTAGCGGTCCAATAAGAAGATTTGACTGATACATTCAAGCCAATAGATAATGTATTATTTCCTTCGGCTGAGACAGACACGCTGTCCACCATGACGCATTCTGATCAAGTTCGCTTGTGCATTCGCGTCATTAAGCATATGTAATATTACGTTTTTGTAGTATAAACATCTGATTAATGTCATATAGGATGCGTTTCGTTAAGTCAATAACCCGCAGTGCTTCATTGTACCGGTGATCATCTTCAGTTTCAGCGCGCACTCTCAAACAGGGGAAGAGCATCCACAGGAGTCATAAGCCTTCACCTATGCGTGATTGTGCAAATATAAGTTGTAATATTATATTTATTTTGTATAAATATCTGATTGTTCTCATACATGATGCGTTTAGTTGTTAATTAACCTTCTAAGCGCTTCAGTTTACAGTTGTTCGTTCATTCTCTCCAGCTTCAGCGCGCTCTCAAACAGCAACATTATTCCTAATAGACTAGACTAATATTAAAGATGTTTACTATTACTGTAATTAAACATTTCAAAAACACAAGCATTATTTTTTTTATAACTAGCACTTATTGTTCTCGTATCTTTCCATCAACAATACAGTTTGATTAAAACGATTTCCTTATTGTCTGTGCGGAGGTTATTTCATGCACTTGCATTCTGATTCTTTATTATGCAGCCTAAGTAATGCTGTTCAATATCTCATTATTTAGGTATATTATTTTTATTTTTTAGGCAATATAATTTTTGGTAACATTTTACAAATAAGGTCTCATTTGTTAATGCATTAACCAACACAAACAAACAGAGCAATAACCTTTGTTAATGTTAGTAATAAAATGTTTGTGTTTATTAACAGTCCATTCACAGTGCATACCTAATGTTAAAAGACACAACTTTGGGTCTGAATATGTTGAGATTAACATGAACTAAGATGAATAAATTCAGTTGAAGTATTGTTCAATCATTGTTGGTTAACTAATACTAACAAAAATGAAACCTTATTATAAAGTGTTAACATTTTTTTTTTATAAAGTAAGTTGGCCATAGGAGTGTAAAATTAATTTGAAAAGGTAAGGAATCTTACACTGGGTCAAATAGGCTACTGTAGTGTATAGGTTTGATTTATGTTGAAGTGTTTGGGACATGGCTTTTAATGGTGAGCCTTTTGTTTTTGTAATCAGGCTCTGAGTTTATTAATTTGTATTTATCGGCTTTCAAATATAAAGAATTATCGGTTATCGGCCAAAATGTTCATATCAGTGCATCCCTAAAGTAATTATTCTTGATTCTTTGGTGAATAGAAAAGTTCTAACAGCATCAAAATCTTTTGTAACAGGGATGGAACGATTATCGCTTTCACGATAAAATGTACTGACGGTTAGTAATATTGTTTAAAATATAAATCATTAAAAAACACACTATCACGATTTTGAAAACTTCAAATCTTGTCCAGTCTAGCCTAGAAATCTAGAGCAGTGTTTCCCAACCAGGTGCCGTCTGACGAGAGCAGGGGGTGCCGTGTAAAAGTCCTTCAAATAATTTTTCCCTAATAATATTGATAATTTGCATCACTATAATCATGATATGAAATTTATACCGTTCTATCCTTTTGTAGCAATACATTTACAGTCTTTACGGTCACTATAAATTTGCTAAAAAGCTTAAAAAAAAAGAAAAAAAAGAGCCCAAACTTTTGAATGCTAGTGCATGTTGGAGTTAAAAAGTGAAGCAATTTGACCAATATAATTATACCTTCTTCATCTGGAATTTAATGGTGGACTTCACTTCATCCACCTTGGTAACCAGGTTCTCATTATGGGTGAGCAGAGAGGGAAACTTTCCAGCCTTGTTGAGGCCGGGTCCCAGGATACGAGGAATCTGCTTGATCAGAGACTCAGAGGCCAGGAAAGCATCATATTTTTTTGCTAAAAAGAGAACCACAAGATCGATATGTAGACTCAATCCAGAATGAGCACATGCATGTCTAATGTACTGTGGACCACAAATCTCCAGAGGAAACTCACCCAGCTTCTTGACCATTTTCTTGTTCTTGTTGAGCTTCTTTAGAGCCTCAATGTCCATGTGTGGGAACTCGGCGGCTTTAGCTTCATCACAATGCTGCTGGTCACCAAGTACACATACGGAGAACTTGGGGCGTGGGGTGGTCTTCAGCCTGTGAGGAGAGACGGATTAGACCGACTGACAAACATAAGCATATCAGACCCATTTCGATCCATGTGAGACAGATCAGAAGAGTCTTACCCATACCACCTCAGCTGGCATCAGGTGTTGATAGCACAGGCATTTAACAAAATGGTCGGCTTAGGTATGACAGCATGAAAACAGTCACCTATAGCCTCCCCTCATGTTTTAAGACCCAGGGTAGGGGTCCGTCTGCGTCAACCCCAAGAACGGGTGGTTTAGACAGACTACCCGAGACTGTTCTCCAATGCCTGCCTTTAACCTGCCCGTTCATGCAATTTAATCAAGTGGCCAACTCATGTCAAGACATCCAGAGATTTATTCAGGCAAATCAAAGAGCAAGCAGTGAGAAGGCTGGGTGATACAGTAAAGGTCCGAACCTGACAGTGCCTGAGAAACGCTTGTCCTTCTGGGGATCGTAGTTCTTCAAGCTGATCTGCAGTTCCACAGTCTCAAGAAACCTTAAATATAAAAGTCATTATTGTAAATATCCAATTTGCAAGTTAGCGTTCAGATAAACAACAATTTTAATATGTATGAATTCCAATTAATTATTGGTTACCCATTCAGTTCAGTAGTAGCTTCTCATTAGGTACTACTAAATTACTTGCAACTATACCAAGAGTTAGAAATACATGTTCAAGCTTCACTAGTACTTGTCTATTAAACAGCAAGTTAACCTAACGACACGGATCTCGATTCCTCCACAATGAAGTATTGAACAAAACGAAACACTGTTTGTATTAAAATAATTGATTCTAGAAAAAAAGACATTAACAAATCAATAACAGTTAAAGGTATAAAGCTAATATTTCCTGCAATACAACCTTTTAAAGAAAAAAGTCAGTCAGTTACTGGGAAAAACATTATGGTCCGAGTCTTACTTTCTCCTCTTACGACGGGAACCAGACTGGACCTCCCGAACAGCCTCGTACAAAGTGTCTCTTGAGACCTTGCTGTTAAAAGAAAAATAATGATTAATTGCATGAATAGTTTACTCACATGTGTCTCGAGCACATATATCGCGATGACTGCGTAATATTGACCGGTGACTATATCATTAACATGCCTCAAAACGCGGTTTTAAAGCTTCAATATACCCATATTAACGATGTTATTTATGAATTCTATCTGAATAAATGATTATATTTTCAGATGAAGCTAAATAATGCTCAGATTAAACCGGATTGCACTGCAGATGGCCCGCTAAACTGTGCGGCAGCTCTCAAAAACGGTTCGAGGTTGTCAAGAAACATTACTATGTCCGACTGACATTTCTTGACGATATATTCGATTATATATACATTAAACAGTGAAATAAAAATGTATCGGGAATTAAACACGTTATATATAAATATATATGCATATTTCTCACGTGCCTCATTTTGCCGTGATGTCTCCTTTCACACGGAGCTCTGAAAAAGGAAGGAAGAAGGGAAGTTGCGCTGAATATATGCGCCCGCGTGGGTAAAATGGACATCCGGAGACGCCATGATTGTTGTGGCCACAGAAACATACAAGAGGATTTTAAATTTGACAAACTATTATTTTGTATTGTGTCAAATGAATTTGTTCGCCATTTACAATTACAACACATTTTCTAAAATTAGTATGATCTATTAACAAATATATTTTATATATGGGTAATAGACAAATAATGCTTAAAAAGGTGTTTAAAAATATATGGTGTTTAATAAAATATAAAGGTGTTTTAAAAACTGATGTAATTCACATTTTGAGTCAATAACAATGTTTCAGTTGTTATATAACATTTAAGTGTGTTTAAATGGGGCTGTTTTTATGTCAGGCAATACAACCAAATTGTTGTATGTCAGGCAATACAACCAAATTATACTTTATTTGTACCACCTGACATGGAGAGTGTACCAACCTACCCACTTAAAGTTGTTTTTACAAGTATTTGAGAGACAAGTACTTAATCTAGCCTTTTCACTCTGCCACAAGGGTCAGCTGGATGATGAATTATCATGTTTACTGTTATTACCTTGTCAATACATAATAAAAGAGCCATGTTTGCAGTTGTGCCACCCGTACATTTGAGAATATACAAATTGCTGGACAATATTTTTCAATTATCTCAGCAGCGTTAAAACTACCGGTATTTATAAAATTGTACGTTTATATGTAAGGTTTCAAAGCTAAAATGATGCCATAGTATTTTGTTTTTAATTATTTTATTATTAAGACACCATTTTAAATAGTTTCCTTAGTCTGTTAATTTGTTCGGACAGATCACCTGACATTTTGAGGGTTTAAGATAACAAAACATAAAATAATAAGTATTTAAATGTACAAAAATGAAATGTAATTCAAACTAAATAGGTTTTACAGGATAAAGGGATATGTCACGAATGTATCAAATTATTTTCAAAGGAAATGCACTTGGACACAAAAATATACACGTCATGTCATTGACACATGTCATTGATATTAATACTATCACAATAATTAACCCATTCAAAATGTATACAGTATGCATACGTTTTTATTACATTTATAAATAAAATTATTACAAAATATATTTACAAAATAATACAATCTGATTAATTGAAACTCATGTACTAAAGTGTTTCAAAGAGAAATCCGTTTTAATGCAGCCAACAATGATTTCTTGAGGAAGGTTTCATTGAAAGACAGGCAATTGGAAAGTGTGTGGTGGCATGCAGGATTCACCTGAAATGCAAAAACAAACAAAAAAACATTATTAGCAGTTTTACACTAGCTTTTTAAAAAACATTATTTTATTGTATTTGTTTATACATTACTATCATATTATACATTATTATACATTTACTATCATATGCCTCAGTAATTTGTGTGTTCTGTGTTAGATTAACTGAGACTTGTTACAGCACTTGCATACTGTAGCCTTTGACTGTTCTAGTTGCTTCTATTGCTCTCATTTGTAAGTCGCTTTGGATAAAAGCGTCTGCTAAATGACTAAATGTAAATGTAAATGTAATTTGTGTACAGAGAATAATTAGGTTTCTTAGCATTCATGATGCTGATGACCATACAATTACACTTAATAATATTGTAGTTGAAGGTTAATGGTCAGGTGTTTATCAAAACTTGAGTTATTTCCATACATTATAGTTTTACTCACATGTGACTGATATTTGGTCAAGACACTCAGCAACATCTTGGCAAACTTCATAGATTTGCTAAAATGTGGAGACTGGCTGCAAAGCTGGTCGGTGAAGTGAGCGAAATCCTCCTCGCTCAGATCAAGCTGTGAGCATAACAACAGAAAGCATTAACATGGGACTAAAACATCCTTTACGATTCAAAAGAGATTTCTGAAGTACCTTTGAATCCATCAATGCATGGATGACTGATAATACACCCTCATCCCAGGACACTCCAAGTGCTGTCCTAAGATTTGAAAGCAAAATTTCTATGGTTAGTAAAACTCTGTCAACCTGTTACTCAACTCAAGCATGGTATTTTCCAGCAATTACAAAGGCTTATGCATTTCTAACAGTGGATTTGTAATATTCAGACTGACCGAAATACAAGAAGCCTGTGATGTGGCTCAAGGCAGTCCATTACCAGTCTACAGAGTAACTCTGCCTGGGCGCTTCCTAAAGAAAACATACAATTAGTGTAGTATATGAAAACATGAGTAAAAGACAAACAAAATGCATGCTAACTTTGATATGCAGGTCAAAAACAACATACTCATACCAGTTTTTCCCTTCCGTAAAACTGGTTCTATCAGAGCCTGGCAGGTTGGCCTGGGGTAACGAGTGCAAAGAGACGTTACGGCTGTTACCAAACAACGAGAGGCAGCTTCTGCAAGGGACACAATCTGAGAAAGAGAAATACATAAATGTATGTGCAACTGGGCTTTTATTTGGGCAATTATCAAATATTAAAATATCAACATAAATATTAAATCATAACAATTGAAATCATAACACCTACAAATTATATTATTATTATTATATTTCTGAACAAACCATAAAAGGGATAAAAGGGTAAAATGTTTTCAAAGTCTTTTATGCTCACTAAGGCTGCGTTTGATAAATACAGTATCAACAGTAATAATGTGAAATAATACAGTTGCTTAATATTTTAGTGAAAACATTAAATTTGATTCTTGAACAGCATTTATTTGAAATATAAATCTTTTGTAACAATGTAAAAGTAACTTATGCTCAATTTAATGCATCCTTGCTGACTAAAAATTATTCATTTTCATTCATTCATTAAAAAAATGCTAACACTTTACAATAATGTTTCATTTGTTAACATTAGTTAATGTATTAACTAACCATGAGCAATATATTTGTTACTCTATCTGTTAAAGCTGCACTATGTAACTTTTTTCTGCTCAAAATTAATAAAATTTAATTTATATAATGAGTGAGTACATCCTGAATCCATTTCCCAAACCGTGTTTTTGTCTTATCCTAAATCACTGTGGTACACTTATAATAAGTGTTTATATTGGGACTATTTTAGTCCGGTTCGGGTCACACTGCTGCGAAGTAGGACAGTACCTGCGTGACTCGTCATAGACATACACAGAGAGAAGTAGCTCCGGCTGCAATGTTCTTCTGCAAACCGCATGCAGTTCTGCTTATTAACTGCTAGAGTGCCAAAAGTTACACAGTGTTTCTTTAATCTGTTAATGTTAGTAAATAAAAAATATAGCTGTTCATTGTTTGTTCATGATTAGCCCTGTTTCCACCGAAATTACCGGGAACAATTTGTCCTAGGAACTCTTTTTCCCTCGGACCTGCTGCTGTCTGCGTTTCCATTGCGGTCTAAAGTACCGTGAAGATTAGTCTGGTGACGTAGGACAGTGCGTCACTTTCCAGAGCCCACTGGATTTCGTCCTCTACAAATAAACTTAATAAAGCCTGAACCTCGTCGTCGGTCCATCAGTCGTATTTTTTTAACTCCATTGATGATTTGAATAGTAAACAACTCTTACTGCGCGCACCACAACAGACTTTAAGGTTGAAATAAAATGCTGCGTGAGCTCAACCAATCAGCATGTTCAGCTCCCAAGTCCCAATCCCGAAAGATCCTGAACTTTGAAAAAGTACTACCTCACGAGCAGGGTCGTTTTGAGGGGGAAATCTTTACCCGGAACTTCATTTAGACCCTGGTTCCTGCAGTCGAAACACACCGAGTACCACCCCAAAGTCCCTAGTTCCTGGGGAAAGTTCCCACGGTGGAAACGTGGCTTTAGTTCACAGTGCATTAACTAATGTTCACAAATTCCAACTTTTGATTTTAATAATGAACAATAACTTTGACATTAAAGGGGTGACATCCGCATCCGTCTTTTCACATTTATTGCCATACAGTACGTAACACAAATGCAATAGCATGTCATAAAAGCAAGATGCCAACATAAGTTATAACCGTAATTAAAGTAAACTATGCCTGTTCTATCTTCATGCAGCATATATTCTCTGGCTTTGAAGGCATTTTACAACAGTTCCCACACAAGCGATTTATAGATTATCATAACAGAATATGCTAATCCAGTGGTTCTCAAACTTTTTATACCAAGTACCACCTCAGAAAATATTTGGCTCTCCAAGTACCACCATAATGACCAACATTAAAATACAGTAGCGTAGTAGGCCTAACTATTCAGCTACAGCTCTGCACAGTTCAAAAACTAGGCTGTTTATTCCTAAGAATATTTATTGTTGTCAGCCACTTTAACATTGTAAATACACAGTTTGTACATTAACACTGCACTGTGCTTGCATACAGGTAAATAAAATGTGTTTAATGTAGGGCTGTAATCAACCAAAGAAAATCTTGGTCGACTGAAGTCCTGAAATTTTCGACTAAAAATCGGCGTTAGGAAAAAAAACTTTAAATTAATTAGCTACACACTGTGCGCAGTACTTGGTAGCCTTGTTGTCTGCCTAAATGAATTATAAATAAACATAAACTAGTAGGCTATTTGCAGTATATTAAATCGTTTTTGACCTGATTATTTTGCACTGAAATGAGTCTGACACACAAGTCTTTCGGCTCTGACAGCGTTACATCACGTGCACCATCATAGCCTATGATTTCCGAAAACATAGTACTATGTTGTCAACTAGTGATATCATCACAAGAACTTTTGAGGAATATGCAACATAATTTAGACAATTGTTTTTGTCATATGTATTATAATAACTGAGAGACACTATCATTTCAGCCGCTCTGTGCAGCTTGAACATAGGATCGGCTCAGCTTCGCAGCTGAGACACGAATAGACTATTATTAACTTAAAACACAAAAGGTACGTCCACTTTAATAAAAAAAGAATATTTATTAAACAAGCCAGATCAAGAGCAGAAAAAACGCTCTCACAATTAAATAAATAATATACAGCAAACTAGCCTTCTTCAATCTGTCTCTCTTCACCAGTGGGTTGGGCTAATCCAAAAGAAGTGGAAACAAGGGGGTGTTCTGAAGACAGACTGTTACCTGTGAAACAGGGGTGCTCTGAAAACACCCCCATTAGCAATTAGTGCTTTCCACCTGATGAAATGAACGCAGCAAAACCGACAGTACAGATCCTCTTTTGCAGCACGACTGAAGCGTGGTGTTGTGTCGCTTTCCCTCATGTGTATGTTGATGGGCGTTCCTCAAGTTTACCGCTATGGGCGTGCGTTTGAGCCAGCGGGGAATGAAAAACAAAGGACCAGCGAGAGACTTCTCTTCACCAGTGGGTTGGGTTAATCCAAAAGAAGTGGAAACAAGGGGGTGTTCTGAAGACAGACTGTTACCTGTGAAACAGGGGTGCTCTGAAAACACCCCCATTAGCAATTAGTGCTCTCCAACTGATGAAATGAACGCGGCGCGGCAAAACTGATGAAATGAATGTGGCAAAAAATCGACCAATCAGAATTTGGGTCGAGCCAGAAGGTATCGACTAATAATCGACTAATCGACTGGGAGATTACAGCCCTAGTTAAATGTGTAAAACTGTACTGTACTTAAATGTAAAAAATAAAAATACACCTTTACTCAAAGATTCCTCTGCGTACCACTAGAGGCAGCCTGAGTACCACACACTTTGAGAACCACTGTGCTAATCGATAACTCCACATCAGCTACATAAACTCATCATCTAACCATTCAGAAACATCCTGTTGCATTCTACATGTTGTCACTTCTTACGTCTACGTTTTGAACATAAAAGGCTGAACAGTTTCATACATTTTCAGTGCGTGTCGGAAAATCTCTTAAAGCCTTGTAGAAAGGGGGCCGGGAGCAGCAGCTCATTTGCATTTAAAGGGACACACACAAACAGCGCGTTTTTGCTCACCCTCAAAAAGTGACAATTTTAGCATGCTATAAAAAATTATCTGTGGGATATTTTGAGCTAAAACTTCACATACACAGTCTGGAGACATCAGAGACATATTTTACATCTTGAAAAAAAGGGACATTATAGGGCCCCTTTAACTGTAGAAGTGCAGTTCATTATTTCTACATGTTAACTAATGAAACCTCATTGTAAAGTGATACCAAAAATGTTACTTAAAACAATTTTTTTCCTTTTTGATGATTTGACTCTTGTTATTTTGATTAAAATCGTAACCTGTAACATATGAACATACTGACCTTGTCGAGCAGCAGGTGTGTGATCACAGCAGAAGCAGTGCTGTGACTGAGGTCTGGAGACAGCTCCAAAAGACAGCTACAGAACTGAGGTAAACTCTGTTCAGATGCTTCAGACAAACACAGCAGTGAACACAATACCTCCACCTGTGATCAGATCCAACTCATTTATACTGACGGAAACATTTATAGAGTAGCAAATCCAAAAAGCATCCAGAAACCACAAACCTCATTGGGGTCACATTCATGAAATGCTTTCAGAGCAGACACAGAACTCTCATCCCACTGTGAAGAAAAAAAATATATATTAAAATTATATAAATGTGATGATTTACAGAAGTTACACTTGCATAATAAAACAAATATTTCTTACCGCTGACTCTGTATCCAGTAATTCTTTAATCACAGGAATGGCAGCCTAAAAAGGGGAATGGTAAAATGTTAAAAATTCATCCATAAATTCTGAAACAAACAAACATCAATCCATTTTTTTTTTATCCTGAAGAACAGAAACCTTCCTGAGGTTTATGCAGAAACAGATTATGTTAACACTTCACAATAAGGTTTTATTTCTTAACACTGCTTAACTACATTAGTTAAAGGACAACTCCGGTGAAAAATGAACCTAGGGGTAATTAACACATGGTTACCGAGTAGATCGTTCTCTGGGATGCGTTTTCATGAAAATGTAAATGTAAAGAGTTTTATCTCTAAAAACAGATTAGCTTATAACACTAGTATATGGGGCATATAATAAGTTAAATTAAATCTTAGGTTCATTTTTCACCAGAGTTGTCCTTTAACCTGAACTGAACTAAAAATGAATTATACTTCTGCAGCATTTATTCATTTTAGTTCATGTTAATTTCAACATTTGCTAAAAACATTTTATGGTTGAATGTTGTGTCTGTTAACGTTAAGTAGTTAATGCACTTTGAACTAACACAACAATCTTTAACAAAAGTTAATAAATGCAGTATATTGCTCATTGTTAGTTCATGTTAGTTGATGGATTAACTAATGTAAACAAATGAGACCTTATTGTAAAGTGTTACCGAGATTTTAATAATAACCTACCAGAACCTTTAATGGTGTATTTTAATGTACGTCTAATGAAAGATCAGTTTAACTGCACTGAATTCCACTTTACCTTCATGTGGTCTGGCAGGTGTTTTGAAGAGCCCAACAGATCAGAAGGAGCCTGTGATACAGAGGCAGCACTCTGGTTCTGCTGTGTTGTTCTCATGTTATGTTCCTCCTCTTCAGTCAACCTCTCTTCTTCTTTACTTGGTGAGAAATCCACCTTTACCCTTTTACTTAGATGATCTTCCTGCGCATCTCCATCATAATCCATGTTGTCACTTTTCCTTTTTTTCTGATATAAAACGGTCAAGTCTGTCTCTTTACCCTCTGTTTTAAGCCCCTCAAAACAAGAGTCCCATCTTCCCTTTGCATTATCATTCCTGAATCTCGAACAGAGATTCTTTAGTGTCTCTGTACAGTTTGAGGTAAGGAGGGTCCCTTTCCTAGTGCCCTCAATATCTCTTTGGAGCTGCTTGGTTAAGGCACAAGACCACTGATTTTCCCTGTCATCCTGAGTCAGACATTGAAGCAGGTGGAGAACACTGTCGTTGGGAAGTCCAGCGTGAATCAGATGCAGGAAGCACAGCAGATTTCGCTTAAAGACTTCAGAAAACAAGCTCACCAAAGGTTTCCTGTAAAACAAACAAACACTATTGTATAATCAACTGGAATCAACAGATTTTTGGTTTTATTGGTGAAGTGAATGTTAAACTTTCTTCTCCTGCATCCTATTCTTCTTCAATCCCGAATGGCGCACAGCTGAAAGGTTTGTTTGAGCTGAGCCCTCTAATGTACACAAGTGAATTACCATTTCCTTCATCCATGATGCTTTTTATTTCACATTATGGTGTTAAAGGGCCTTTACATTAGCCACAAAATAGAATTTTTAGAAGACCAGCCCAGGTGAGAAAAGTAACGCAAAAGTAACGTAACGCATTAGTTTTCTTAGGAAAGTACCCGGAAATTACAGCAATTCGTTACTTTTTAAGGGAGTAATGCATTACTTTTCAAAGTAACTTTCCCCAACACTGATTAGAAGTGAACAAGTTTTGATAGGCATTTACAGAAAGTGAAAAGCCACGTTATTTTAGGATTTTAAAAGTCGAGCCTTTTAATTATACCAAACCTTATCCAGCCTTAGGCACGGTTACTGGGGCAAATCGAAAATAAAGTTAAAATAAATAACTATTGTTAACTATAAATTGTGAGTGACTATCATTTTGCGTTTATGACAGTATGAGTGACAGTTACTTACAGAACGAGCGCGTCCTCGCGCACACATGCTTCCTGCTGGCACAACGTCTCTAAAAACGAAGCAAGGGTGAAATCTGGATCACATCTGCGCTGTTTATTGAAAACTGTGTGCGCATTGTTCGCCCCGGCTGCTCCTAAATGCAGAGCGTGAACCAGCAAACGGGACCGTCCGTCAAAACGCTCCAACAGAGCTTTCAGATCCATCACTGGACTTAAATCACGTCACCGACGAAGCCTGCTAACGTTACTACTGTCATGTTTAAAAACGAATTCGTAGCGGTCCCCAGATACAGCAGAAACACATGCTTCAAAAGAGTTAAACAACGACAGATCATAACACTGCTAGAAGCTCATGAAGGCAGTGTCGTGTAAATAAAATGTTTCGAATAGTTCATGTGGCTCAAAACAAGGGTTTATTTCACACTAGAGACACCTGTAGGCTCGGAGGTGAATTACAATAGAGCATCTACCGCCATTATGATAGCAATACAGTGCATACGCTTAATCGTTTTACAATTTTATTGTTAGAATTTCAGGTTAAAATCCGTCTAATATGTCCCTCCCACCTTCCTCAAAGCATTTGTTGCTACATGACAGGCAGCACACACAAAATAAAAGCTAGAGGATCAAGTGAGGCAAATAGTGGAACATTTTTTATTTTCACTTTTCTTTGAATGAATACAAACATGTACTAAAAGTCATAAAATGTCACACTGGTATAACCTGTTAACACTGCGGAAGAGAACAGTATATCAAAAGCCTGCTGACAGGTTGCCCGTTTAGTGTTGTTTGGCAGAATACTGGCAATTATATAAACTAGGAAGTACACAAAATATTAAAATCTGATTTCATACAAAAAGGTATCAAACAAGAGGGAGCAACAATCAGGAAGCAGCACAGATGAAGAATTAAATGATCAACAAGTGAAAAAGCTAGCTGAAATAAGTGACCATGCATTCCATTAACATTTTTTTTTCCAACTTTGTGCCATAGTCCCTTCCCCAACTAAACCTGAAGATACAGACTCAATTTGAGATCCGAGCAGTCAAACTTCTTCACCAACCTTCTTAAACTAAAAGGCAAAAGACTTCACACTCATACAGAAAAAGACGTACTAAGTCTACACGGCTAAACAATTAGCCAAACATGTAGGGGTAGCTAAAGTGAAGCCAACCCTAAAAAAGGGACTATTAGATTTCAGTGCAGAAGATAAGCAAAGTTCACTCAAGGCTGAGCCAACATATACATGACTCTAGAAGGTCCTTAGTCGTCAAGAAAATCCAGAAAGTCATCATCGTCTTCATCCAACAGAGTTAGGGCAAAAATGTAGCTCCAAATTTGGAGGCCATCAATCCCCAAATCCTCCAACATATCAGCGGTGTCCTGAAAACATCAGATTAATTATGATGTTCAATATAGCACTGCAAGGCAGCATAGCAAACATTTTCACTTAAAAAAAATGACATAAATGTAAAACAATTAAAGTTACCCTGGGTGTAGAACGCCTGCGACGGTGTGTGTGATCAGAGGGCATGTCATGACTGTAGATACACTCCGATTTAAAGGGGCAGCATCCATGACGCATGAAGAAAGTGCATTTTAATTTGCTAGAGATAAACAGAATCAAATGTAAGGGTCAAACAAGCCATTACAGAAGACTTGACAGCACGAATGAGAACCATTCTAACCTGCTTCTTTCTTTGAAAGAGGCTATCAATGATGCTTTTTCCTCCCCATCACAGACCCAGTGCTTGCTGGGAATGTAAAAGGAGGATTTCACTCTGCATTGTGGGCAGCCCCTGTTTAAAAACAAATACATTTAGTTAATATACATAAACATTCATACAAGAAAAACGAAGAATGGGAGCGAGACAATCTCACTTGATGACATCCTCCTGGAAGTCCTTTGTTTTTCTCCAGGTAACGATGCAGCTGATGCAGAAAGCATGATTGCAGTTGGGTAGGATGCCATAACGCCGTTCCTGAGCGGAAGATTTCTCAGAAATCTTGTCCATGCAGATGCCACAAGCCACATCTTTGCTTTGGTCAAAGGCCCTTGAATGTTGCGGCTCCATTGAAACTGCAGCACCACCCTGATCTGGTCTCTCTGGCAAACTGGTCATCTATAATCCAACAACACTTTATTAAACCCAGGCTGATGAAACCCAAAAAGCATGGTCTACAAGCTCCAGAAAATGACTGGCCTTTGTGACCTGTGTTTTAGCTTCAGATATGATTGATTTTTGGACTTCAGCAGGTGCTGCACCAGGCACAAAGGCTGCAGAGCTGTAGTTATGTGAAGAACTGGAGTCTGCAGGACCGCGGCGTTGTAGCGGTCTCGACGCACCTGAAGAGGACAACAAAATTAAAACCACACAAGCATTGCGCAATGTGCAGTTTCAAAGAAAATTCGGAATAAACCGTAATACCCTGCTGGGGAGGTACATCCTCCACAACCCCAAACTCTTCTTCCTCTGCAATTCCTGTGGTCAAGCGTTCAAAATTCTGCTGCAGCACGCTCATACTTGTGACCAGGGGCTCAGAGCCCCTCCGGTTCAGGCTGTAGGCTCCTTGAGGTGGGAGAAGAGAGGGTGCAGATCCCCGGCGGTCAGCCAGAGAACGGCCCGCCTGCACAGAGGGGAAAATGGCAGGTGCTGAACCACGTCTGCTGCTCCCTGAAGAGCCTTCACCCGCTTGCGGAACATGGAGATACCTGCAATTTGAAAGATGAAACTTGTATCCTGCTGTTCATATACATATATACACACACACACTTTTAAAAATTGAAAAAGGCCAGCAGGCTGCTTACCTGCATCGGTCACCAAACCAGCATCCACCTTTCTGGAAGTACCTACAATGAACCTGAAATGACGGGACTGCAGGAAACTCGTGCAGATAATAACAGCTCGGACCATAGCGACAAGATCCATTGATGAACTGCCTGCAAAACACAACACGTCCACTATAAAACATTTGTTTACAACTGCAGCACATATTTCACCAATTTTCGAAAAGCTACAGCATTCAACTGAATTAAAAAGGAAAACAATGGAGCTTTGAGCCCTCGATCGTTCGTGTTATTGACTACGGCACTTAAACGAAAACGGTTGGTCTTTACACGTTCAGTAACAACCCTTGCAACGGTTTTTTCCCTTACTACGTTGCCGTCCAAAAGTATATCTGTCATAGATTGTTGTAACAGTACTTCTCCTTCTACTAGAACGAAAACAAGTCGCTCGCTGCCTTAACCGGATGTAAACATCAGCGCCGAGAAACGTTAAAGCAGGAAAAGTCACTCTTTCAAACAGATGATGGGGGCTAAAAACGAACTTTTCATCCAGTCTAAAGCCCCAAAACTACCTGCAAACTTCTCTTTCCACATTTGAGCTGCCCTTTCTCGAATGTCTATAAGGTATGCGGTACCGATCCATTTTTAAAGCCTCCAAAAACTTGATTTAATGCGGTTGTCGGAGCGAGTAAACGGACAGAAGAGTTGGCGAGAGCGTGAAGCGCAGGAGACCTACGTCACGCAGAACGCGCGCTGGCCAACCAGGGACGTCCGTGTCTTTTCTGTAGAATTCAGAAAATAAACAAATCCAAAAAGACGACTTCGGCAAATCTATACAACGATACTTGATCTCACAATTCATTGTTGATAGATTTTTTATTCTAATTGTTTGCTTGATGGTACTGCAGCAAACCACAGCAGTGATCTGATCTGATCTGCACACTAGAGCAAACGCTAGCAGCTGATGAACATACCCACCTACAAACTGCACTGTTGTCTCCTGAGCCTTTGGATGATTGTGCGTCCCTTTCCATCTTGCGCCTGTCCCTCTTTGTCTGATGAATGGCTAATGACATACACACCTTTATAATTGTTGGGCGGGGCCTTCCCATTTGGACGTGTGATGGACAGGGATGCATCTTAAACGTGATGCCTACTGATGGTCCGAATCAATTCCAGTAAACGATTCTTTCTGAACAGCATCGGTTCAGTCGACATCACGCACGCGTCACAATTTTAAATATAATATAATTAATATAATATAATATAATATAATATAATATAAAATAATATAATATAATAAAATATAATATAATTATTATACCTAATAAGTAAGGTGTTGGGAAGGTTAATAGTTTACAGATTACAAGTTACCCTATTAAAAATATAATAAGTAGCCTAAGTAAATGTAATAAATGTAATACATTTCAATTACTTTATTAAAGTGATGTAACTGATTACATTTGATTACTTTTCAAAATTTCTAACGAATGTTTTCAACTGTTAATCATTTTCAAACATTTAATCCAGGCAGGGTTAACCTCTAAAAACAGTTATATTTAAGTTATATTTAAAAACTAAAATTCTAGATCATTATACCTACTGTAGTAAAAACTGTCTTTCTTCTTACATACACAGAAAATAGTACAAATTTGCATACTATTCTTTTTTACCATGTGCATGAAGGGGAAATATTATTCAACATATCCTAGCTGTCCTAGCTTTGTGATCGTTATTATTTTCATAAGTAGGCCTAACTGTAATTTAATTACACATTTATTTTGTAATAAAATTACGTAACTCTGTTACACATGTAACTAGCTACTCCCCAACACTGAATATAATATATAATTATTTAAAATAAAATCTCAGATCTGATAAGTCAGTTCTCAGTTCAATATTACTCGAGTACCGCAAGGATCGATTCAGTCCGAATCATTCAGACCCGTTTATGAAGCGGTTGAATATACAGCAGCATATATTATACGAAACGAAAGTAATCGTGAAATATAAGATTGTGCCAAATAAAATGAGACATTTGGTCTCTAATTAAAGGATTAATTGACACCTTTTTTCTAATTAAAATGTTTAATAACTAGTTTAATTCGTTTGGCAATCAACCAAAGATTAAACTAACATTAAGATTTGATTATAACAACATCTACAAGCGTTTGCTTGTGAAATATTGGTATATCTGGAGCTTTTCATGAATCACAAGAAACTTAGCGATGTCTGGAATTATTTTACTTTGAATCAAAACAATATTCCACAAATCATAACACAGGTCGGATCTTGTTAATGAAGCAAAGGATTTCTGAGATAGATCAGACCAGAAAGGTAGAAAGATATTGGTCAGTGTCTGGTGTGAAACTGGTGACAAAATGTATTTTAAGAATAAAAAGGAAAAAATTTATATTATTGTGCTCTCTAGTATCACAGTAACAGGTTTATACATGACCATATATATATATCTATAAACAGATCAGAAAAGCAAATTTCAGCCACAAGATAAAATCTTCTGGATGTGAAATGGCAGATGTGTTGCACATCATATTACTACCAATTAATGTAATTCAATATTAAAACTGCTTTTTTTAACGTGTACACTGAACTTCCAAATTATTCACATTGTTTGAGAAAGGACCTGTTCTAGACTCAGAAGCGTCTAACTTACTTCAATAAAGTATACAACGCAAGTATTTGCTCAAGCTGACTCAACAAAATCATTCATTTGCAATATACATGACACGATCTTTAACTTATTAATGCAACTGATTTAGAGAAAGAATTTAAGTTTATGAGTAGGCTACTATAAACCAATCTGACCATGTTCTAGTTTTAACCACAGCCTGCTTGTTTTCAATCACACAATATATAATCATAAAACATTTTCAATCAACATACTAATGGAAGACCTAATGTAATACAACTGTGTATCAAGGAGACAATGAAAGATATCTGAAGATATGATCTTATCAAATACGAACATACTTGACAGTATGCAAAAATAGAAGTACCATCAAGGCACCAGTGCTTAACAAAAGGATCAGCACATAAGAATTATATATATATGTATATGATGAACAAAATGAACAAACATTTTCTTCCATCCAACTGAAATGATCACACTGCTGAATGTTTATCCCAAAGAATTAAAGTGAATTATTGAACATACGTAAGTTTGTCTTCAGTTTCAATACCAATATATATTTGTAGCAGCTGATGCTGAAAACAACATCCTCAACAAAGTAACATAATTCCAAAATAATACACCTGACTGCTGTACAGTTTTGTTTAGAGTACCTTTTACTTTAAAAACGCCTAATGAAACAGAATAAGGAGAACCACACAAAGAAAAGCCCTACAAACACATACAGTAAGTGGCATTTCAAGAGCTCTGATCTCCTCAAAAAAACATAGATATCACTTAAATGCACTTGAAAACCAAAACCATGGAAAAGACGACTTCTAAAGGTGTTAGCCCTCATCAAGCAAATGAAGAACAACATGATGCTAGTAGTAAACGGCGACTAGTTGTTCTGCATCCTATATAGGCTTTTAAGAACAGATTTGAGTTTAAATAAAATAAAAAAAACGCTCCACAAAATCAGAGAAAATGTCAGTATTCAAAGTCAATATTTGTAAAAGTCCTATACAAAAATTCATTAAAAAAAAAACCCATGGCACTGCAGTGCCATAAAGATGTGTGCACTCTCTCCGTTCAGGAGGGAAGTTGAAAACCATTCTCTAGTCAGGTCCTTGAGTCTATGAGCTCAGTACATGTCTTTATAGATCTCCTGTAAAAGGGGGTGGAGGGAGGTCTCAGATTCAGTCTTTTTGATCATCTGAACCAGCTGGGCGTTCTCTGTGACCAGCTGTCTGAGGTCGGCCATCTTCTGGAGCAGTTTGGGGAAGAGATGAGGAGAGTCAGGATGGTGCGCCTGAAGATGCTGGTCCAGAGCTTGCAGGATACCATCCTGAATCTGTTCTACCTGCTTCACGTTCATCAGCCCAGGACGATCTACAGCAAAGAAAGACCCTTTTTTAGCTACTTTTCCTGTTATGATAAACAAGCTTTTGATCTCCTTGATGTGTTTTCGTTTGACTGACATTACCCCTTAACAAATTCAAATGTGGATGTTAATTGTATAAATAAAAACAAAGGACATAAGAACACACGGCCTTACCTCCACACAGTATGATGGCTGCCACAAACAGAGCCAGGTCACTGTCATCCAACTCCAGGGCATTGAATTTCACCGCAAACTCAAACTTGGGCTCCATGATCTCACTGAAAGGTTTGCGTAGACTACGCAAGAACTCTCTCGTCACAAAGCCCTTCCCATTGGCCACCAGCAGCCCGTCTTTATTCATGAGAGATGGGAGCATCGCAAATATGGACTCATGGACTCCATATTTTAACAGAGTTACCTGAAAGAGTACCAGAGTTACAGTGCTACCTGAAACAGTGGGTGAATTCAGTGGAAAAGTATGCATCAATACTTAAAAGGTACACTATAGCCCCGTTTCCACCGAAATTACCCAGAACAATTTGTCCCAGGAACTCTTTCCCCCTCAGACCTGCTGCTGTCTGCGTTTCCATCACAGTCTAAAGTACCGTGAAGATTAGTCCGGTGACGTAGGACTGCACACGACTTTCCAGAGCCCACTGGATTTCGTCCTCCGCAACTACACTTAATCAAGCCTGATCCACGTCGTTGGCCCATCGATCGTATTGTTTAAACTCCATTGTTGATTTGAATAGTAAACAACTCTCACTGCACACACCGCAACACACTTTTAGGTTGAAATAAAAATCTGCGTGAGCTCAACCAATCAGCATGTTCAGAGCCCAAGTCCCACCCCCGAAAGTTCCTGAGCTTTGAAAAAGTACTACCTCGCAAGAAAGGCCGTTTTGAGGGGGGAAATCTTTACCCGAAACTTTACTGAAACCTAGTTCCTGGAGGAAGTTCCTGCGGTGGAAACGCGGCTATAGAGTACCTTCAATTCATGTACTGTATGGAAATTATTATCAGCCACTAATAAATATCCAATATGTAATGTTTATATTTATTAATTTAACTGGATTTTTAAAAGGTGCAGTCTGTAGTATTTATGAGGATCTTGGATTTTGACAGAAATCCAATATAATATACATAACTATGTTTTCAGTGTTAAAGACCTTACATAATGAACCGTTATGTTTTTATTACCTGAGAATGAGCCATTTCTATCTCCATACACCGTGGGTCCCCTTACAATGAAAAAACCCTTTTGCTTCGTCATGTTTCTACAGTAGCCCTAAAAGGACAAACTGGTCTGTAGAGTGCTAGCTACTCTCTGCTTTCTCAGACAGACATCTTTGTCCTGTGTCGGCCATCGTAGCTTCTCTATGTGCTTTGAATCGAAACGGGAGGGGTGAGCGGTTGCAATTTGCAACCTCACCACTAGATGTCGCTAAAATTTACATAGTGTACCTTTAAATAAAAAAAATAATAACTTATAATTAAATTTAATTACACGTGATTACCCCTAAGGAACCATACATAATACGAATAATAATAAATTACGTAAACAATAAAAAAAAAAATACAAATGAGGAAAAAAAGACAAGTGATTGCTTTTAAGGAGCCACAAACATTACCCGTCATTACTCAAAACTAATGAATCTTAAACAAGAGATTTAATCAATTATCCCCAAGTTTCATAGCCTGGTTAAAACCAGACCATTCTCAGTAGTAACTGAGTTATGGTCTGGCAAAGCTTCATAGACAAATAATTTCCAAAGGGGCGTCACCAACGGGCATCACTCAAATGCCTCTGGGCGCAATTGGATAGACCTAAAACCAATCAGAGAGACGAAGGAGATGACGTATGCAGAGCGCAGAGAAACATCTGATGAGACTCTGGCCGTTTCTCAATATGCGTTCTTGTCTGTGCATGTGTTCACCGTCGGTGTGTGAATGGGTGAATGTGAGGCAATGTGTAAAGCGCTTTGGATGGCCATTGGTCTGTTAAAAGCGCTATATAAATGCAGTCCATTTACCATGTGTTCTCAAATAGGAAATATCCCCGGTTTCCATTTCGGAAATCTGGTCACCTTACCTAAACCGCATATTAATGTTTAATATATATATTTTTTTAAATGTAAACAAAAAGAGGCAGGGTGTTTTATACTTCGTTCTATTATAAACAGGGCTTAAAAACGGAAAAAAATATCAATCGGTTCACTCCGAGCAGAATCGATATTATAGCGTTTCGGTTTTTGCGTTCCTCAATAAACATTACTGTTCCGAAAACGGTTTGATATGAAAAAATACCGGTTAATAACGTTATTTTAATTAAGCCTATACTTTAAACAAATATGTATAAATAGACTTATTTTCACTCAATAATAATATAACACATGGTAATTAAACTTGAATATTTATTTAATAACATTTTTAAAACCAGAAATACATGCATTAATTACAAGGCATAAACAGCGGACCTGTTTTAATGGAGCGTTAGACAATCGAAAGTGGCCTCTAATGCCGAATTATTTTCAGAAGAGTGATAACATTCTTTGTACATAACTTTTTTTCAACACGACTTGTTTTAAAAAATGCATGAATAAAGAATAAATAAACTGGATAACCATTGCTCTTTTAATGCACCGTCAACTGCTAATTTCAAAGCAAACACTGCGCAACACGTTCTTGCATCACATAATCAAATTCAGTCAGCTAATAAAGCTTGCATTTAATGCAATATAACATGCCATTTAATACGAAGCATCAACCGTCTATATAGAAAACATTGACCTGTCCTGTATTGGCAATCTGAAAGACTATAGGAAAAATGTTTGATAGATGCTATAGCCTACTTGGATAGGCTTAAACGGAATCCATAAACTATCCTAAATCAGTCTATTTGAGCTTAAAGTCCGTACTGCTTATTTAAACGTTGGAAAAGAATGTCCTCCAATACCTGCACATTCATTGTAGACCTCAGCGGGGAAAGAAATGTACTTGAGGCATGAAAATGCGCGCTCACACTGACTTGCGTTACCGGTAGATTCATAGATGATGGTGCGCGGGCATTTCACTCACGCTTGATCCGTCAACGTCACATGCTGTACTACTCATTTCATGATTGGTCACTGCCAAATTAAAATATTAAAGAGAACGATAAAATAACGTTATTAACCGGTTAATGGTCATTTCAAATTAACGTTTCTGTTCAGAACGATTCAAATTGATTTTGATTTCGTTTCCGTTTTTGTTCCTCTTAAAATTTCCTTCGTTTCCGGTTTTCGTTTTCGTTCCTTGAACCGGTTCAGAGCCCTGATTATAAATATATAAGATAATCAATGTAGGTCTAGCTACGCATTGCCTGAACCACATTGGTGTGGCTATTATGTTTAAGAAATTTTTTTATGAAATGAGGCAGTGGTGTTTTATGACATATTTCGTACGCGAACTTCTGACTTGCGTCCGTGACTTACCAAGTTTGACTCCGGAGAACGAACTCCTGAGGACGGGAGGACACTAGTCCGCCTACTCTGCTAATGGACAAGCGGCGTTCTTGACAGTATCACTCAGTATATATTTGTATATTTTAGGCTACAATAAAACTGAAGCATTATAGCCACACAAATGTAGTGCAGGCAATGCATATTATCTTTAATGCATGTTTATAACAAAACGAAAGATAAAAAACCCAGCCTCTTTTCGTTTACATAAAAAAAAAAAAAAAACACACATTAATGTGTGCATAATATAGGCTATGATTATCACTGTAATAAATGAAATATGACATAAAACACAACCCAGTCTATTTTTGTTAAATGTCAGTTTATGTGTGATCAATAGCCATTATAAAAGTATAAGTAAAAGGTATAAGAAGCTATACAATAAATAAAGCAATTCATAAATAAAAACTTCACTTTCATAACAAAATGACAAAATGATCTGTCAGGGAACAAATTATAGATTAATGAGAGCAAAGATCAGCCGTTAGATCTACACAAGACAAGACGAATCATATCTTATGTTTAACCACTACAGAGACATCAGAGCCAGCAGCAGACGGCAGAAGGACTGGCCGAAGAAAGGGTGTTCTCGGCGGGGTTAATGAGCGATTGAGCGCCGCTGATGCACTGGAGCTCACAACTACGAAAACGGCAGATCAAAAAGGCACTCTCTTTATAAATAAACCACTGATTTGAGCTTTAAACAACTACATTCTCGCTTGAAAAGGACTTAAAACTATATTTTGTGAAACAATAAAGGGTTAGTTCACCCAAAAATGAAAATTCTGTCATTAATTACTCACCCTCATGTCGTTCGACACCCGTAAGACCTCGGTTCATCTTCGGAACACAAATGAAGATATTTTTGTTGAAATCTGATGGCTGAGAAAGGCCTCAGCAAGCCCTCCATAGGGATTCAGTACATTTACACTCACAAGACCCATAAAAGGCACTAAAAACGCCGGATCTGCGTAATATTCTCGCGCATGCGTCATTGTGTTTCATGAGTTCACGGCAGAGGCCAATAAATTGTGTTGAATAAAGTCGTTATTCTGATTTTTTTTGCGCACAAAAACTATTGTCGATGCTTTGTAAAATTATTGTAGAGCCACTGTAGTGAGATGGACTTTGTAATGACGTTTTTAGTGCCTTTTATGGGTCTTGTGAGTGTAAATGTACTGAATCCCTTGGTGAGGCCTTTCTCAGCCATCAAAAATATCTTCATTTGTGTTTCGAAGATGAACGGAGGTCTTACGGGTGTCGAACGACATGAGGGTGAGTAATTAATTACATAATTTTCATTTTTGGGTTAACTAACCCTTTAACACTACCAGAGGGCTCTTGCTAATACCCATTCGTTTAGCCACCAAAGGGCCAAGCTGGTATCAGACTTTTGCCGAATCCAGTCGGTAAGACAGCGATAACATCTTTTTTAGTTGCTGAAGGCTTTGAGTGTCGTTCTTTGCTCGGGTTTTAACGAAAAGGAAAAGTTTAAATCGCTTAAAACAGACGCGATAGCTGATTCGAACAAGTGATGCTCCACGGCGGCAAATCTGCTTCAACGTCGCTGCGCTGTCGTCATTGTGTAAAGCCCGCCCCAATGTTTCTGACTGGTGCCACGATTTCAAGGGATTAGAAATGGGCTTGAATGGGGTCTTTGCCAGACTACTCGCAGAACAAATCAAAATTTGCCGGAAGTTGTCTGGGTTTTCCCAGGTTACCAGTTTCACAGTCAAGGCTTAAGCCTAGTCTCAAGACTAAAATGTATGTTTGAACTGAAAGCAACTTTCGCATATCGTAAAATATGTCCGTGCTATTGATTTGTCTCAAGATGCACACCAGTAATGTTTCTAAGGCACGTTTATAAAAGCTACTTAAAAGTCCTAATTGAACTAAGGCCTAATCCTGGCTAAGCCCTGTCTGTGAAACCAGGCCTATAAGTTAATATGGTAGCATGGACGGTTCTCACCTGATCATTTAGGAAGAGATCCACAAACCCAGGGATGTTTTTGGCAAACTCGGTCAGCTCTCGCACAGTTTCCACTGTGGTGCACTGGCAGCGGTAGAACACATGGACCCCAATCTCTTTGTTGGGTGGTGCACCGTTAAGCTGATTCCAGACCAGCCCGTTTTCCGCCTGCCACAGGGAGTCCATATCATGGATCACAAAAGGCTGGAGATGAAATTGGAACACAAAATAAAAATAACTAAAAGAACTGCTTTTTGTGTAAAATAGAAACAAACAGCAATAACATCAAAATAAATATTGTTGAGATAGTTGGTGGCATCTTACTAAAAGCTGAGTGCATACCGCTATGCCGCTCGTCTTGCCCGTGAGAATGCTCCGTGCTTTCTTCTTGGTCATGTTGAGGTTTCTCAGGTAGGCTGTGTTGACTTGCTTGGCCATTGTTTTGAGGTCAGCCCCACTCGAGTTTTGCAGGTTCTCCCCAGCGAGAAGTCCTGCCACTAGCTTCTTCTTCTCCGCCTCCGGCATGCGTCCGTACCTGATTGCTGAGACAAAGAAACAAAAACAAGCTCAGCATATATTCAAAGAGCAATTTATGTACAACCAAAATAGTAATTGCTGAGTATGACAATCAATATGTAGTTCACACTTTTTAAGTGGATGTAAAATGAGTAGTACAATTCTGAATATTGGCTGCTCACCATCGTGGGACATGCCCAATGCCAGGCACTTCTGGAAGCGACAGTACTGGCATTTGTTCCGGCTCTTTTTCTGGACTTTACAGGCACGCTCACACCGCTCATACTCCAGCTTCATACGAATGGTGCGTCTGAAAAACCCCTTTAAAAAAAGATGACACTTCCTCACTGAAAAACAGCAAGGCACACATGCGCTTGGATTGCTGAATTATTTCACCATGGAAATGCAACTTGAGCATTAGGAAGCCCAGTGACTTAAGGTAAAGAAACAGATGAAGATATTTGAATAATTTCCCTAAAACTTGAATTATTATGGCTCATCCCTTGAAACACACACCCTGCCTCCCTCCAGGTCATGTCAGTGAATTAACATCATGCAGACAGAGTTTCTGACTGGTTAAAAAAAAATTCTGGCTTTTTTTGGGAACCTATGGCTGTCACAGAGACAGGTGTAATAACTCAGGACATCTATTTCAGTAATATCGGTCAGGTAGTATTGCTTAATGTTGGCTTATAATAGATGAGTCTATTTTAGGCCATAAATGCACCCATGGTTTATGAAAAACCTTGACTACAGTAGTCATAAGCTCAGGAAAATTACCTTGCAGCCTTCACAAGCATGAACTCCATAATGAAATCCTGAGGCTTTATCTCCACAAATGCGGCATTCAACGTTCAGGCCCAAACTACTGGGGTCATCCCGTCCCAGCCGTAACTGGTCTGACAATGAGAGAGGGGGTGCCTGTAACGGATCTATAAAAGTGAGACAGAAACAGAGAGAAACTACTTAAAGCATCTCTTATGTGAACACTGCAAAAGTATATGTTTTATGGATAAAATATTGTGGCAAGCAGAACGGGCGAGGCTGGTGGCGCTTGTGTTAATGAACGTCACCTGCTCGCCGCACTGGTCTCGAGTTTTCTCGCGGAGGAGCTTTGGGAGCATAAAAGGAGGAGCGATGACAGTGAAGGACAAGAGAGGACTTCATGTTGTGTTTTGTTTAGGTTTTATTAAGTGTGTGAGGCAGTCGTCCGTGAGGGGCTGTGGCTTTTACTTTCGTTTTGTGTTTATTTGTAATGAAAGTGTTTAACGTTCGGTTGTTGTTTTTTTAGCACACCAGAATGACTAGGACCATTACATTTTCCAGCCACGACTTGACAGGAATATAAATATGAGGAAACACAAAGGCCACATTTCCTTAAACATCCATCACCAAACCAAAAAAATAAAACCAATGAATATAGTTCTGATGTGCAGCAAAAGTTTGTTGAGCTTCACAAAACAGAAAGTGGCTCAAACATAAGGACATTTATTTCCATCAAGAGGTGCATAAATGTTTGGGCAAGAATCAAGATCTTGTATTGACAATGCAGGAGTCAAGCACTCTGTAAAGTCTCCTCCAGCACATCGCAAAGATTTGTACATGGTCTGCAACAATGCTTAGGTAGGTGGTACGTGTCAAAGTACCATCCTCATGGATGGCAGGACCTAAGGTTTCTCAGCAGAATATTGGCCAATGACGCACACACACCCGGCCATCCACGTGATGTAAAAGCAAACGTGATTCATCAGACCAGGGCACCTTCTTCCGTTGCTCCGTGGTCCAGTTCTGATGCTCATGTGGTTGGTGCTTTCGGCGGTGGACAGGGGTCAGCATGGACACCCTCACTGGTCTGTCACTGGTTCACCACTGTTCCTTCCTTGGACCACTTCTGACCGGGAACACCCCACAAGAGCTGCAGTTTTGGAAATGCTCTGACCCAGTTGTCTAGCCATCACAATTTGGCCCATGTCTCAACACTTATGCTTGCCCATTTTTCCTGCTTCTAATGCCAAGTTCAAACGATTTTGAAACTCGTCGGATCACTGAATGACTATCTGGGGTAGCATTCAGTCACTGCTGTGTTCACACTGCATGATGGATCGGCGACAGGAGGTTTCACACTGCATGACTTTACAATAGGACGAATCACATACAACTCTCTCCGATGCGCAAACTACGTTTCACAACCAAACACACGTGAAATGTGACAAGTAAACAACGCAAGATCAGGCGTGCGTCAGACCAGAGTTCTGGTGTGAGACTGCAATTGTTTTTAAAAATGATAAACTGCAGATAGTTTGCAATCCAAATTGTCTGTGTGCTGATTTTGCAGCGAAAAGGAGAAAAAGAAAAAAAGATTAATTATGGCGGAGGAAATGGTTGAGGAGACGCGGGGAGCAATGATTGTATGTTCTGCAAAGAGAGTTTGAGGTAAATAAATAATTTTGCTATGTACTGCTATTGCGGCTGGTTAAGCAAAACAGGTTTCTGTTTGATATAATTGTAAATATATCTATTAAAATACTGATATTTTGGTCTATAACTCCTCCCTGAACGTCCCACTGCCCTGTATCTTGCTCTCTCATTGGCTGTAGGTCATCGCCAATGTATTTTTCAGTCAGAACACAGCAGGAGTTTGAATCGCTGACAAGTCCAGATATTTAGCATGCCAAATATCTCACAGGCGTTGGCGACTCATCCGTGATTCTCTCTGATCACGTCTTTGATCATTCACACTGCGTGATTGTCACTCACGTGCATGAGCACCGATTTGCCTATTATCAGTGTTATTCACTTCACCTGTCAAAATGTTATGCCTGATCGTTGTATATACACACACACATACATATTAATTCCCATTTCCCACTCTAATCTCCCAATCTATAAATGCTGTATTATATTTGATACACACCTTTGATGAAAGTATAAAATATTAAGCAAGCCTAAGCTATGTACATCAAGTAAATATCTATTTTGTTATTAAAAATCACTAATAATATAAAGATTTTTTTTCAGGAATATATTGATCATATTAAGGAGGTAGAAGCCTTAATGTATCAACATATTTATATACCTACAGCTTTACCAGGTTAAGTGGGAGGGAAATGTCACTGACAGAATGTCATAATTCATGGCTTTGATCGAAGTGCAGTTTTGACTTTTTACCTTGAAATGTTTGAGCTGTTACAGAAGTGTCACTATTCTGCTGAGGACTCTTCTGCGGCGTTCCGTCTCCATTCTGTAGATTCACCTTCCATGATCCCTTGCTGCCGGCTGAGATCTCTAATCCCGTGGCATCTGACATCTCGCTGCCTTCCACCTCCTCACCCGAAGCTGAGCCCGGCTCCTGTAGGTCTGACATCCCTCCACAGTCCGAGGATGCAGTCTCACCCTCCTGGGCTGCCATCCATACTGTCTCTTCAGGAAACGGGACAGAGTTCAAGTCTGTCCGTGGAGATGACTGGCCCTTCGTGACTCCATCTACTGGGCCGTCACATTTCATTTCTGAGGTAGGCTGCTCAACCTGTTCCATGGTTCTCCTGTCTGGCTGCTAAATCTCATAACCATCCATCACGTGACATTGCCTCTGAGAAGACAAAAGACAGGAAAAAGGATATAAATTATTGCAACAGTGCCTCGATACAACATGGTATCAGAATAAGACCATCACCGGTGGAGAAGTGACCTAGTGAGTAGTGAGAGATTGTGTGGGTGACCTGAGTTTGACCTGAGATCCAACACTGCTAGTGTCATTTCCCGACTACACCCAACCCCCATCACATCTCAGCTGACTCAAAAATAAAATTAAAGGGAAAAATTACATCAAGATTTTTTAAAAGCACAGCCAGGCTTTGTTCACACTGCAGGATAAACCCAATTTCTTTCTTAAATTCTGATATGTGTAGGGTTCTGGAAGTATAAATCGAATTAATTTTCTTTTAACAATAAACAAAACAAATAAACATACATGAGATTGACCAAACAGAGGCTGGTGATGTAGTCATATGGTGACATATGCTACCGCTCCAAATTTTGGGGTCAGTTTCCACAAATATATAAAATATTAACTTTGATAAACTAAGAAATGTTTCTAAGCATCAAATCAGAATATTAGAATGATTTCTGAAGGATCATGTGACATAGAAGACTTTAGTAACGATGCTGAAACGTCAGCTTTGTTATCACAGGAATATAATTAATTTATATTGCATTTTAAATTGCAATAAAATTTCACAACATTGCTGTTTTTAATGTGTTTTTGATCAAATATGCAGCTATGGTGAGCTGAGCATAAGACATTTAATCAAAAACAATATTAACAAATCTTACTGGCCCCAAACTTTTGAATTGTAGTCTATATGATTATAACTACAAGATTTGCAGTGCTTCCTGGGATGAGTAGTTCATAGCCTCATAAAAGACCTTTAATAGACCCTTTTCACATTTCTGGGTTTCTCAGAGCGGAAGTCGTCATAGTTGGGTTAACTATTATAGTTGTGAATGAGAGAATACATTAAATATTTGTTTTGTGTGCTCATTTGCTCAAATAGCAAAAGAAAAACGCCACAATAGAGATTTCACAACTTAAAAAAGAGGGAAAAAATAGAGTGAGATTGATAACGGCAGTGAAAAGAGAGAAAGATGTTAATTTTTACCATCACTCCCATAGACGCTATTACTAAACACCCTCACAGTAGCGGTAACTTGTTTTTTGCAATTTGATGCAAAAATGACAAAGTAATAAAATACAAAGTATTAGTGTTATAAATGTACATGCGTAAAAAAAAAAAAAAAAAAAAAAAAGTTGCAGGATTTATGATATTGATGACCGTTAAAACGTGTCATCACAGTCTGTGAAAAGGCTCTATTACCTTTAATTTAATTTAATTATTATGTGCTTCAAATCTAAGGGCCAGCTTTACTAACAGCTTGCGCCAGTGCAAACATTCTTTTGGCGTTAAAAAACTACTGTCAAGATTTACTAAAGACAGTGAAAAATGAGTGCTGAAAGATGCGGGCACAGTTATTTTTGCGGCTGACGTTATTGCATATGCATTTGTAGGAGTTTCCCTTTCAGATGCAAAATTTATCAGAGGAGAGTATTTAAATGAATCATGCAAGGTGATTTACTAAGGTTTGCGCAAGTCAATGTACATTATTTATTGCCCCCCAAAAAAGCATGTCTCAAACCAGATGCTAATTTGCGCTGCTCTTGGTAGATTGCGTTGGTCATTATGGAAATTATTAGGCTGAGTCTGTGTTCTTTTCATTTTCACTGTGTCATCAGTAGATCACGCTCTGAACTTTCCACTCCCGTATGCGCTTTTTTGGAATTGCGCTTGCATGCTAATTTGCCCTGTTTAGTAAATCTGGCCCTAAGTTTTTTATCTGATATCAGCGCTGGTTGTTTTTTTTTTTTTGAAGATTTTTAAAAATGTCTATGGAAAAAAATAAAATAATGGGAAAATACTGCATAACCAAGGCCACTGAAAAAATGGACGAGTACTGTTGCACTTTTTTTTTTTAGGGCTGGCTCAAACCTTTTCAGGAAAAGTGAATCCATAAATGTAGAAAATAAGAAAGTATCTTTTGTCTTAACTACCTGGCCATTAATTAATTCACCACTTCCGATTACATGACCTTTATCTTTTTTAAGAAGTCAGACGCAATCGCAAACTGTGTTGTTAGCAATTACAGGTCTGTGGTATATTTAGTCTACATAGAGTGAGAGGTGATAAATCCACTATGAGACTCTGCTAGGTTGTTTACTTAAAAAGATAAGATAACCTTCTGTGGGAAAATGTTATGACCAATATAAAAAGACCACGCAAAAGATTTTGGTTGTACTAAATGTATATAATCAAGTGAACGAACAAGAATGGTGTATCAGCAGAGAAAGACCTATTTGCATGAGCAAACGAAAAAAGACAACACAAAGGTCAAGATATACTGTGTTGCTTCTGGTAGACAGTGCGCTCAGCCAGACAGCATTAAAAAAATGTCTTAAAGATATAGTACACCTAAAAATGTAAGATCTATCATCATTTACTCCTTCCAAACCTTTTAGGGAACACACAAAAAAGAAACCTGGGAGTCCAAACAACATTGATTGACTTTCATTGTATATTGACCAAAGAAACTCCCCACAAAAGAAAGTCATAAAGGTTTGGAACGACATGGGGGATGAATGACTTCGGATAAATGAAGTCACGTCCGTGATATAGCTCTCAGCATGGAAGACATTGATAACAGATGCGAGGGTCATATGGAGGATGGAAACCCCTACTAAACAGACTGTAATCCGTGGATTCTGACAAGAGGATTACGCAGCAGCCACATTGATGTGACTAGCCCCTAACAAATACAACGGAACAAGATATCTCAGTTGTTATTGAAAAACAATGAGCACTACCATTTATGTGCAGGCTTTATGTTAACTTATATGCATGAACAGCAAATGAAGCGATCAGAAATGCTTTGAGCCACTGTTCAGACTTGTCAGCAACCAGTCGTTCTGGTTCTCAGCTTATCTGCATTGTACCAAGGTTGCATGCAAGAGGCGACCCACACAGAGGAACTAAATGAGTCAGTGTGTGGAGGTTATGACAGACATGCATACCAGCCTCTGGACCTCTCAACTGCTTTGTTTTTAAGGGAAGACACTACAAGCAAAACCAAGTTTTTTATTCATGTACTGCTTAATTTTGAGATGTTGGACTAGTTTCCTTCCATAACATGTCTTCTTTCAGACTAGTGGAAAGAAAATATCTAAAATGCACATTTAAGTGTTTTATTTTATTAGGCTTTATTCCACTTCGGTAGCACTTACATACAGAGTTTACTGGTTTTTGTTGATATCATTCACCTGATTTATACATAATTGTATTCCTAAAACTTTTATTCCTCTGATTTTATATGTGGTAAAGAGAGTTATCCAAAGTCCACTCTGTAAAAAAAGAACATTTTAACAAAATTAAACCTGGCTTTATCCAAATGTTCAGACTTCTGTGCTGGAAATGTATGAAAATTCCTGCATTAACATAACATTACATAAAACATACAATACAAAACAATTGTCTTATTGTACTGTGATTAATCAACTGAACGGTGATATTAGTTCTCTTTTTTTACCTGTGGTGTCTTCCCTTAAGACTTTAAGGACAGTAAAAAAAAAAAGAAAAAAAAATAATAATAATAAATAAATATATATATATATATATATATATATATATATATATATATATATATATATATATATATATATATATATATATATATATATACACACGCATACACACTCATTGGACCCCCTTTTACATTCAGAACTGCCTAAATTCTTCAACAATGTGCTGGAAGTGGAGATATTCCTCAGCTATTTTTGGTCAATACTGACATGGACCAAAGGCACGACAAAATAAATTATGAAAAGATATACTACACCAAAACTACACAGTAGATATTTACCTATATTGTTAAAACTTTAACTTTGTAATTAGAGTGAAAGCATGCAGTCCGTGCTCTGTGTACACAAGGTCACACTTGATACGCCTTTTGAATAGAAAAAAAAAAAAAAAAAACCTTTTCACTTATTCTAAGTAGTATAATAAATATTTAGCAATGCAACAAAACTCTTAAAAGTAAAGGCGTCAGTTTGATCCAGAAACTACTCTTGCCCAGCAATTTCTTCTTTCATTTTATCCTCAAGATAATAAGTTGCTTTAAATTGACGGTCACCAAATGTTTAATATTTGCAACCAAAAAGTTTTAGTAAAATAAAGTAAAAAACAGTTTTTCTATGTAGAATGTGCTGACTAATGTATTCGGCTTACGGTTCAAAATCTTACTTAAAGTTAATATGAACAAAAGCTTGGCAGAGGCAGCAAACCTTACATGTATAATACACGTGGTGAAGTTTAAAATAACAAAGAAACAATGAATTACATGAAACCTATTGCTGATTAACCTTAACAAATGTATGTTGACAAATAGTACAAAATAGCCAAAAACCTAGGCAGATACAATCTGACAGACGCAACAAATCTGGCTAGCTGACAAAAGCATGACTTCAAAACGGTGACATTAACTAGTTATTAGACTACAACATACATGCATTCTGATATGGACATATATAGTTTGTTAGTAATCGGATAAAGTAACGTTACACGATACTTTATTTAAGCAAAACAACGAGTTTTAGCTAACTAGCTGTTTTGGTTTACCTTGGTGTTTACGGGCCAGCTTCGAAGTTTCCCAACGGTCGATCAAATATAAATATGCTCTTCTTACGTGAAGTTAAGTTGTTTTGAGACCCACATGAGCCCATAGTCCGTCGGTTTACATCAGTTTTGTCATCACTGTGTCCCCGTGTCTCTTATTCCACACGTTAGTCTGAGGTTAGCACTAGCTAGCTTAACGCTAACATGTTTTTGTTTTGTGTTTTTTGTTTTGTTGGACACGCTTTCAATTAGGTTTACGATTAAAATAGCAGGCGTCTTCATTTCAGATTTCTGTTATATCCATTCTTCTAAAATCCAATCAGAAGACGGATCAAGCTATGACCATCGCGCTGTTATTCCTACACCAATTTTTGCTCAATCTGGTCTAGTAACTCCGTTCACTTTGATTACTCGGTTGTCAGGGATGACAGAAATAAAGAAACTAGAAAAGACGCGTGTATTGTATGTATGCCAGCAGGGGTCGCTCTTCGGCCCAAAGTCGTCCATGAGGTCACTAAATAACGTGACCATAAGTAGAAAATAAAAGGATCGAAATCATTTCACCACTGACATTTAGTACAACCGTATTGTAAATATAACAAAAAACTGCATTTAACTAAATACGCGTAGAACAATCCACATCTATAAACGATTTTTCAGCTTGAGTGCAACACATTTTCCTCTGCGGGTTGACGTTTGCTCTAATCACGTGATATGTGTCTGTCCAATAACAGCTCGAGGGGTTTAGTCAGGGTACTTTGGTTTAGTTCAGAAAGAATCTGTTTTCCTTTCTATGTATTACAGGCGCTTGTGTGGTTGACAGCTACGAAAAAGCATGGCGTGAATGTTCCGCCTCAAACAGTGGGGGATAGATGAATATTAATGACGCACTATGAATCATAAATGTTATTTCCCGCGAGGGTTGAAATGGTGCTCTCAACTACTGGAAAATCTCTTGTTAAATGTTAATGAATACGTATTACATTTAGCCTTTGTTTATGAGTTAACAAAATAATTCAATTTGATACATGTAATGACCTTGTGAGTTCCAAAGTGCTCCTGTAGATGGGGCCATAAAACAGATGGGCTTGACCAAATAAGAGGGACTAAACATGATGCATCAACAGTAGCTGAATGTCTGTCCGTGCTGTTCGTTACAACCAAACAGCAGTGATTTAGATGGATAGAATAGAAACACAAAGTTGTTCATTTATAATCTTCTTGTCTTCTGTTTTCTTTTTGTTTCATAATCGTGACTTCGGTTTTCACTTCAAAGATGACAAAGCATTTGACGACCACTAAGGTTTCTGTGTTCAGTTTTTGCCTTATATGGTTTTGAGACTGCTGCACTTCCAGTTGAAGCTATTCCAACAAAGTTCTTGCTTGTTTTTTTGGGATGGGGTTTACACAATGCGAGTTTAATGGAGCCAAGGATGCTACTACACTTCAAAAACCATAATCACATAAACAATACATAAACATAATTAAATAAACAAATTAGCTCAAATATTTAACGCCATGTCATGCAGTGGCTGCATGGTATGTGCTACTTTGTGAGTGACAGGCGTTCTAATTCGGCAGAATTTTGTGGCGCTTTCAGACTATATGTAGACATTTTAGTGCATATGACCGCTAAGAACACAAATGTGATTGCACAATGCATAGAAAAAATGCTTGCGCAATATGCAGCTCAGAAAAACGAATTTTCCTTTTCCTTTTTTTGGCTGTGGTTTGTTCTCGAATCATTCTTCTGCACTTTGAGAGGAAAACAGAGGAGTACCTTTCCCAAAATAATCAGATTCATTGCAATCATTATAGCCTAGTGGCCTATACAACTTGGAAAACTTGTATTTGAGTGCAAAATGTATTAATATATAGGCTACTAAGCCAAAAAAGTAAGTTTTGACAGATAATTTGTTTTTTATTTATCTTTGACATTTGCTATTTACCCTATAATAATCAAAAATGCAAATTGACTTTTTTGAGGTAGCCTATGCAAAGGTCTCGCAAGTTCTTGATCACCCCCGATCACGCCCTTCCAGCACCCCCGATAAAAACCTGCACTGATCGCGTAAGTAGGCTAGGCTATATTTGAGTTCAAAATTTAAATTTTTGACTTGATTTCAGTATTATGCAGCAGTTAGCCAAATATTGTTAGGCTATATGTATGTTTTTGTATTGTGGCATACATCACATTTGAAGAAACAGATGGCTACCCTTTACACAACAGTTGGGCTGAAATGCAGAAGGGGTGGAACAAACTACTTTAATTCTTTTACATAGCCTACCAGTGGTAAATGCTGATGAATCTGCAAAAATCATATTCGAATAAGGAAAACAAGCAGTTTCACAATTACTAATTCCTGTTTTCGTAAACATCTAAGATATTTGAAAGTCACTCTGAGGCAGGGCGAAACAAACCACTCGCTATTACAGCCTCTTGAACTACCACAAGAGAGGGAAGTGTGAGGTAAGTGGTTACAATTTTAATAGCTTAAAATAGTGAATTCGTCATGTATGAACTTAACATTTGAACCTTTAATGATTGGTTTGATCAACGTTATGAATCAAAAACCAAAAAATGTGTTTGCAGTTTCTTTGACTAGTCCTATTATTACAGTGTATTTTACTCACAGGCTCACAGGCTTCCAACTTACAAGACTTTCCACATTCAGAATCAAGAATTTGTGTCACACTGCTTCAGCCATGAATCTGATCTTGTGGGGGATTGTGCTCCTCGGGATTTATGTCCAGCAATCAGGTTTGAAAGAATTTTGTGACAAAATAGCCTAATATGTAATCAAATGAATATTAAGAATTAGGCTAATATCTCAAATGTATTGAATATCGAACTCAGTTGTTTCAGGGATTACATTTTAATTGCGAGTCAGAAACTAAAGGGAAGTTATTGTTTTTGTGAATCATAATCAAAATGTAAATCACTGAAACAACTGAATCATGCTCATTATTTGAATATAATACATTGTGTACCAGACAATATACATATAAGTATTTAATTAATTCATTAATGTGGTGTCTTTCTGAAGTTTCACAGAAAGTGCAGTGTTATTCAGAATTTTCCTCTGGGAAATGTAATGATCTGTTGGGTGAGGTTGAAAAAAATGACTGTTGCATGAACACCAACTACGGCTACACAGAAGCAGATGGAGTGTGTATGTACTGTGGGTAAGTTTCACTGATGTGATGTTTATAATGTTCATGTTCAAAATCCTATTATGACTAAAACTCCAGATGACGATTTTAAGATGGGAGAACTGTTTCCTATAGCTAATTTGCATACATTTTAAAGGGATAGTTCACCCAAAAATGAAAATTCTGTCATAATTTACTCACCCTCAAGTTCCAAACCTGTGTGAGTTTCTTTGTTCTGCTGAACACACAAGAATATATTTTGAAGAATGTTTGTAACCAAGCAGATAGAGCAACCATTAAAAAACATACTATGGTAGTCAATGGTTGCTCTATCTGCTTGGTTAAAAACATTCTTCAAAATATCTTCTTGTGTGTTCAGCAGAACAAAGAAACTAATACAGGTTTGGAACAATTTGAGGGTAAGTAAATGATGACAACATTAACATTTTTGGGTGAACTATCCCTTTAACATTAAATAAATATTAAAGTTGACATAAAATAAAAATTCACCCTATGAATTTTGTAAATGCATGTATATCTTATTGTTAACGATTCATCCATGTTTGTTTCATTTATGTTTTCAATTTATTTTACAATTTTTGGGGTGTTTAATCATAGTGTCATAACTGTCTTCCAGTGAATATGACAGACTTCCCTCTATTGACATATCCCGATCATTTAGTTCTGTATTATTTAGTCCACTTAATCCCAGCCCATTCACAATGAACACTATGAGCTTGCATCTTAAAATCCAATCAACAACCAATGCATAGAACCACATTTGATAATCCGTTACACTTGAACATATGTCAAAACACTGCAGAGATCTGTTGCTACTTCTGTTTCATCACAACTTAAAATGATGCAATGTTAATATTCTTTTTTGAGGAAATCTTTTTAAATCGTAATGCACTTTTTATGGAAAAATATTGGAGACTGTTTACCATTTCACCTTTGTGCTTAAAGTCAGCATGAAACGGAAGTTGTGAAAGTATTGTTCTCGCTATTGTGACCTACATTCAAGTGAAACGGCTTCTCAAACAAGAAAAAAATGTTGGGTGGGACTTAATTTTGTCCATCGGAAATTGATTGGATCATTGGAATGCTGCGGTTGGCTATTGCTGTGATCTCATGCGAGTGACAAATTGTCCCGCTCTCACGCCAGTAAACACTTCATCAGAGAAGAGAAATGTCTCTGCAAAAGGTAGAGGAAGATATTGTGATTAAAGATTACAAGTGCACCCCCCTCCCCCTTCAGCCCTACAAAGTCGCGACCGCCGACATTGCGGGCACTATAAAGGAATTACGCTTGGGGCACCAATACGGCCAGCAACGGGACAGCATATACAGCAGACTTACCTCTGTTCGTTGAACAGATTTATCAGCATCTCTCCACCTCCCCATCTCCTCGCTTCAATTTAATAATCTCTAATCAGACATCAACACAATCCATAATACAATGCAATCTAGTTCTAGTCTATTTCTATCACATCGGGGGGAATTCTCTGGGTTCGGGCCAAAATTCCTCCCCCGGACAGCACGCTCTATTTAATTTGATGTAAGAGTGAACTCGTGAAATTCCATAAAATCTCATGGTGATTTAAATCTAACTCTTCAAGCTGCTGAATTATCTGAACCAAAACGAATGAGATCCAACAATGCACATATCCTTAAGAGAAGTCTTGTATGTTGACCTCCAGGCCCGCGGCATGGACTGAGTGGTCGTCCTGGGGCAAGTGCTCTGTGAGTTGTACAGAAGGAGTAATGCAAAGGCGACGCTCTTGTTACGGAATTGGTAATTGCTCAGACCATGAGAACCTAGGAACTGTTCAAACTAAACCATGTGAGGAAAATGTCTGCTGCCCAGGTAAAAAGAACATTAAGTAATTGTTACATTTAGACTTCTATGAGTTTTCTCATATTTCCTTACATTTGTGTTGTCCAGTGGAAGGTGGCTGGTCAGAGTGGGGGAAATGGCAGCCATGTTCAGTCACATGTGAGAAGGGACAAAAAAAAAGGCAAAGAACCTGCACTAACCCGGTTCCACAATGTGGGGGCTCCTGTAGCGGTGAAGAGGAAGAAATCACCTCTTGCACCACTGAAATAATCTGTCCGAGTAAGTATAGTTTTCTTGTTTTACTTACTGAAGGTACGGAAAATTAAGAACATGATGTCATTTGATATCTAGCTCATGGCGGGTGGTCCGGTTGGGGAAGCTGGGGTCCCTGTCCAGCTACTTGCATTGTTGAAGGACAGAACACTCCGAAAGAACTTCGCAAAAGGACGTGCACCAACCCCACTCCATCCACGGTTCCACGTGGCAGAGGCTGCGCGGAATCTGACACAGACACCCGCCCATGCAGCGGACTACCTTTCTGCCCAGGTAACACACTTTGTTTTATTCTACAAAACTGCCAAAAAGACAAGAATTGTAGAAACCAGAGCTTTATATCTTTACTCCACAGTTAATGGAAACTGGGGAGCTTGGTCAGGTTTCACACCCTGCTCTGTGACGTGCGGAGTGGGTCAGCAGAAACATGCACGCTTGTGTGATTCTCCTACACCCAAACATGGTGGCAAACAGTGTCAAGGTGAAGAACAAAAAAATGGTCTCTGCACCATTCCTGTCCCCTGTCCAAGTAAGTGGTGTGACACAATGAAATGTTTATCTCAATGAACAAAAAAAGCATGTATGATAATGCAGGCATACAAATCGATAGTTCCCAAAAAATGGAAATTCTGTAACGTATTACTCACTTTCATGTCGTTCCAAACCCATAAGACTATTGTTCATCTTTGGAACACAAATGAAGATGTTTGTAATGAAATCCAAGAGATTTCTGTCCCCCTATTCAAAGTTTATTCACCCAAAACTGATGCTTTAAATTAAAGTGTTCATAAAGAGATTGTAAAATCGTAAAATAAATTCATATCAGGTCAGGCATAACATTATGACCTAATATTGTGTTGGTCCCCCTTTTGCTGCCAAAACAGCCCTGACCCGTCAACACATGGACTCCACTAGACCCCTGAAGGTGTGCTGTGGTATCTGGCACCAAGATGTTAGCAGCAGATCCTTTAAGTCCTGTAAATTGGGAGGTGGGGCCTCCATGGATTGGATTTGTTTGTTCAGCAGCACATCCCACAGATGCTCGATTGGATTGAGATATGGGGAATTTAGAGGCCAAGTCCATTCCTGAACCAGTTTTGCTTTGTGGCAGGGCGCATTATCCTGCTGAAAGAGGCCACAGCCACCAGGGAATAACGTTTCCATGAAAGGGCGTACATGGTCTGCAACAATGCTTAGGTAGGTGATACGTGTCAACGTAAAATCCACATTTCCCAGCAGAACATTGCCCAAAGCATCACACTTCCTCCGCCGGCTTTCCCTCTTCCCAAAGTGCATCCTGGTGCCATGTGTTCCCCAGGTAAACGAGGCACACACACCCATAGCTCATGTTGCTCATGTGTCCACTGTTGGCGCTTTCGGCGGTGGACAGGGGTCAGCATGGGCACCCTGATTGGTCTGTGGCTGTGCAGCCCCATACACAACAAACTACAATGCACTGTGTATTCTGACACCTTTCTATCAGAACCAGCATTAACTTTTTGGGCAATTTGAGCTACAGTAGTTCTCCTGATTGATCGGACCTCACGGGCCAGCCTTCGCTCCCCATGTGCATCAACAGCTGTGTTGACCCTCTCGCCGATTCACCACTGTTCCTTTCTTGGACCACTTTTGATAGATACTGACCACTGCAGACCGGGAACTAAGAACATAAGAGCTGCAGTTTTGGAGATGCTCTGACCCAGTCGTCTAGAGGTCACAATTTGGCCCTTGTCAAACTCGCTCAAATCCTTACGCTTGTCCATTTTTCCTGTTTCTAACACATCAACTTTGAGGATAAAATGTTCACTTTCAGCCTTATATGTCCCACCCACTAACAGGTGCCGTGATGAAGAGATAATCAGTGTTATTCACTTCACCTGTCATGCCTAATAGGTGTGTGTGTGTGTGTGTGTGTGTGTGTGTGTGTGTGTGTGTGTGTGTGTGTGTGTGTGTGTGTGTGTGTGTGTGTGTGTGTGTGTGTGTGTGTGTGTGTGTGTGTGTGTGTGTGTGTGTGTGTGTGTGTGTGTGTGTGTGTGTGTGTGTGTGTGTGTGTGTGTGTGTGTGTGTGTGTGGTGTGTGTGTGTGTGTGTGTGTGTGTGTGTGTGTGTGTGTGTGTGTGTGTGTGTGTGTGTGTGTGTGTGTGTGTGTGTGTGTGTGTGTGTGTGTTATACATTATCAGGTTTGTTCTCACGCATCAAGCTGTTCCGGTTGAGCTTCTGTTTTTATTCGCTGATCAATGTTTATATGTGAATAAAAGTCTAAATGAAATCTACTCATCAAATAAAGCGATCATGTCTCCTCAAACTTGAGGATTAAACAATCCATTCATATGGATTTATTTTACAATCTCTTTATGAATGTTATGAAGCGTCAGAGTTTTGGGTGAATAGACTTTCAATGGCAAGAGAAATTTCACAGATTTAATTAAAAATGTCTTCATTTGTGTTTTGACGATGAACCAAAGTCTTATGGGTTTGGAACGACATGAGGGTGAGTAATTGATGTATAAATTATGAATAAACATTTCTCTCTCTTCTCTCTCCGTCAGTACATGGGATGTGGAGTGAATGGAGTCAGTGGGGTGAATGTATGAGAAAATCCACTAAAGAAATCACATGTCGAACCAGGGAAGGAAAACGAAGGAGAGTGAGGGACTGTATTTACAGAAAACACGGGGGAAACTTCTGTGTAGGAGAGATTGTTGATCACGGCAGCTGCTATGACATTGAAGGCTGTAGAAGTGAGTGCAAAGAAAAATCATAACTGCATCCGAAATCGCATACTCTCGTAGTACTCTAGTAGGTACTACATTTGGTTTGAACCTCACTTCACGACCATTCAAAAAGTATGTTCTGTAAAGTATGAATACGAGTAGTATGAATGAAATTCAGATTAAGTACATCCGCCATGTTGTCACTGTCACGTGACCTACCGGCGTCACTTCACTGCCATTCACAATTCCTCTTCTGTGGCTTCATGGGATTGTAAAGTGTCCATTGGATGCACACTCCAGAATCTTGGCAGAAGTAGTAGTGGTCATCTGGGTACTTTTCACCTACTGTTTTACGAATACTATGTATGAAAGTAGGCATCTTCGGACACAGTGCATGTTTGTTTTTTTTTCAGTTGAAAGCTACATAAAAACAAATCATGCTCCTTTTTTTATTGTTTAGCATCAAATAACACTCTCTTACTATTTCCAGTGGACGGTGTCTTGTCAGACTGGAGCAAGTGGAGTTATTGCAAACCTAACTGTGGGCCAGACTCTGCACAAACAAGAGAAAGAGAGTGTGTTGCTAACATCTCTGAATACCGGTAGGGGAAAACATCTCATGCTACTAAATGAAAGAGAATTTTGTCTATAGAAAATCATATAAGATCATATAAGAAAATCATATAAATCGATTCCATTACATGCATACTGTCGGTTGTGCATTGTTTCACAATCAATGTACATATTATTTGGTTTTCTTTATCTCCCATAGTTCCAAAGACTTTGGTATGTTCTCAGGCATTCCAAAAGTGAATTGTAAGGATTTGAAGAAAGAAACCGTTACCAAGCCGTGTAAAAATGTTCCTGAGTGCAAGGGTGAGGTTGTAATATTATGCTCAAAGCATATGTATATTAATTTTAGCTAATTAAAGGGAATACATTTTAATTTTAACAACATATTCTCACTGTTATCAGGGTGATTGAGCAGAGTCCAGAGTAGCTGTTGAAGACAAGAGGACCAGTCGCGCTGTACACACTAACCTCTCATCAACTAGAAGCTCGGGATTGATTGCTGATTAATGCACACTTCTGTAAACTCTGCTTTTCTGCCACAATAAAGTATTGAAGTATTGTAACATCATGTATGTAATAAAATGATTGATTGCTGATTAATGCATCCTTCTGTAAACTCTTCTTTGCTTCCACAATAAAGTATTAAATGCAATAGCTTGTGGTGTATGTATTAATGCTTGGACATTATGCATATAAACTTTACTACTACTTAATTGAGGTAAGAAAAGATGCGAGCCAGCCAGGAGTCGAACCTAGAATCTTCTGATCCGTAGTCAGACGCGTTATCCATTGCGCCACTGGCCCGACGATTCTCTCGAAACCACGTGACTCTATGTAGTATAACTAAAAGCTCTATGTCTCATTTTGAAGGCTGCTGCGCCCTCATGTGGACGGATTTGTCGGACGTGAACATTTTTTAGGCTGACTCATTTCAGAAAAGTACGCATTACATTTCAAAGAAAGAAGTTACAATAATTTATGCTCATAAGGAATAAAATTCAATTTTATAATGGTTACTTTTCTGAAGTAAGACATCCTCGATGACATATGCGGCCAAAAATGCGACCACAGGAGGGCGCAGCAGCCTTCGAACTGAGACAGCGACTTACATTGGTGGTCATTATCAAGTCCTTATGAAGAGGTTTCAAAAAGCACTAAAGTGTGTAAATGCAAGCCGTTGTTTTCTTGGTGGGCAATCCCTTCAAAATAATTGGGTAGATCGCAATTTAATTAAAATGGTTGTCAGAGCTTTCTCTGAGAGTTATACTCTCTTGTTGTACGTCGCTGTTTTGTACACAACCAAATTTATACGTATTTAAAATTTAAACAGCTATAGTTACAGGAAAACTTCACAAAATCATCATATCACCTGCCGAAATAGCTCAGTTGGGAGAGCGTTAGACTGAAGATCTAAAGGTCCCTGGTTCGATCCCGGGTTTCGGCATTTTGATCCAAAACTAATACTATTAGTGCCCACGAGCAATATGTACTTTAAAAAGACTGTGGTTATTCTTGGTTATGACAGCCAATCACGTTCCCGGCTGCAACCAAGAATCATATGCTATGGCCAGCTTTAAGACGCCATGCCAACTGTAAATTGTGGTTATTCTTGGTTATGACAGCCAATCACGTTCCCGGCTGCAACCAAGACTCATATGATATGGCCAATCGGCGCTCTTATAGCTACCATGACTCTCCCTAGTTACAACCGGAGCCATATACTACGTCCTAAAAGTATGTACTCTTTTTGTGAAGAAAAAGTACATACTTTTGAGTGTGCAGCAGAAGAGTATGACATACTACTTCGTCATCTTTAACGGACTCTGTTGCTTAGTTACGTGCGTCCCGTCACCGTTTAAACTGCCCTGTCAATCGTTACAGTTCAAATCCTCCACATTTAATTTCCTACCGTATCGGAAAGAAATGAAGTAGCACGTTGATCTGCCATTCGTGGGTCTTTAATGCAGAGACTCCTCTCGTGTTTGCAAAGTTAATGGCCAAACGTATCACTACAAAAGTTCACAATGCTGCTGCAAGTGAAATATAATGTCTAACATTGAATAAATATATTTTTGTCAGGTTAAATACTGACAATTGCTCACTCAAACCCCTTTATCTAATCCTCTCTGCTTAACCGTCAGACTTGCGTAACCGTCATGTTTGTAGTTTTTTAACACTTTTTATCCGCGTTTGTAGTTAATCGAATCCTCGTCCATCTCGCAATGGGTTGTGGGCAATATCAGCCGTTAGAGTGCGCATCGATCTGCACTTCGAATTGGCTTTATGCACAGCTGTACTACTTCCTGAACTTCAGCCAGCTCCTTTGTTTCCTGTCTGCCATTATTGGACAAACTGATTAATCCAGGTGTGCCTGACCTCTGTAGTCACAACAGCAATAATCAGGCACACCTGGATTAATCAGTTTGTCCAATAATGGCAGACAGAAAACAAAGGAGCTGGCTGAAGTTCAGGAAGGAGTGCAGCTGTGCATAGTAGACCATCCGGGAATCTTTGGAATACTCTTTTCAACATACTATGATTTGGGACATACTAATTCTTTTTTCGAATACCATTTAGTACGGATAGTATGCGAATTGGGACGCAGCATAGAAATATATTTTTCGACGACTCTGATAACAACCATAGACTTGTAAAAGGTAACAACTAAGAATTGACCAATCAACGTCAAGAGCCCCCGGAGACGGATTACGGCTGGAGAGCAGAATCTGGCAGAATTTAAATTACACATTACTTGAGCTAACTTCCATTTTAACATCTACATACGTCATATATGCGCGTATTATAAACCCCGCCTTAATTTCAGATTTCCCATAGGGTGAATTAAGGGTGATTGGGACACTTTTTGCTATTAAGATGGGAAAAAGTGTCCCAATCACCCTTAATTTAACCTACATGTTTCCGTAGTGTAGCAGAGGTGATCACGTTCGCCTCACGCGGGCAAAAACAAATGTATTTTACACGAACCTAAACAGAATATTTAACCACTTTACCCTTTAGGAGAGATGGTTGAGAACATAAAATCAATTTCTCTACTAGTACGAAAGTAATGTTAGAATCCCTCAAGCCAATATACCATATTGTGATTGAACTTTTGCACAATGTTGGAAATGGTATAATCAAATTATGCTTAGGTCACACAATTCCATTAGAAAAAACTGAAACACTGTTGAACGTGCAAAAGTAAACCACAAACATTACATAATAGCTGCCAATATTTTTGCTTTTAAAGAAATTAACTTAAAGCTTCATTAAATCAGTTATTACATCAAACCAATAACGCTTCCAAGATGTACCATTTTCCTGGCAGTTTCAAATGAATTACAGATAAGTGCTTTTCAAACCCTGTTCTAGAGACCCTCCACCACCACTGCACATCTGCCCTTATCTAACATACCTGATTAAACTCATCAGCTGATTTAGTAGAGACTGCAAGACCAGAAATGGCTGTGTCCAACGTCCGAAATGTGCACCCAAAACAGGATAAAGAAGCACTGAAATAGATATGTCACTAACAAGCATTATGAAAATCTACACATTCGTTTCAGCACAAGATGATCATATTACTTATGGCACTAAAGCAACAAACACCGCAATATTTCACTCATTAATAACTAAAAACTAATGTTTATGCCTAAACAGGTAATTTGTGTCTTCCAAATCAAGATGCTATGGCATATCTACTTGAGCAATTTAGTGTGGAAAGCAGTAAGCTTTTGGAAATCACTGATGGAAAAAAGTTGTGGAACATGGTAGCTACTAGTCAATAGCTGGTTCACCAGGTCATTTTGCTGGCCCGAGACGATCTACCAGCTTGGACCTGTTAGAAACCAGCTACCATGTACCAAAATTAAGATAAAATATCCAGCCAGGGATAGTGTTTACTTTTTCTGTGTGTAATGGTTTCAACAGTTTGCTTTATGAAAGAATGATCATTGATCAATCAATATTCAGTGAATTTATTGTACAAATAGGAGTATTGCAAGCATTCAATCTAGCAAGTCTCTCCACAGGTATGAGTAAAATACTATCATATAGAACCAAATCTAAATCAGAGAAACATACATACATGTTGTATACATAACGGTGATGAACAGGACTCATAACTGTTCCACTTTCCAGTAAAATCCTTTTTTAGTCCATGTGCAGGTTTATTTTAGCACTTAGAAAAAAGGAAAAGAACACTTGGTATTAAGACATAAAGAATGAGTCTACAAGGTCTCCGATGAAAAGCATTCTTCTAAAGGCATTAAACACTTTTGTAATACTCTGTGATTAAAAAAAGAGAAAAAAGCAGGGATCCTTGATTGTTGCCTCGTTATGGCAAAGGATGAACAGACAAACCTTTGGTGGAAGATGGTTGAAAGCACTGAAATTATATTTACACACAGAAAAGAGAGAGACAAAAATGGCTAATTCAGTGTAATGAGGCACTTCTCCAACAAAGGCGAGGATAAGTGACACCAAATTACCAGCCATTCTCCATGTTGCTCTTAGTAGGAGTGGTGCTTTACCGAAACATCCACTGCATGTAGAAATACAGCTTAGAGGTCAAATAGCTGTTGTACACTAAAGAGAAGAGGAGAGCTCTATTAGTAGTTCAGAGATTCATTCAAGATTGGGGCTGAATGTTGGCTATTCTACAACTTAAGGTTTCACATTGGTGGGATACAGGATAATGCATCAGCACCTTCATCTCTGCTCAAATGTTTTGTACAAATAAAAGTCAAGGCTTAAGGTTCTCATAAAGCACAAATGACAAATATCAGCATACCAAATACACATTTGCTGCTGGCAATGTCAAACAAATTAATTAATAGATTTCCAAGGGCGTCTCAAAAGCTTTACTTGGGTAAACATTCTCCTCCCTACAACAACAGAGCCACAATAACCTTAGAAGAAGCTTATTCAACCCTTTTCATCCAAAATTACGATTGCACACAGAGAAATAAATAACAGTAAAATCTTGTTGCTTTGTCTCAGGTAAGTGAGGATACTCTAACAGGGGGTTTACGTGCCCATAGTGTGCCTTTTTAAAGTGTTATTTACAAAGTGAAATGAGACACAAACTGGCCTGTCCTTTCAAAGGACAATCGATAAAGTGCAATAAAAAAAGATACAGTACAATGAAAGGGGCTTCGCTTGGAAGGTTGGATAAGGCAAAAAAAGGAAAAGAGAAAGTCACTAAGCTTTGGTTGCCAACATAAAAATAAAAAAAACAAGCTCCATAAAGCACATGTAAAGCACAAAGGTAAGCTGTGACTCGGCATGGTACAGAACAACTTGCTTCTGGGTCCATTTGTGGACCGGAGCTGGTTTATGGAGCTGATCTACTAATGCACAGAATCAAGAAGCGGATGGAGAGAGGGCAATGGGTGCTGTTGGAGAGGGAATGGTATTGGCCAGATTATAGGTTGAATTCGGGAAGGCACCCGGAGAGGGCTGTACATTGAGGAAGGGGGGCCTAGTGGTGGGTGTTTGGGGGGATGTCTCCGCTGTGACTGGGGAGTCCAAGCTGACTTCATCCCCTTCCTCTGAGTCCCATACTTCACTCTGCAGGTAGTCTGCAAAGAGGGCCTTAGCTCGCTGCAGAATACGCCCAAGGTTGTGGCGACGGACGAGGCGGTCAAAGTGCATGGCCAGCTCATTGTAATCTAGGCTGTTTTTGACAATGTGGTCACGGTGTTCCAGCAGGATAGAAAGGCAAAGGAAAAGCATGAAGGGATTCCCTTTCCCGAACTCTTGCGGAGGGGGAAGCGAGCAGGGTTTAACTCCACCTCCTTCTGGTTTGTTTGAGTTTGGAGAGGTTAAACCAGACCCAGTGGGTCTGCATGGTGAGGGGAGATTACTGGAGAATGCTTTGGGCAAAGACGGGGACTTGCTAAAAGATAAAACGGGCGAAGAGAGAAGTGAACGATTGTAACCCTGTGAAGGAGATGCCAGTAAAGATTTCCCTCCGACAACTGATGGGGACTGAGACCCAGTTCCATTTATTACACCTTGTGAGGATATGGATCCCCCAGAAGGTTTATCAGGAGACACAGCTTTGTCCCCACTAGAGGAAGAGGATGTGCATTTTGACAGGGCATCAGGAGATGCCGTTCTCCAACTGGTCGCAGAATTAGATGCTTCCAGTGACTGATTGGAGCTACTTTTCCAGTTGGGTAGACAGGACGGAAGAGATGATGCTGGGGAAGCAGCCTGACCATTGGGGGAGTCTCTCTGTCCTGAAGATGATGCCGTATGATCACAAATAAGAGGTTCCTGCTCTCCAGGGTCGTCCTCACTATCCTCTGTGGACTGGCGGACTGAGAATTGCAACGTAGAGTGTGCAGACTGAAACTGTATGGGAGATAACATGGGATCGGAGCAATCATTCTCATTCATCTCAAAGCTGTCCTCAGTACGCCCACTATAATACTTGAATTCCCCAAAACTGGCCTGTTTTTCAAACGAAGGAGCCGGAGTTGTGACATCATTCTTGATCATGTCATCTACACCGTACTCTCCTTCGCCTTCCTTCCGTGGCCCATTCTCCTCCTCAACGACCAGGGAACGCCCCCCATCTCCCTCTTCTCGAGATGGTCTTAGCATGTGGCGTCTCCTCTGCCTTTCTGTCAGCTTCTCTTCCATCTCCTCCATGTCCACATTCTGATGGACATTCTGTGAGCCGTTGGGCTGATCTGCCTCAAGCGCTGGCCCCAGAAGCTCCACCTCTGTCTCAGGAGGATCAGGTGGCAAGGAGCTCCAAGTGACCTCCAGCATTCGCAGGGCATCATCAAAAGCGAATTCACGTTTCAGCTCCAAAAGCAGCCAGCGGTAACAGAAAAACAGATCATCAGCACCTTTCGAGACTAGGTAGGCATAAAACTCGGGGTCTGAATACTGTAGAAGCAATTTAAGATGCTGGAACTTAATGGACATGAGTTGTCCATCAGGGCGGAAATTGCCCTCAAGACGTTTCATAATGCCACAGAAGCAGATAAAGGCATGAGCTTCATTGTCCATGACAGCAAGGATTGGCGAGGCAATGTCGCTCATGCCTTGGCAATAAGACACCTGCGAAAGCAAAAGAGGACAGTTTATATTTCAGAGAAGTAAAGGCACATCCTAGTGTCACCAAAGGGTTGACACACGTTTACCTGTGGGTGTGTAATAGCAAAGGTGGTGAGGAGGTCGGTCAAGGCGGTGAGATGTGGGCTGTCCTCTGAACCTGCATAGTAAGGATGTGCTCGGTCCGTTCGAAGAACATCTTTCAGAACATTTCCACGAATGAACTCCAGATCCTCTGAGCTGGCCCTTTCCGTCCATTCACTCTTCAGCTGGTCATACTCTCTTGTCTTCCTCTTCATGTAATCCATTCTCTCCTGTCCTGTGAGACCATCTGGGTACACGTTAAGGAGGTATCGCCAAACAACCTGTAATAAAAAATACAGAGATGTACCAAAAAAAAAGTCAGATAAAATGCAAAGAGGACTGCTATGGAACTTAAATACACATGAGTTGTCTATAAAGGGCGGGAGTTGCCCTCAATATGTTTATACTGTTACGTCCGAAGAAGTATTTTTTTCTTTCCCTGTGTGTAGGGATGTGTATGGGTGTGTGTGTCTCTCTTTGGCTTTTTCTCTCACTCTCTCAGGTGGCTCCACCTTAACTTGACATATTTTAGACATACCCAGGCGGACTGGAGCGTCCTTTGAAATACGCCATGGATGCTGACGTGGAAGAGATGATGTTGTTGCTGTGTTGTACTGAGAGAGTGTTATAGTGGTGTAGTTTGCTTGTGTTCTGTAAGTTGTGTATATTCTTTTGCTTGCTACTTTTGTAAAGTGTTCTCATTTTGACTTTTGTCTCTAGTGTTTCCATCCGTTACAGTGTTCATTTCATTTCTTTGTGGCAGTTGTGTTGCCCTTTTTCTGTAAATATCGTACATACATAATTGTTCCTTTAATACTGTAAGCGGTAGGGGTTGGGTGCCATTTTCATTTATCTTTTCTCCTGTGTTTGGGATATCCAGGGAATTACGTAACTACTGCACTTTACTTTATTTATTTTACAGAGTTTATTTAGTTGTAATTGGGTTTAGTTAGTGCCTGTTTTGTTTATTGTTTTGGCCTTGCCCAACTCTGAAGAATTCATTTTTGTTTTTGTCGAAACTGAAAGAAAAATAAAAAAAGAAAGAAAGAAATGGTTGAAACAGGTTTTCAGAACATTTTATTTAAGTTACCTCCCTGACCCTAGAGCAGGGTCATAACAATACAGTACACACACACACACACACACACACACACACACACACACACACACACACACGATATATGATTTTCTAGCTCTGAATATACATTATGGAGCTTTTAAATAAATAAATAACAAAAACGAATAAAAATTACTTAATTAACTGAAAAAAGCTGAAAAAAGTTAGTCAAAGTAAAGGATTATATCACTGTATCTCACAATGACTTAAACATCCCATTCTCACTCTCTCATGGTAGATTAGTTAAATAATGGTAAAGCAGTTTCCTTACCTTGCGTAAAGATGGCTCAACCCCACCATGATATATACGAAGTCTAAGTTCTTCTGGCCGGGTCAGTTGACCTTGGCTGTTCAGGTAACTGTGGAATTCAGTATCACTTAAGGGAGGCTTGAATGGTTTCACCTCCTCCCCATAGGACCAACTCAAGGCCTGCTGCACACGCGATAGAGTGCGACCCACCTGAATGCAGAGGTAGGTACAACGTGAGGAAAAGATCAAAGAAATTTTAATCATTTATATAGATTTCTAGCTAAATCTATAATATTAATTGGAAGATGATGGACTGAAACATTCCTACCACATAAAATACCCGGAATAAGATGCAGCTGCAGGTAAATTGTGAATTCACCTTTCAGTGCTTAATCCTGTTCTGTATACACAGAGATCAGTAATTTTCGGGCATGGCCATAGCCAGCTATGAGGTCACCGAGGTCCGGACCTCTGTATTCTTTCCGAGGTGTATATAATAAATGTTGTGAAATAATTGATTAACACTATATAATGAATAATTCTGTATTAACACTACTTTAGGGCTGCAAGAATATTGACAGCACCAAGATCTTCTCATCTGAGCTGCCTGCGGTCTGTCACTGCTTGTCAATGTCAAAATATTTGAGATGACCAATTAGATTAAAGTAGGAAGCTGCTAAACGCGAAATCCCATTTCGTGCAACGCTTCAGTATACGGTGCAATATGTAAGAAGCTAAACTAAACATTTCGTATTTGACAGATGTTTTAGGATAGAAATGTTAAACAACTGACAAAAATAATCAGGCAAACTAATAAAACTGTGTCCAATTTCGCCATTTTGAATGTAAAAGGACATTAACGAAGGCAATTCATCAGATTAGGCATAAGATAATGAATGTGTACATACTGTGAATGAATAATAATATTTAATAATCTTATTTACCTAGTGTTTGTAGCCTTCAGTGAATTAACTTGTCTAAGAAAATGCTTAATAAAATGCAAGCTAAATATCAGTTGACCCTA